>CAJQZJ010032188.1:12399734-12426984 GCA_907164525.1 Lophiomys imhausi
TGTGTGTGTGTGTGTGTGTGTGTGTGTGTGTGTGTGTGTGTGTGTGTGTATGCGCATATATATATGTATATATAATGGGGTTTTATTGGGGGTAAACAGAATATAAAGCTGGCTTGCATAGGTTAAGCTTGCACAGTTCAAGCTAAGGCTTATTTAAATCCATCAGATGTCTGAGTGTGTACTTATAAATGGCAGGTTAGTGATAGCACCACCATCTAATAACAAATATTTCAGTTGCTAATTATTAATTATTTGTTACAACACTCAAACTATTCTGCTTCTCTTTCTCTCCCATCTGTCTACCACATACTTGCACATTGTAGCAGCTGGTGGGCCTCTGGGTGACCTCTGTCCATGCTGTGAGTCGGGGCCACAGGCAGGCCTTTCTGTGTCTAAGGCCCACCTGAACCATGTGGCCCACCTGAACCATGTGGCAGCAGGCAGGTCTCTTCCTGTGCCTTGTGGCATCACCCACAGGTCTCTGGCTGTCTTTATCCTGCACTGTGCTGTGTGGCAGTAACTGAAATATTTTTCTTAATGAAGTGTTAGGTAAAGACTAATCAATTTGTGTTCATGGATGCTTTGTGTTCACTGTAAAGTTTTAATATCTACATTTTGAATATCCAGTACAATCTTCATTAATTATCAAGGAACTTTCTCAAGGTACTATGTTTAATTAATATATGTCACATTACATGCATCCATGGGTATATTATAAAAAAAAATCAGCAGGAAGAATGACCAAAATGTGGCTTATCTCTCTTTGAAGACAATATTATCAAGTTTTTTCTTCTTTCTTGTGATTTGCTTTCTTACTCACTCTTAAAAAATATGGAATGCTTCATGAATTTGCATGCCATCCTTTTTGAGGGACCATGCTAATCTAATGGGTATCATTCCAATTTTAGTACATGTGCTGCTGAAGAGAACACAACTTTAATCCCTTTTAAAGCACCAGCTTCTTTAAAGCAGTTGGCATTGGTAACTACGTACGTTACTTTCTTAAAATGGTAAGATGTCAGTTTTGAGAACATTTTGGTGCTCTGCTACAGTGTATCATAAGATTTCAAGTGCCTTATCTCAGACCAACCAAGTCACAACTTTCACTTGTGGGCCCTAGGAATAGTTTTAAAAACATATTTCTCATGAGGAATCTTTTGTCCCCAGTGCCCACCACTGCAAAGATGTAAAGAGGAAAACCTGCTTACAAGATTATTGTCATAGGAGAGGAACTCAATAACAAAAACAAAGAGAGAAGGAGTCAAGGGAAAAGGCTTGAAATATTAGACTCCGTTCTGGAACGCCTCAGTTGGAAGGCAGCCAAGAAGGATAGAATCCTTGCTTTCATTCTCTGGTCAAGCCTGCTCCTACTCTGAGTCTGAGGACCCAACAAGCAGGAGCCTGGAACTGCTGGTGGTTTCTCTGGAGACATTTGTAACTTTCAACAAGAAGTTGCATCATTCTGAATTATAGAAATCTACAAGCTACTGGTAAGTCTGCAGTACTTCTAAGTTGTTCCTTAATGGCAAGCCATCCTGCCTTACATTGTCTGGGTCTATGAACCTATGGGGAGCATTTGGGAGGTCAGTTTCTTTGTTTCTTTATTTTTGTTGTCTGGTAGGTAATATATCTATCCAGAGTATTAGACTAGCTTATTTACATTTTGCTATGTGTGTTTCTCTAATTACTCATGGTAACAGATTCTCTGAGGATCTAGAAATCATCATAGTAGGTGGTTTTTTTGTCAGAAATAAAGATTTATATCAGCTGCACTGAATGAAAAACAGAAATAAAAAGGAAAGGAAAGGATACGACTGTTCCTAGGTATGGTGGAGGAAAAATTTTATTATAGGTATGTGGGAGAGCTTAGGCAGAGGCAATGGGACTGGGAGAAAAGGGGCCTGTGAGCTGGGATGAGGCTGAAGAGCAGGGATTGAAATTGTCTAGAGACTAGCATTGACCTTGACAAGGTAATAGGTGTGTTCCAGTCATGTGTTAATGGGAGGGCCACAAATTTTTCTTGCTAAAGATAAGGAGAATAATTCTCCCTTTTTAGCAAGCAGGATTTTTCTTCAAGCCCCTGAGGGAATGGGGCCTTTTGTCTAAACATTGAGAGTTTACAAATCTTGACTATCAAATACACGTTATTTATCAAACAAATATTACTTATCAAATATACCTTATTTATCAAACCTATATTACTTCTCTAAACTTTCTAGCAGTTTGGTATTAAACAGTTAGCAAAGACATAAGTAGTTAGACATACATATTAAGTCAGCTTTTGTTAATCTGAATAGACCTTTATATTTATAGCCTTAAAAGTTTATCACTATGTAGAGGGTATTGTAAACCAGAGTTGAATCACATATATAATATGTTGTAAGTTTTTATCATTATACAAAAATCCATACTAATCTAAAATATTTGAGATTTGTTGTTGCTTCTTTAGTCCAAAAGGAGATAAAGTGATAAACTAAGGTCTAAGTAGGACTGAGAAGTTTTGTAATTATTGCTTTATGCTACATGGTCATCTTAAGATGGTATAGTCACATAGCATGTACACTTATTTTTAGCATGTACCCTTTAACTTTAGTAAAGATGGCTGACAGTCATGTGACTGCTTACATCTTGAAGGTCATCAGACAAGATGAAAGAGAGCCACATGGTTGCTATTTAAAACATGTTTTCCAGCCGGGCAGTGGTGGTGCATGCCTTTAATCCCAGAACTTGGGAGGCAGAGGCAGGCGGATCTTTGTGAGTTCGAGGCCAGCCTGGTCTACAAATTGAGTCCAGGACAGCCAGGGCTATACAGAGAAACCCTGTCTCGAAAAACCAAAAAAAATAAAAAAATAAAAAATAAATAAAAAAATAAAACATGTTTTCCTAAGCAAGAGTTGAATCTAAGTTACATATACAGTATATTATATCAAAAAATTGAATCATATATATAGGATGTTGTAGTAAATTAAAGTTCCTATGAATAGGTTTTAATTATGCCTTTTGTTATAAACTTAAAGCTAAATTTTGTTACACATTCTTAAACTACACCCAATGAACTTACAAATCAATCCTGAGATAAAGACTGTTTACACAATAGTCTTAAAAGATTTCTTGAGAACAAAGCACAGAGAAATCATTGAAGTGAAAGATTCAAGAGCAGAAAGTTGTAGAACATTAGAGATAAGAGATTGGAATCATTTGATTGTGGGGTGGCAGAAGTTGTTAAAATCTGCATGAATTTGGAACTTGAGTGTGCCGTCTTTGGCAATTGAGCTATACTGAGGCCAAGACATTTTTTTCAGTAGGACACTGAAGCTTTAAGAAAAATCTCTGAGTCCAAGAAAAGAATTGAGTCCAAAGAGAAAAGGAGGACAGGTAGTGAAACAAACTCAGCAATGGGGGAGGGTTAGGCAGCTAAGAGGCAGAGAACAGTGTAGCCATAAGGGACAGGGAGGAACAAGCAGTAACTTCACTCGAGGAAGGGTTCCAATATTGTAGAAGCCATAAGGGCATAGAGAAGCTGTGAGACTTTGTAGGCAGTTCCAATGGGGAAGTAGGAAACTCTCAACATACAGGCTCAGGAGGGCACTAGGAGAGATAGAACAGGTAGGTCTGAGGGAAACAGGGCAAGGAAATGTTGAAGACCGTGGAGCATGTAGGCAGTTCCTAGGGAAAAGTGAGGAAGTTCCAGGAGAGAGCTCAGAGGAGCCATGAGGGAGCAGAGGGAGTAAGTATCATGGTAACAAGAGTTTTAATCCAGGGCATCCCCAAGTGACTGAGAGACTTGTTGGAGAGAAATGTCCCAAATCACAGAGGAGAGTCATCCCTTTTCACATGATGGCCCAGTAGGGTGAAAGAAAGCTTCTTGTCACACCAGTGTGGCTTTTGTAGTAAAAGAAGACAAAGCAGGGAGCTCTGTAGTGACACCTAGTAGAAGGGGAGAGACAAGTGGTGAGAGCAGGCAGAGTGCAGAACAGCTGGAGAGGAGCAAGTGTCTTAGGAAGTAGAATTACCTACATAGTGGGGCCCAAAGGGCGATGCAGGAGAGGACCACTTGGTAGGCAGCCTGAAAGGGCAAAGCAGGGATATGACCATATGGTGGGCATATATTTGTGAGGGACAGCCATGTAGGGTAAAGGGAAGGCGAAAGGAGAGAGGGGAACCAAGTACAGTAGCGAGGAGGCCAAAGATACAAAAAAGCAGCTATCCAAAACGTCTGGATTATATAGGGAAGAGCCTCAAGGGAAGGACAGCCCAACCCCTGGACTGGACAGTTCAGGACAGAGGGCTGGGTATGTCAGCTATACCCTATAATAGGTAGGGGTTGAAGATACTGGGGGAACCTAGAGTCCAGGTTCACTTTGATATTATAGGCACCTCAGCCGCTTGTCCTGGGTTTGAAACCTAACATGCATTGGTGTTTTAAAAACATTTATGAGGCAAAATGTACAACTTGAAAGTAAAAGTCAGAGTGTAATAAATACAAATGTATGAAGAGACTTTTCATTGACTTTTTGAGGAATTTCTTGGAATTTAGTGCATAAGTGCTGGGAAATGGGCTCGGGTGGCAATAGTCTTTGAGTGAAGGACAGAGTGTTCTCAAAGTGAAGAAATTGCAAGAAGCTGCTGCTGAGAACAGCACTTTGGCTTCTGACTGGTAACTATCTGCAGTGGGAGATGTTTTGTTTTTCTTTCATTCTTTGTTTGCTGCTTCCTCTTACAGAGCCGGTTCTTGGCTGTACTTCCTCCTGAATCAAGTCACAGAGGACTCAAATTAGAGACTTGATCCGTTTAACCTTGGTACTCTTTTACCATGAGGTCTGTGACCAGCTCTACACCCAGGCTTTCATGTTCAGCTTCAAGTAACTCTGTTTCCATGCAGTGGAAGGCTTCTTTCACACCCATTTCAGGGTTATTCCTGGTTGTAGAGGATTTTTTTTTTTTTCTGAGACAGGGTTTCTCTATGTATTTTTGGCTGTCCTGGACTCACTTTGTAGAACAAGCTAGCCTTGAACTCACAGAAATCTGCCTGCTTCTGCCTTCAGAATGCTGTGATTAAAAGTGTGCACCACCATGCCCAATGGATGTAGAGGAATTTTAATCCAGCAACATGGCTGCTCTGGCAAGGGATCACATCAAAGACATAGGTCTATGTGATCTGGCTCGATCCCCTTGACTGAAACACATTTTTAACCCTTCTGGCTAGAATATAGACACACCCTTAGTAATCATCTTTAATACTAAATAATGGGTTAGGTTAGTTTGTAGAAGGAAGTGCTCATGTTTGAAAGTAACAGCTAATTGAGGGGCAGATAAAGTGACAAATCAGAGAAATATTTGACAGGCTAGGATACTCCTCTCTTGAGAACAGACAAGAAAAGAGAAGCTACTTAAAGGCAGCATAGTAGAGTTGAGAAGGGTAGAGTAGGGCACAGTAGAGAGAGAGTAGAGAAGACAATACAGTAGAGTAGAATAGAGTAGGGTAGAGTACAGAGTTCAGTAGAGTAGAGAAAGGAGTAGAATTGAGTTCACTAGAGAAGACAGTACAGTTAAGTTGAGATCAGTCAGTTGGGAGTCAATTGGGAGGCAGGCAGTGCTGTAGAGTTGAGTTTGTGGCAGTTCACTTGGTAGGAGTTCAGTTTGTGGAGTTCAGATGCAATACTGAACTCAATAGTTCAGTATTGCAATAGTTTTACAGAGACAGATTGCAGAGAGAATAAGCTAGACACGGGTGAAGACAGAACAAGACAGAATGAGGAGTCAGAAGATGAAAACAAATTTCTAGAGTTAGTTTGAGGCCAAGCAGAGCAATTCAGCAAGAAGCTGGAAGAAGCGAATTTGAATCAGTCAGTGTGGAAAGGAGTTTGAGCCAGAACAGCTGAGTTGAAACAGTCAACAAGAATTCAGAAAGAGCTAGAAAGGGTGAGCTTATTCAGCAGTAAGCCTCCAAGATGACAGTTACATCTGGTGAGTAAAAGCAACATTTAAACACCTGGATGAGGCAGGGGGATTATTGCTGCACATCCTTTAAACTCTCTGTTCATTTTTTGCTGATTTCATGAAATAGTCAGTCCTGTCTTCTAGGGAAAATAATTGGGAACACTTAGAAAATTTATTCCATTGGATATTGAACAGTCTCCCATCTTCAGAAATATTCTATAAAAATTCTGTTTACCTCCTTTTCTTTTTTTTAAATACTTTATTTTTTTTTCTTCAAGTTACATCTCAGTCACAAACCCCTCCCTATTCCCCCTTCCTATCCCACCCTTCCACCCTCTTCCCCCCAGCAGTTTCCCCTTTCAGTCCAACAGATAGTTCCTTCTCTTATAACAGTAAATATTATACAAAACAACAGATATAAATATGCCACATTTATGAGAGTTAAATGGCCCAGTATACCTTCCCAATGTCCAGTTTATACATATTTGGCCCCTGACTTTAACATTCTACTATCTAACCATCTCCATTAGTTTAAAGGTCTGTATCTGACTCAACATTCATACTAACTTGCAACACAATTTCAAGAGTATCTTCTTAGATCTATAACACCCTCTTGATTCCTAAACCACTCAAAATTTAACTATGAGAGTCTATCTGTCTATTCTTCAACCACCTCAGAGACCTGAGAGGGATAAATATATCTGCTTATATAGGAAGTGCAGGGCCTGCAGCTCCCAAAACTAAGAAATGACATACCAGTGGCTGCCTGGACAGTTCCCATTTTCTCTCCATACATTCCTGCATCAGTCTTCAACCTTTGGGTCCTGTTTCTCTGACAGACATTTATTGTAGAGTAGGGATTGTGAAGGACTAACCTACCCTGTCTTGGCAGAGCTAGGCTGTCGACTTCCCTGCTACCAAGTTTTGTCTTTTTTGGACAGCAGTCTGTCTGCAGTTGGAGCAAGGGGTTTTTTCATGCCAAGAGATAGGCTTGCCACTAATTCAACCATCTCACACTGGAGATTTTTCGATGCTTATCTTTTACTTGGAGTAGAATAGGGGGTGCTGTCAGGAGCTGATATGTCTCGATATCAAAAAAAGAAAATCTTAATTTAAGATAACATCTTTGAATGCCATATTCTGCAGATCTCTTGGGGTTTTTGAAGATGCCCTATCCATCTCTTGTATTTAGATAAGCAAATGTTGCTTGTCTCTTAACAACTTGATTACTGAGTAGTTTACAGAATATATGTGATAGACTGTCTAGGATAGTTAAGTAAAACAAACTCCTAGTCATGCAAACATGTCACTTTGTTAGTTTACCTCCTTTTCAAATTCATATTCTCTATGAGAAAAATTCTTCCTTCTAAAATATTTATTCATTCTTCAGTGTGATTCGTTAAACATTTATTAACTGCTTTGTCCCAGGCAAAGGGCTAGGAATGAGCACAGTGTTACATAAGGCACAATTCTGCTCTTGAGGGATTTACAAAATCAGTGGCAGGACTGTCCAATGGAATGGTTCCTAGTGATGAAAATGCCTTTGTTTACACTGTTTAATATAGTAGTCACCAGCTATCTTTGTTATTGAGTAGTTAAAATGTGGTACTAAGTGAGGAACTAAGTTTTAATATCACATGTTTTCAATGAATTAATATTGTACTCAGACCATAAAGGGTAGAAGCAGGTAAAGGTATATATTTTTTACTCTGTTACACAATAGGCCTATACTGAGATGGTTGGTTAAACTGCTAAATACACTGGGTTAGTTGTAACTGCCAAGGTATGTATGTATGTGTGTGTATGTATATGTGTATGTATGTATGTATGTGTGTATGTATGTATGTATGTATGTATGTATGTATGTATGTGTGTATGTATGTATGTGTGGGTGTATGTATGTATCTATCTTTCTTTCTATCGATCTATCTATCTATCTAACTCTGTCTATCACCAATCTATCTATCCATCTATCTGTCTGTCTATCTGTTTATTTGTCTATCTACCTACCTATATGCACCACAGTCATATGTTAATTGAATGGCCACAAGTTTTTCTTGCCAGAGATAAGGTGAAAGATTCCCTTGTTATCAAGCAGAAATTTTCTTCAAGTTCCTGAGAGAATAGGGGCTTTTGTCTAAATGCCCAACCTTGGGAAAAGGACTTTCTTGGGAGACCAGACACATCATTATAGAATATTGCAGGTTTTATTTTTTGTTTTCATCCAAAGAGCTAAAGCTTACAGAGAAGCTAGACAAATATTATTGTATACACACACACAAATTAAGTGAGATCCCACTGAAAATCAGACCATGAAAATGGAACATGAGAAAATTCATGCAGATTAATCATAATGACAGGTCACAAGGTGTTGGGCATTTGTGAATCTCCTGTGTGCCATGTAGCTAAGGTCATAAACAATGCCTATGGAAGCTAGCAAGCAGGTCAAAGGTTGAACAAGATCCTAGCCCCAATGTCAGCAGGCTGGTGAGAATGTTCCCTCCTTGGGTTCTAGCAAAGCTATCAGGCTTGTGAAAAATCTGGCTACAGGTGGCGAGTCACTATTCCCCTTGAAAACAGAGCATCAAAATTGACCAGTCCTAAAAGACCCCTTTAAAAATTCCCTACTGCCTCAAAGCTATATATTTTCTATGATACACTAAATAAAGGTCTTTTGCCATTGTTGCTCCTGACTACTTTTACCAAAGAAGACTAAAGGCTGTCTTTTATCTATGGGCCTGTCAATGCTTTTTCTGGCAAGCCCTGATTTCACTGCCAGCTGCTGCTAGGAGCCATGGCCTTCTGGACCCTTAGCATCCTGCTGGCTGGGCTCCTCTATCTATCTGTACCTGTCTCTCTGCAATCTGCGTAGGCCTGCCAAGGCTGGGCAATGAGCTGTTTTGGTAAACAACCCAATGTAAAGGAGCTAAAACATTTTTAGGACAACAGAGATTCTTTCCCTGTCTGTCCCTTTGGGTGGGAACTGGAGCCTTGGGCCACAGCAAAAGTGCACTCACTTTGGCTACCCTGTGAATTCCTCCATCCCCATTCCATTGGGGCTGACTCTGAGACCCAGAGTGAAGCCAGGGAGGACAACTGGCCCCAGAACTAGAGCCAAGGATGGAATGACAACAAGGAGAAGGTTTTGAGCTTTTTTTTGTTTTTATTTTTCAAGACAGGGTTTCTCTATGTAGTAACCCTGGCTGTCCTGGACTCGATTTGTAGGCTAGGCTGAAGTCGAACTCACAGAGATCCTCCTACCTCTGCCTCCTGAGTGCTGGGATTAAAGACATGTGCAATCATGTCTTTCTGGTTTTGAGGCTTTTTATGTTGAAAGTAATGTCAACTTCCATATAATACTAATACTATTGATTGATGGTGTTAACTGTCTACCCTCAAATTTTAGTATTTTGCAATTTTCTTTCTTGCACTTTCTCTACCCAGAAATACCTAGTCAATGTCAGTTGCCATAGATAAATATGACACACCAGAGATAGGAAAGCAAAACACTTTCCCAGCTTTTGGGTTACAGAAAATCCAGCACTTGGGAAGCAGAGGAAGGCAGATCTCTCCTAGTTCAAGGCCAGCCTGGTCTACCAAGTGAGTCCAGGACAGCCAGGGCTTCACAGAGAAAACTTGTCTTGAAAAACAACAACAACAAAACAAAACAAACCAAAAATATCCAGTGGGGGATATGCATTACCAAGTCCCATATATGGGTACGTATTGCTTGTTCATACTGTGTTGTTCTTTGATTCAGGGCCTCACTAGCAGCTTGGGCTAGCTAGTTTAAACCCTTGAATTAATGTGATCCTTCTCTTTAGTCTCCAGAGCTGCTGGAAGGACAAGTGTGCACTGCCCTGCTCAGCTGTGGGCTTTTTTGTTGTTGTTCAAGTTTTTTTCCATATATTTAATGCCTTTAGACTGGGCAGGCAGCTTTCAGTTCAGTGCAGTTCTTGGGTTCCACCTAACCCTGGACTTTATTTACAGATTTATATTACATGCATGCCTCTCTGTTGGGTATCAGCTTAGCATAGTTTGCAAAACAGGCTTAGAAGAAAGTACCCTGTAATATGGGCAAGGCTTCCCAAGCACTGGGGAAGTCATAGGAAACTTCGTTGGGGTCCAAGACAAAAAAAAGTACTATAAATTTTGTAGTTACATTTCTGTCACCCAGAGTAATGAAAGCTCAAAAGGGAAATCATTTTGATCTAGAAAAAGGCTTACTTGAAATTTTGTGTGTGTATACATTTGTGGACTATAATTTAATTCTTTCCCATTGCATATCCTGTTAAATGTCAGAAAGCATACCAAAAGGAAAGGGAGAGGAGGAATGAACAATCATATTTCTATTCCGTTGATAATCTTGAAATTACAGGGTTTTTGTGTGCATGTATACATGAATGTGTTTTAAAAGAAATATAGCTAATTAAGCTATTTAACCTGTACTTAGATTATTGTTAATTTGTTTGGCAGCCTTTAATCCTTATTCCGCCATTATAAATGAGCACACAGAGACCACATGGATTTTAACAAGCCTTGGCCTGAATTGTGCAGTCCTAGCCCATCTAAGCTAGCTCTTAATTCTATTACCAAAATATGACCCCATATATACATATGTCCCCTTGGACTGCCATTCTCCACGATATGCCAACATCTCTTGGCCATGTGGAATGAGGTTCCTTTTTCTAACCTATGGTGTGTGCCTCCTTCCTGCTGCTCCTGGATGGAATGCCTTTATTCTTTTGCTGCTGGCTGGAATGCTTGAATCCTCTGTCTAAAGCACAGGCTTCCTGCTCTAATCCCAGGAAGTCCCACCTTTCTGCGTCTTTGCCCAATCTCAGGCCTCGGCATTTTATTTAACCAATCAGAGTCAATGTAAGTAACAGACAGCAAGGAGAACCAATTAATTAACATTTAGAATGCTTAACACTACCCCAACAATGTGCTATAGTGCATGAATGTATGTATGTAAGTACCATAGTATATGTATACATGTACATATATAGTGCATGTGTAGAGATCAGGAGACAACTCGAGGGAATTGGTTCTCTCCTTTTACCATATGGGTCTGGGGGGCAGAACTCAGATCGCCAGTGTTGTGGGCAGGCATCTTTACCCTTTGGGCCATCTCCTTTGCCTCAAATTTTATTCTTGTTTGAGGAAAATAACATTTATACATAGGGTCAAATGGCATGAGTTAAGATGTTAATTTTCCAGTTTATAAAACAATGATTTCTTTGAAAAATTGTTGTAGTTTTAGAACTTTTTGTTAGACTATGTGAAATGGAATAGAACAAATTATATTAAAGCTACTTCAATGAGCCCTCATATGAGTGTTGAACTGAGTGGGGCTGATATGTAGGGGCAACCCACTCAAGAGGAGTAGAATAAGTGGGAGAGGGTGGGAGGTTAGGACCCAGAGGGGTGGAGAGAGGGGTTTGTGATGGAGATGTAGCTTGAAAAACTAAATAAATATTAAAAAACGACAAAAAAAGTGACTTCTTTGTATGGACAGAATTTTGGAAGGAAAAAATCCACATGATAATCTCGTTAGATGCAGAAAAAGCATTTGACAAAATCCAACACCCCTTCATGCTAAAAGTTCTGGAGAGAACGGGCATACAAGGACTGTACCTAGAAATAATAAAGACAATATACAGCAGGCCAGTGGCCAACATCAAATTAAATGGCGAGAAGCTTGAAGCATTTCCTCTAAACTCAGGGACAAGACAAGGATGTCCACTTTCACCATATCTCTTCAATATAGTACTTGAAGTTCTTGCTAGAGGAATAAGACAACTAAAGGAGATCAAAGGGATAAACATTGGAAACGAAGAAGTCAAATTATCCCTATTTGCAGACGATAAGATTGTATACATAAGTGACCCCAAAAATTCCACCAGAGAACACTTACAGCTAATAAACACCTCAGCAAGGTGGCTGGATACAAAATTAATTCAAAAAAATCAGAAGCCCTTCTTTATACAACAAACAAATGGGCTGAGAAAGAAATAAGGGAAACAACCCCCTTCACAATAGCCACAAACAATATAAAATACCTGGGGGTAACTCTAACCAAGCAAGTAAAGGACCTATACAACAAGATCTTCAAGCCCTTGAAGAAAGAAATGGAAGAGGCCTTTAGAAGATGGAAAGATTGCCGGGCGGTGGTGGCGCACGCCTTTAATCCCAGCACTTGGGAGGCAGAGGCAGGCGGATATCTGTGAGTTCGAGGCCAGCCTGGCCTACAGAGTGAGTCCAGGACAGCCAGAGACACACAGAGAAACCCTGTCTCAAAAAACCAAAAAAAAAAAAAAAAAAAAAGAAGATGGAAAGATCTCCCGTGCTCATGGATAGGTAGGATCAACATAATAAAAATGGCTATCCTACCAAAATCAATATATAGATTCAATGCAATTCCTATCAAAATACCAACACAATTCTTTATAGAACTGGAAAGAGCTATTCTCAATTTCATATGGAACAACAAAAAGCCCAGAATAACTAAATCAATCCTGTACAATAAAAAAAACATCTGGAGGTATCACCATCCCAGATTTCAAGCTGTACTACAGAGCAATAGTTGTAAAAACAGCATGGTATTGGTATAGAAACAGACCTGTAGATCAATGGAATCGAATTGAAGATCCAGAAATAGACCCACACACTTATGGCCACCTAATTTTTGACAAAGAAGCCAAACAGCACAATGGAAGGACAGCATCTTCAACAAATGGTGCTGGTCCAACTGGATGTCCACTTGTAAAAGGATGAAATTAGACCCAAACTTATCACCTTGTACAAAACTTAAATCCAAGTGGATCAAAGACCTTAACATAAGGCCAGTCACACTAAATCTACTAGAAGAAAAAGTAGGAGAAACCCTCAAACTCATTGGCACAGGTGACAACTTCCTGAACAGAACACCAACAGCTCAGGACCTGAGATCAACAATCAATAAATGGGACCTCATGAAGCTGAAAAGCTTCTGTAAGGCAAAGGACACTGTCATTCGAACAAAATGGCAGCCTACAGACTGGGAGAAAATCTTCACCAACCCCACATCTGACAGAGGGCTAATATCAAAATCTACAAAGAACTCAAGAAATTAAATGCCAAGAAACCAAATAATCCAATCAAAAAATGGGGGACAGAGCTAAATAGAGAATTCACAAAGGACGAATCCCTAATGGCTGAGAGACACTTGAAGAAAAGCTCAACATCCTTAATCATCAGAGAAATGCAACTCAAGACAACTCTGAGATTCTATCTCACACCTGTCAGAATGGCTAAGCTGAAAAGCTCAAATGACAGCACATGCTGGCGAGGGTGTGAGAAAGAGGAACCCTACTCCATTGCTGGTGGGAGTGCAGGCTTGTGCAACCACTATAGAGGTCAGTCTGGCGATATCTTAGAAAACTTGGAATAGCTTTGCCTCAGGACCCAGCCATACCACTTCTGGGTATACACCCAAATGACTCCTCACCAAACCACAAGGAAGTGTCCTCATCTATGTTCATAGCAGCCTTATTTGTAATAGCTAGAAACTGGAAACAACTCAGATGTTCCTCAACCGATGAATGGGTTAAAAAACTGTGGTACCTCTACACAATGGAATACTATTCAGCTATCAGGAGCAATGAAATTATGCAATTTGCAGCCAAATGGATGGAACTAGAAAAGCTCATCCTGAGTGAACTAACCCAGACTCAGAAGGATGCACATGGCATCTATTCACTTATAGTAGGATTTTAGCTATATAGTAGAGGATATCGATACTACAACCAATGCACCAAAGGGAACATGGACATAGACTTTTTATTTTTTATTCTTTTATTTTTATTTATTTATTATTATTTTTTTATCTGTTTGTCGGCTTATTTGTTTGTTTGGTTTTTAAGTTCTCTCTCCCTGGCAATGAGACACTTTTCACCAGTGATACGATACTGCCTCGTAGACCCCCATTGTATGAGGAGGCTCCTGGCCCTCATATGACCTATGAACTAGGGTGAGGGACTGTTATATAGGGACATCCACTCCAGAGAAGCAGGATGGAAGGATCAGGGGATAAAAAAAAAATGAAATGTGAAGTTTTGGCCTTTGGCTACTAATTGTCATAAACTGTTTAGGATAATTAAGAAATGGAAACTAATAGTCATGCAAGCCTGTCATTTTGTTAGGTGCCATGACAGTCTACTATAGTTATTTTCTAAGCTAATCAGAAATCAAGTTGCAAAGAGACACACAACATTTGCTTATCCTAATATAAGAGATAGATAGGGCCTCTTCAAAAACCTCAAGAGATCTGCAGAATATGGCATTCAAAGATGTTCACTTAACTTTAGATCTTTTTGATATTGAGACATGTCAGCTCCTGACAGCACCCCCTATTCTACTGCAAGTAGAAGATGAGCATCGAAGAATCTCCAGTGGGAGATGATTGAATTAGTGGCAAGCCTATCTCTTGGCAGAAAAAAAACCCCTTGCTCCAACTGTAGACAGAATGCTGTCCAAAAAGGACAAAACTTGGAAGCAGGTAAGTCGACAGCCTAGCTCTGCCAAGACAGGGTAGGCAAGTCTTTCATAACCCCTGCTCTACAATCAATGTCTGTCAGAGAAATGGGGCCAAACGACTGAAGATCCATGCTGTAATGTATGGAGAGAAAATGGGAACTTTCCAGGCAGCCACTGGTATGTCATTTCTTAGTTTTGGAAGCTGCAGGCCCTGCACTTCCTATATAATCAGACATATTTATCCCTCTCAGGTCTCTGAGGTGGTTGAAGAATAGATAGCTAGAGTCTCATAATTAAATTTTGAATTGTTTAGGAATCAAGAAAGTGCCCTGGATCTAAGAAGATGTTTCTAAAATTGTGATGCAAGTTAGTATGAAAACTGAGTTAGATATAGAACTTTAAACTCATGGAGATGGTTAGATAGTAGAACATTAAAGTCAGGTGCCAAATACATATGGACTGGTCAATGGGAATATATGCTAAGCTGTATAACTCTTATAATTGTGGCCTAATTACCTCTGTTGTTGTGAATTGTATTTATTATTATAAGAGAAAGAGCCATTTATTGAACCGAAAGGGGGAGCTGTTGGGGGGAAAAGATATATCTTAAACTTAAAAGAAAAGGATGGGGATGGGTGGGTTGAGGCAGAAGAGGGTGGGAGGATGGGACTGGAGGGGGGTGTAGGGAGGGGATTGCGATTGAGATGTAACTTGAAGAAAAAAATAAATTAATTTAAAAAAGTGACTTCTTTGTATGGACAGAATTTTGGAAGTGTGACATTATGAGAAATGTCCAAGATGGTAGTAATTCGTCATCACTAAACTTAGGAGAACTGTCCCTGATTTCTACAATTCTCTTCCACTTTAAATTCATTTTCAAAATTATCTTACTGGTCATTTTTGTAAAAATACCAATGCCACAAATATGATACAAAAAGCATAAGAAATACCAACCAAAAGAGATCTGTACTGCAAGGAAGCGATTTTTTTGTTAAATTTATTTATTTATTGTTTCAGGTTACATCTCCATCATAGTGTCCTCTTTCCACCCTTCCTAGTCCCGCCCTCTACCCTCTACCCCCTAACCCTTCCATCCCACTCCTCTTGAGTGGAGTGTCCTTACATAACAGTTGGAAACGATTTCTTAATACTTGCTTTTTTTTTTACATGATTTAAAATCTGAATGTTTATAGCAATAGAAAAGTGCCAATATACAATACAGCTGAGTGGCAGCACATACAAATTCATTTCAAGAATGCAGATTTCTGTCTGATTTTCAATTATGCAATTATAAAATTATTCAACTCTAAAATTGGCCCAGTCCCTTAGCTTACTCCACAGAGTTAAGAAGGATTTACTGGAGGTGAATAGAGAGGGAAAGGCAACATTTTTCCATCTGGTGTGCTCTTTGTGAATATAGTGCTCACTAACCATGTAGAACATTAATCTTGCATGCAAACTAATAATGGACTCAATAAAATGAACATTGTACTTTCATGTACTGTTGTATGGGAATGAGAGACCTATACAGAAATCACTAACAAAGCTACTTAGACACTGTCTGTCAGTGAATGCCATCATCACATAACAGTTGAATGCTGTTCCCCTAACTCCATGAAAAGTTCTTGTAGAAACCTTAGTGACATTTTGAGAGACCATTAGTTGAGAGTCTGAAGTATATAATTGTAAAGTCTTATATGGTGTGTGTGTGTGTTTGTGTTTTAAGCCCGGATTTTTTTTTGTGTGTATTGTATTTCTAAGGAAGTGGTACATAAAGAACAAATAATAAATGGGCCTGATAATGTCTTAGATATGCCAAACTGACAAACCTTTGAAGAAAGACAAACCCTAGAACTTTTTCTTGAATCCCTATCACACCTTTATGAACTCACACTATGCCCCACTCACTTGTACAGGTGCCTTTGTTTAGTTCACATTCTAGGTGTTATGAATATTGGGTTACCAGTCATAAGGTCATATGTTCCTTTGTAATCTTTGTTGGTTGGGAAACTGGAGACACCATTCACCTGCATATACAGTTGGCTGATCAACAAGCCCTTCTCTAATAATCACATAGGCTTGCTTATGCCAAAACCACAAAATTCCTCTTAGGTCAGCTCCAAATAGAGTTTCACTACAACCTAAGACTGTTCACTTTCCTCACTGTAAAAGGTAGAAATTTAGACTTAAGAGAACATTGATCATTATGTGTAATTTCTGGCAAGTCAGAATCAATAAATTATGTAATAGGGACTCCAGAAAAAATTAAAAGGTCAATATCAACACTCAATAGTCAGCTGCATGCTGAAACACAAAAGCTACATCTCTAACACAGAGCCTTCCAGACTATAGCATTCTGAGATACAGCATCTCTTTCCTCTTGTATCTATCTGCATAATCTTCTAAATCAGAATCATCTCTTTCTGACTTTATCAAGACAGTAATGATTATATCCAAAATAGCAAGATTGCAAGTATTGAATTAAATTCAAACCAAATTTAGAAACAAATTAAATACCATAATTACAACTTTTAGTATACAAAGAGACACAGGAATAGCTCAGTTGGTAAATCACTTACCCCAGAACTTATATTTAAATGCCAGCCATGGTGGCCCATGTCTGTAATCTCAACACTGAGGAGGGAGAGACAGGAAGATCCTTGATGGTCACTGGCCAGCCAGTCAGGACTCATGGTGAGCTTCAGAAAAAAAGGTGCATGGCTTATCATGAAGATAACAACCAAGGTTGTCTTCTGGTATAACTACATGCCGTCTCTCACACATAAACACCTATATACATGCATACATACAGGCACACACACACACACACACAGAACATAACAGATGAAGAATAAAAAGAAAGAAATCTGTTGCTAAATTTTAGAAGATTTTAAAAGGCAGATATCGTTTTAAACAGCAGATTAATACTGTGCAATTGATGTTTAGTATGCCGCTAGATATTTTTCAAGGCATCCTAAAAAACAATGAAATTAGAAAGCTGTATGTCTTGTGGCTCTTTGGTAAAATACCTGGCTCGCAGAATTAAAATAAAAACAAAACAAAACCAACAACCAATCAAAACAAGTCCTGTTCTCTAATTATAAAGATGTAAGCCAAGAAGGACACATGCATGTCCTGCAATCTGATGAGCTAAGGAAACATCTGATGTCCTCTACTGAGCAGGAACAGGACAGCTGCCCTAATTCTTCCCTGTGATGCTGCTTCAGGGATGAAATGGGGGCTCAATTTCTCATTCTTCTAGTTACCCATAGAGTTAGACTGCCAAAGGAGAAAGGGATGTCTGGTAGGAGATGATCCTAGCTATTCTCACAGAGTTACCAGGTTCGTACGGTAAAGGATAAGTGACCTTGTCCAAAAGGAAATGCCCAAGACTTATAGCATAGAAGTTACCCTAAGAATAATGTGCTCTATTTCCTTACCTCCCAAAGAATATTTTAGAAACATCTCATACAGTTGAGTTACTTGAACCTTTCTTGTATAGACTTTTCTAATCAAATAATGGGTAATAATGGCACTGATCTACTATTTAAAACAATCTCTACATTTAAAATCTTCTAAAATCTAGCAGCTATAGTGGAGGTTTGGATTTCTTTGGAAATACAGTTACGTTGCTGCTGAAAGACCTATAAAAGGGGTGTGCAAATCAGCCTGATGACTGGCACCTGTGGGGAACACCTGTGAGCATTTGTGATCTTGGTCAACAGGTGGGCCTCATACAGTGGGCATACAGTTGGCCAATGAGAAAACATCCTGGTGCATAATTAATGAGAGTATATAAAGGAAGGCCTTTGAGAGGCCACGTGGAGCTCTGGAAGAGCCACAGAGTGCTGTAAGAGTCCAAGATCTCAGGGGTTTGGAGGGCAGCGCATGCCACATGAAATTTCGACAAGCTTAAGTGAATGCATGGAAATTCTTATGGTCAGCTCCTAGACCATAAGAATGCAGCACCTGCCCCTCGGTGGCAAGCTTAGGCTGGCAGAGGAGTCTGCAGTGTAGCACCTGCCCCGGATGGAGAAGACCGTGGAGTACGGCACCTGCCCCTTGTAGGTTTGGGAGTCTCAGAAAGATAGAGGAGGCCTCAACCCTAAGCAGGGGTGAGGCAGCAGCCATCTCAATGCCAGAACTGAGTGACCACTGCAGTTGCTGCTGGTTGCTGTGTTCTCTTTGGCAATGGCTGATTTGATAGACTCCTGATTAGTTGCCCCCAAGGACCTGCACCTGAGAACTTCTTCATCTTGGTATCCTTTCTAATGTCCCTTGAGTTGGTTGGTTGGAAAATGTTTAGAGTTATTAATAGTTTAAAAGGTACACCTGCAAGCAACAGATTTCTTTCTTTTTCTTCTTCATTTGTTTTATACGTATGTGTGTGCATCATCATTCAGCAGCAGCATCATATAATGTTTAGCAGAAAGTGCCTCCTTTCCAAAGGTCCTTCATTTTATTTTGCATGAAATGCAAAACAAAGGCTTTCAGGTTTGTTTTGATAAATAGAAAAACCTGTCTGTACAGGAAGCAAAGAGCCCATGGTCAATTCTCCTCAGAGAGAATGGGAACTAGGGAATGGTCAAGAAAATATCAGTTTATATTTTAAAAAAGTTTAGAGACAAGTGTAATATTCAGTTACTTGAGAAACTAAGAAAATAAAATTATTTCAGCTAATGAAATGAGGCTAGCCTGGATAATATAGCAAGACCCGTTTCTTAAAGGAAAGTAAGTGTATGTGTATGTGTGATGTATTTCAGGCACTGCCCTTCTACTGCTATGTTAAAAATAAACTCAATTCTTGTGAGATAGTGGAGTCAGAGGGTCAGGAGTTCAAGGATAGCCTCAACTACAGTGATTTTGAGACATGGTTGAGCTGCATCAGATCCTGGTTTCAAAACCAAATTAAAAAAAAAAACCCAAAACTGAACATTGACCTTTCAATAAGTGATAAATATATAACTGCTATGTGTGAGTAATTGTTAATTTAAACATGAACCAGTGGCTCTAGATGGGTCACAAAGTCAAAGGGTAATAAAATTAGCTGCTCCATCCTGGCCTACAGGAAACAATATCAAAGGAGACAGGTAGCAAAAGTACTATTATTCCTTCCTAGTCATAAATTCAAAAGTCATGCTGATATTAATAAATACATTTTGTATTTGTTTGGAAAAAAGCAAAAGAAACTTATTCTAAGTACTACCTTTCCATTTTAAGACTCCATTTAATCATGGGGAGAATTAAATTCAAGGTCCCAGGCCCTAAGGGATCTGAGGATTTCCAATAGCTGAGCAGCTTCTGTTGTAAGGAGATAGTTGTCTGAGTCCATCCATCTCAGGGACAACTTCTCCATCTTGCTGGTAGGGTCAAACTAATGTCATGTTCCAGGCCCTGGAACCTACTCTTGTCCTGCTCCACCTTTATCTATGGTTCATCACTTAAGTATGCTGTATAATGTTCTTTCAAGGTCAAAGTTGAGCTCCTGAGCCTGTTCTGTGGCCCTGATCGGTCAGTAGCAGCTTGACTACAATAAATTTTTGTCATCTGCATTGACTTGGTGTTTGAGTTATGTTGGATTTAAGTGGACCCCACAGTAGTATTCCTTATTGTTTAAGACACATTCATGAGTTCTATACCACATAGCAACTCTCAGCTGAGTACAAGGTTACGCTAAATTATGTGTATATACATACACACATATACAAGCATGTGTGTGTGTGTTAGATAGATAGATAGATAGATAGAGAGAGAGAGAGAGAGAGAGAGAGAGAGAGAGAGAGAGAGAGAGAGATATCGAGTCAAGGTTTTACTATGTGGCCACTCAGCCTATTGTGGAACTTGCTATGTAGCCCAGGCTGGCATTAAATTTGTGTTGGTCCTCTTGCCTCTATGTTGCAAATAGTGGGACTGTAGATGTGCTTCATTGTGTTTGACTATAAACCAAACAGTACTTAAGGCTAATTATTTTCTCTTTTAGTTGGCCCTAAAGGATGAAACACTGCTTTCATGTCCAAGGTCCTGGTCATTTTTTGGAAAAGGGCAATTATTGCACTCCTTCAATTTAAAGCTACAAAGGATAGAGACCCTAAGAGCACTCCTTCAATTTTTCCTTTGTTCCTGCCTTGTCTCCCCAAGATACCTTTAACTTTACTTTATTAGAGAATAACTTTTCAGGCAGAAAGATGACTCAACAGATAAGAGAAATTACCTTCAAGCCTGATGACTTGTATGGTTGCTAGGACACTCCTGGTGGAAGGAGAAAACTGACTTCTGTAGTATATTCTGACCACGTATACACCCAGGTATGCACATGCAAACACATACACACAGTAAGCATATATAATTTAAAAAACATAACTTTCTATCTCTCCATATTCAGTCTCTTTTGAAGGACAATCTTCCTCCTCTGACTCCAATGTTCCATTCAATGTCTCTTTAAAATTCCTTTACCAATGAAACAGAGAACCTATAAAAGGGACTCTGTGCTCCTAGTTACATCACCTCCATGATAGATTACCTATTATCTAATTACTCCAGACAGAAATGGACAAGAGAGCTGTACTGTTCTAGAGCTGTAGCTCATGTGTTACTTCCTTGAAAACTTCAGCCACCTCATGGGGGGTATAATTTTCATAGCATTAATGCACAGTTTATTCAAAACTACAAAACTGCAGTTTTATAACTCTGAGATATGAATCTGTGGGGTCAAATCTGGTTTGAACCCCCAGTTTTCCTCTCCATTACTCCATTACAGATTTCAGCATGTCATTTAGCTCATTTCATCACTACAACATATGACCCATTTTCCCACTCTCTCCCCCCTCTCTTCTACTCTCCTTCTCTCCCTACCCCTCCTGGTGCTATACATTTTGTACTAAAGTCCTTGGAAGTTTCATTTAATCAGACTTGTGGACAGCCTTGCGTTGGCCTTTCCTTGGACTTTTAAGTCTCCAACTCAGTTTCCCTTTTATTGCCAGGGAAGAAGAGCTCCTTGATCCACTCTCCAGCTTGCCAATGTTCCAACTGATAGCCACCCCTTCAAATGCCCTTGCCGACGAGCCTGTGTCTATCCGAGCGATAGGCCTGGCTCCATCGCAGATAGTGACCATCAAGGCGACACTGAAGGATGAGAAGGAAAATCTGTTCCAATCCAGAGCTTTCTATAAGGCCAACGAGGCTGGAGAGGTGGACCTGGAGCAGGCATCAGCCTTGGGGGGTGACTATGTGGGGGTCCATCCAATGGGCCTTTTTTGGTCTCTAAAGCCCAAGAAGGCTTTCCAGAGGCTGATCAAAAAAGATGTGATGGACAGCCCCTTTTGCGTCACTCTGGACCTGTACGACTATGTTTGCTTGAAAGATTCAGCCACAACCCCACCCAAGGCCAGCCAGATAGTACAGCGCTGGTTTGCTGGCCCTGGGGTTCAACGGGAGCAAGTCCGAGAAGGTCGGGTGCGTGGAGCCCTTTTTCTCCCTCCAGGTGAGCATAATCTTTGTTAATACAGATCATAGCTTCTTAATTTTGTTTTCTACTTGTGACCTCTTTTTGCTGCATGAATTTTCTCACAATCCTGGGTATTTAAGTATATAAAGTAGGTGTACAGACCAAACAGCTACTGATGATAAAGCATAGAAAATGATTTTAAAGTAGTTTTTAGGTAAACACATGATTTTACCATTTACTAAAGAAGAAAACAAATTTGCAAACTGATGAGATAAACGGGCTTGCCTATTTTTCCAAAAGAAATTAAACTTTGGTTGAATATTTGAGATTGTAGGGCATGGATAGATCATCTTCATTGTTTTTCAGGATTGGCTGGTGTTTTGGTTTCGTAATTGCCAATGCTAAGAAGTCTGGTTAAGTGCCAAATTGTACCTGTTTGTTTCGGGCCATTAAAAAACTTGTTGAAAATTCTACCATTATCCTAAGTCAAAGTTCACTTAATGCGTTTTTATGAAACTCAAGTCAGTAAGTCAAAGAACAATTTTTAAAACCAGATATTCTAGCACAATACAATATGAAGATTTACTAATTTGATATGTGCTAAAGAATGATGGCAGGAAAGTACCAGAAGTCCCCACTTTCTGTAGTTAAACCACTATGTGTCTGTATGAACAAAGAACTGCATGTGCAGTGAAAACACTGTGGTTCATAACATACAACAAATAAGCTTGAATCTGAGCCCAGGTGTTTGCCTTAGCAACTATTCGTGATTAGTACTATTATTGGCACATTCTGAGATAATGGTGGCTGCTGTGCATTCAAAACCAGGGTAAGGTAAAGTCTAGTGTACACCATCAGAAACACTTGGGGACCGCTACTCATTTTATTTTTAATTAAATTTTGGCTACTGAATGTTCAAATGATTTCTTATAGTCAAAATTCTCCCACATGTACTTATATGAGCCCATATGGATTTGTGACTCACAATTTATGAAGCTATGCTATGGGCAACTATTCAGATGCAATAAATGTGCACTCTTATGTGGACACGTGTGTGGGCATGCATGCATGTGTGAGCATATAGGAGTGTGTACCAGTGTGTGCCTGTATGCAATCCATTGTGTTGCCTTTGCTCTGACTGTCATATGTAACGTTCTTTGGATCTCATTTTCTTGTTTCTTTCTTTTTCTCCCAGGGAAAGGTCCTTTCCCAGGAATTATTGATTTGTTTGGGAACATTGGGGGTCTAATTGAATTTCGTGCCAGTCTTTTGGCTTCCCGTGGTTTTGCAGTGCTTGCATTAGCATATTTTGCCTATGAAGACCTGCCTGACAAACTGCTGGAGGAGGACTTAGAATATTTTGAGGAAGCCGCCAACTTCCTACTAGCTCATCCCAAGGTACTTAAAATACTTTTCATTTTATCTTGCAAAATCATAGGAAAGACAAACCACATGTGTCTGGTCTAATCTGTGCAGCCTTCGGCAGAGCACAGCTTACATTTTAAGAATGATGGAGTTGTTGAGTTGCTTTGGATTTACTGTTTACTGTCACACAGAAGACAATTAATGCATAGTGCACATATCATGATTTTTCTTCATTGGGAAAAGCCAAGACATGTTACATTTGAAGCTTTTGGAATGTAGTCATAGTGGTTCTTTAATGTTCTATCAGCTGCTGATCCTGAATCCTGAACTTGATATGTTGTCATATATTAGTGATGATCTCTTTATGACATAATGCTAGTATAGGTCACACTAAAGGACTAAGACCAATGCAGAAGTTCAGAAATTGAATTAAAGCACAAGAGTACAACATTATTACCAGCAAAAACTGATTTGGTCAAAAATATGACCTCTTGAATTAGCTCTTCAGTTATTTTCAGAGTTGGGCACGAGCGGACGAAGTAACTCACCAATGGCAGAAGCCAGGTTAGGGAGAGAAATTTGAAAAGGAAGGGTTACAACTCAGGGTTAAGTGTCACCGCAGTAATGAAAATGGGGCCCATGGACAAGTGGCCTTCGCACCACACGAGAACTGGTAGAAAGGCAAAATCCTATTCCGTAGCATTTTCATGTTAACGTGAAAATACATGGGTATTTCTTATACACATTAAAATTTGAGACTGAAGAGTATGCCCCATAACCTAGGTTTTCCTAAGATGTAAATATCAGTTGAATTGTGACTTAGTTTTCTCAGAGAGGTCCCAAAGTATCAGCATTTGTGCTAGTGACTAAAGAGAGAAACACAAAGAGTAGATACCACATGGCTAGAGTTGAGAAGCTACTAAATTTAATCATATTAATTTATCATTTTGATGAGCAATACTGTTCACTCAAATATGAGGTACTGATATCCAAGCTAACAAAGATAAAATAATGAAGGGGCTCACATTTCATTCACTTAGTGACCAGTGAGCACGATGCTCAGTAGCAGTGCCTGGTATTTACTATCCCATCAAGCATTCACAGTAGTTTCATGACATAAATACCATAGGTTGAGCGTTCCTAACCCCCAATTCTGAAATCTGAAATTTAAAACATTTGAGCATCAACACAATGCTCAAAAAAGTTGTTTTGGAATACTGTGTAAATTTCATATTTCCAAGTGAGGCTTATCTGCCTACAGAGCCTATGCAAATATTTCAAAGTCTGAAAACTCCAGATCTGAAACACTCTGTCTCCAAGCATTTCAGATGAGGAATATTCATTCCATCTGTAACAACTTTGCTTCATTTTTTTTTTCTTGTGAGAAAGCTTATTTAGATGAAATGTGTCAAGATTGGGAAGCCAGAAAGTGATACAGTCTGGCAGTGACTTTGTCCCAACTATCAAGTGAGTTTTGACTCCCTAGCCTGTCATTCTGTTCTACTAGCCATGGGCAGCCTGAGTTCTTCTCAAGGAGGGGAGAGTATTTTCTATTCCTACTACCTGTCCAGAATCCTCTATATGTCCTCACTCACCTGTCAAATTGATCCCTTCTGCAAGCCCAGCCCACCAGACTGGGAGCAAGTCTTCCCTTTAGGACTTCCTTGTAGAGACCTTGTTCTGTTGGACTGGATATTTCAGCTATCTATGGAGAACAAGCCTTTTATCTGCCTACTTTCAATGATTTCAGGGTTAGCCTTTGCATTAATAGGGCCAATAATAAGTGTACAACAACTGTTGTTGCTGTACACTAATACTTACATGGGAATTTTACTTATAGAATATTTAAATGAATCTAACACACATACTACTTCCCCCCTCCTTACCTATCTCTCTCTGTTTGAGTGTGTATGTGAGTGTGTGTGTGTGTGTGTGTGAGTGAGTGTGTGTATTGGATACATGGACATGTGTTTGGCAATGGAGGCCAGAAGTCAATTTGGGTGACCTTCGTTCTTTAAAAAACCATCTTGTTTTTTAAGGCAAGACTTCTCAATGGCCTGATACTGACCAAGTGGGCTCCCACCCTTGCCTGCCTTTTAGGTCCTAGGGGTTGAACTTGGGTCCTCATTCTTGCACAGCAAGTACTCTACCACTGAGCTGTCTTCCCAGCACTACATACCTTTTTCTAGTAAAGTCAAGAATGTGACTCTTTACAAAGCCTAACTTATAACCTCAGGCTTTTCCACCTGCATCCTAGTTCCCAGAAAATGACTCAGAGGATTAATATTATTAATAACTGCCTAGGCAACAAGCTAGGCTTGTTCCACAACTAGATTGTAACTTGTTGTTCTACGTATTCTAATATGAGTTTAGCCGTATGGACGCCTTCCTTTCCTCAACTCTTGACTACCTCAGAGTCCAGTTGGGGAATCCCCAGCCTGACTTTGTTCTAGAGTTCCTTCCTCCCTGCTGGATGTCCTGTCTTCTAATCCTGCCTCAGTTTATTGGCCAACAGATTTTTATTGACATGAGATGCTTCCACACAGAGCACAAGAGATTATCCCCACACTAACTGTCTCTGTTCTTGTCTCGTTCAGTGCTGCTGGATTATAATTGCATTTTTAGAACTCTACTTGAAAATGTTTATGTATTTATTTAAGGCAGTGCTTCCCTATGTAGCCTAAGTTGGACTGGAACTCAAAACCTCTAGCCTCAGTCTCCTTGGTGTAGGGATTATAGGACTGTGCTACCACCCCTATGTCTAGAACTCTCCTTTTCATGGGGTCTTATTTTGGTTGTTCCAAGGTGCATGATATAGTTTCTCCCAAGATGATAAAGCTCAGAGAAGGTATTATTAAACAGGTAGTAGTTTCTAGATCTCTCAGGATGGAAAACCTGAGTGCCAGAGTTTGACTGTTTTGACTGCCTGAGAGGATAACAGGTAAACTGGTGTCCCTTTGCTTTTTGTTTAAGATCCAGCAGCCAGGAATTGGCGTCATCTCTGTGAGCAAGGGTGCAGAGATCGGGCTGGCCATGGCCTGCTATCTGAAGCAGGTGGTTGCCACTGTCTGCATAAATGGGCACAGTGCTGTTTTAGACATTCCACTAAGATACCGAAATCTGTTGGTGACACCCGTCCAACTGCCTAAGGAGCGCATCGGAGTCCATTTCTCGGGGGCTGTGTGCCTTCGTCACTATACAGATGACACCTGGAATAAGCTGAACCTACAGAATATACTTCCCGTGGAAAAGGCCCAAGGAAGGATCCTCTTCATTGTAGGAGAGAATGATGAATGCCTGGATAGCAAGATGTATGCACAGAGGGCTATGGACCAGCTCCAGAGCCATGGGAGAAGCAGCGGAAGGATGCTGGCATACCCCGGGGCAGGCCATCTCATAGAGCCACCTTATTCCCCTTTTTGCTTTGCATCCTGGTCCTCTGCCTTGGGTAAACCCCTGCTTTGGGGAGGAGATCCCATTGCTCATGCAGCAGCGCAGGTACACTCCTGGAGAGAGATCCAGAAGTTCTTCAAGCAACACCTCCTTCAGCCCGGAAGCAAACTCTAAGCAAATGTTGAGCATGCTGGGGTAGAGAGAAGGAAGTGGGATACAGAAGAGGTTGCAATTTGTGTGGGGATAAAAGCATTAGTTAGAGATTGGAGGACAAGTGAGGGGTTGGGGGACAGTATTTTCTTGTTTTTTTCTTATATTCACATTCATCCTAATTCAATTGGAAGGAAAGGAAACAAATTAAAAGGCCAGGACATGTATGTGTCTGAGGTGTTTCTGACAAATTTGTATGTAGTTTGAAATTTTGTAAATTAAATTTTAGTTTATATATTGGAATGCATCAGTATTCAGAAATTATGAATGAAATTCAGAAACTATATATATGTATATATATACATATAGTATAGATACACATAGTATACAAACTACACACACACACACACACACACACACACACACACACACACACACACA
>CAJQZJ010032188.1:12429464-12460007 GCA_907164525.1 Lophiomys imhausi
CCCCCCAACAGCTCTCCCTTTCAGTCCAAATAATGGTTCTTTTTTCTTATAACTATAAATACAATACAAAACAAGAGAAATAAATAGGCCACGATTATAAGAGTTATATGGCTTAGCATACATTCCCAATGTCCAGTCCATATGTATTTGGCACCTGACTTTAACATTCTACTATCTAACCATCTCCATGAGTTTAAAGTTCTATATCTAACTCAGCTTTCATACTAACTTGCCTCATAATTTTAAAAATATCTTCTTAGATCCAGAACACCCTCTTGATTCCTAAACAACTCAAAATTTAACTATGAGACTCTAGCTATCTATTCTTCAACCACCTCAGAGACCTGACAGCTCTGGGCATAAGGCAGATGCTCCATTTGGAAGTGTGCTCTCTCTCTCTCTCTCTCTCTCTCTCTCTCTCTCTCTCTACCTACCTACCTACTGAGACTGGTCTTACCCCCAAAGAATCCAACGACCCTAATCAGCAGGAAGTAACTCAAAGAGACCTACGTCCCTTCTTCCCTAACCTTCTTTCTCTCCCACCTAGGGTTGGGGGTTTGAAGGGAACAAGTGGTAGAAGGGAGGCAGAGGTATTAAGTACAATAAAATAAAGTAGAATGTATATATTGGATAATTAGAAAGCTTCGGTTACAGAAGGAGGTAATGGATATTGAGGTGCTACTAAGAACCAGTCCTTTCAGCATGTTTGAACTTGAGTCGAATAAAACCTTTATTAATTTACTAGTATTGTGTCAGGAGAACAAGTTAAATGTCAGCATGAATAAACAAATCCAGATTGCAGATTATCTTGTGGGTCAACTGCTCTAGGGTTTCGTCAATTAATTATATGGGCACCACTAAGTAAGACTGGGAAGATAAAAATACTATGAAAGGCCCTGGCTGGAACAGAGTTACTGTAGACATAAATTAGGAGATGGAGAAAAAGTTAAACTTTTATTTTTTAGTTGATAAAAGGCACATATTAGTGCAATGTTTTGATGTATATATTAGATCATGGTCTGCCACTTTAAGACTCTTGAAGAGACCAAGTCCATACCCTGGAAAAATCAGACCCTGACCATTGCACCTCTCCTCACTCCTTCCCTCCTTCTCTTTTTTTTTTTTTTTTTTTTTGGTTTTTCGAGACAGGGTTTCTCTGTGTAACAGCCCTGGCTGTCCTGGACTTGCTTTGTAGACCAGGCTGGCCTCGAACTCACAGAGATCCGCCTGCCTCTGCCTCCCAAGTGCTGGGATTAAAGGCGTGCGCCACCATGCCCGGCCTTCCCTCCTTCTCTCTTCTCTGTAACAGACAGTTAATAAGGCTGCAGCTTCACAGCCCCTCACCCCTAAAACTGCAAGGGAGGCTTATGGCTCTATCTAGTAACTGAGTACTTAGCATATAGGCTTATATTGGAATGTTACATGAATTAAATTACATTTCCTAAAACTCCCCATCTGTCCTGCAAAACTTATGAAAGACAGAATATCTCCATTGTTTGGGGGATTTATATGAAGCCTTGTCTATTGTCATGCTGTGCAAGGTATCTGTCTGTTAGTGTAAGCCGGCCTTCTTAATAAAGAGTCTTTCAGGTTTTAAAATGAAGCCTCCCTTTCAGTCTCTGTTAATGTAATTCATTTCTGAAGGGTAATTTTATTTCAGCTCCTTTCTTAAACCTGACACTTTCTGAGTTCTAATTATATGTATACATTCAGAAATTATTACATGAAGCTATCTCAAACAACATCACTTCACATTCTCAGGATGTTTTTGTAATGAATCTCTTTTTTTTTTTGCTATTTGGATATACAACTCTGCTATTTTCTGACACTTTGAATCGATTTACTGACTTCTGCATGAGCACACATGCTTGTACACAGAACCACAAAAATATACTCATACATCCTACAGACACACACATGCTCACACATGCACAAGTAGTTTTCTGAAGGATTTTTATCACTTGTCTGTTTTGCATTTAGACACATACTATTTTGTATTAAACAATCACAAGGAACTAGTAATCATAGAAAGGAATGCAATTATTGCACAAACTGCTTCTTAATATAGTGCTTATTATTCTATAAAGTATATGGTAAAATCCTATGATCATTCTGTTGCTATGGAAGTACAGTAATTGGTTTATTATGAGGAAAGCTGGAGGGAGGGACTGGAGGGGGGAGTAGGGAGTAGGGCGGGGATTGTGATTGAGATGTAACATGAAAAAATAAAAAATAAATTAAAAAAAAACTGCCCAGTACATAGGATAAACAAAAATGAATTATGAATAAAAGTCAACCACATGCTGAAAAAAAAAAAACTGGAGCCAGTAACAATAGTATCTGTAATCTCAGAGCTCTTAAGGGATATGCAAGACAGAGACAGGAGAATTTTCAGAGCTTTGGGGCTAGGCAGCCCTGAGGCTACCGCAAAGAGGTCTTGTCCCCAAAGAAAGTGGAAAGGCGAAGGCTGACATCTGATAGCTGTCCTCAGGCCTCCACATGTATATCACAGAGTACACACTCACACACTTGTAGCAAAGCACACACATAATAAAGCACACACAAAAGAACAAGAAACCACATAAATCCTATGGAAAAATAAGCACATTAAAAAAAACCAACTCTGCTATTTTTAACTACAGTCATTATGTTGTTAAAAATATCTCAAAACTTACCTTTCTTATTTAAAAATGTTTTCTTAAGATTTTTTTTATATTGAGACATGTCAGCTCCTGACAGCACCCCCCCATCCCATTCTACTCCTAGTAGATGATGAGCATCAAAGAATCTCCATCTGCATTAGTGGCAAGCTTGTCATTTGGCAAGAGAAAAAGCCCTTCAACTGTAAACAGAATGCTTTCCGAAAAGGACAAAACTTGGAAGCAGGTAACCCGACAACCTACCTCTGCCAAGACAGGGTAAGCAAGTCCTTCATAATTCCTGCTTTACAATTAATATCTGTCAGAGATATTGGACTAAAAGGCTGAAGATAGATGCTCTAACATTATAGAAAGAAATTGGGGACTGTCCAGGCAGCCAGTTGTCTGTCATTTCTTAGTTTTGGAAGCTGTTTACTCTGCACTTCCTGTATATTCAGATATATTTATCTTTCTCAGGTCTCTGATGTGGTTTAAGACTAGATAGTTATAGTCTCACAGTTAAGTTTTAAGTTGTTTAGGAATTAAAAGGAAGTTCTAAGTCTAAGAGGATGTCTTTAAGTTGGTAATGCAACTTAGGATGGAAACTGAATTAGGTATAGAACTTTAAAGTCATCAAGGTAGATAGATAATAGAATATTATCAGTTGCCAAATATGTATGAACTGAGCATTAGGAATGTATGTTATGACTTATGATTTTCATAATTGTTGCCTATTTGTTCTTATTATTTTGTATTGTATTTATTGTTATAAGAAAAAGAAACTTTTTGGACTAAAAAGGGGAGCTGTTGGGGGGAAAAAGATATACCTTAAATTAAAAATAAAGCAAATAGAAGGGAGAGGGGAAAGAGGGTAGGAGGGTGGGACCAGGAGTGGGAGGGGTGGAGGGAGGGGACTGTGATTAAGATGTAATTTGAAGAAATAAATAAATGTTGAAAATAAAATAAAAAATTACTTTTCTTGTCTAATTCACATACTTTGATCATTATTTTTCAATTACTCCAAAGAATAATTTGAACATGACCTGTCTTCCTAGAATAATTTGAATAGAGATTAATATTAAATGGTATCAAGAAATGACACTAAGAAATTATGATGACATTGTCATGTGTGATAATTGTATTATGATTATATAAGAAAGTTTAGAGACTTATATTTAAATACTCATCCGTGGTCAGTTTTGATATATGGGCATTATTTTAAAAACCAGGAATACTGCAAAAAGCAAGATTACTGAAAAAGAGTTTGGATGTTGTTTTGAGTAAATTGTTATAATTTCTCTGCCTTTATGTATCTCTCTGCAAAGTTGCCATAATAAAGCGCTGAATATTATATCAAGGCATTTTCTTTTCTGCCCCTAAAGCAAGTTTATCTTCTCCATGTTACCCCATCACTTACAGATTATTACTTACTTTATTATAAATTATGATTTAGCTGCTTATTTGCTCTTCATTACAGCTTATTTGGAAAGAAATTATCTGGATCTTTGCACATCCGAGAATGTTTATATTCTGATCTCTTTAACAGTAACTTTTATAGAGCTAGACTTTGATGCTAGCAATTATTTCTCCTTGCTTATTTACTCTGTTTTAGTATTTTCTTTTCCTTGCAGAGTTCCTGGGGAAATATGTCTCCCCTCCATCTTTCCTCCATTCTTGTTGTTTTGGTTAGCTTCCTGGGAAGGCTGTAGATGTAGCATGCTACCGGTGTCAACAAATAAGACACTAAAGTGAGGAAGCCAAGTTGAGCACCAAGAAGTGGTCTTGAGATGGGAAACTGATTCTTCTGGAAGTTTCTCCACTGTGAGGAGCACATGTGGGGATTTCTGGACATCCCAGGGAAGCAGAACTGCTCAGGAAGGATGTCCTGGTGAGCATATCCAAATCTGACTTGCTTCTCTTTGCAGCTTTTCACTCATCACCAGGCTTCCAACCAGGGCGTTAGATTTGGAAATGTGTTCTCTAGGGAGAAGATGTTACTGATGACTGCCATCCACCATGTGTTGTGAGCCTCAGGCTCTGTTGAGTCTCTCCTCACAATTGTTCATGTCCTTCAAAGCTGCTTTTTTTTTTTTTTTTTTTTAAATGGTTATAGCCACCCTACTTCAAGTCATTACATTTGGCTCAACAAAGTAGCATCCCATGGCTGGAGAAATGGTTCAGCAGTGAAGAGCATGCACTGCTCTTACAGAGGGTCAAGTTCAGGTCCCAATATGCATGCTGGGTGTCTCAAAATCACAGGCACTTGAACTAACCGGCACATACTCCCAACCCCCAGACATGCGCACATAGACATCCATCTCACACCTGTCAGAATGGCTAAGATCAAAAGCTCAAATGACAGCACATGCTGGCGAGGGTCTGGAGAAAGGGGAACACTCTTCCATTGCTGATGGGAGTGCAAGCTTGTGCAACCACTATTGGAGGTCAGTCTGAAGATATCTTAGAAAACTTGGAATAGCTCTACCTCAAGACCCAGCCATACCACTTCTGGGTATCCACCCAAATGATTTCTCACCAAACCACAAGGACATTTCCTTAACTATATTCATAGCAGCTTTATTTGTAATAACTAGAAACTGGAAACAACTCAGATGTCCCTCAACTGATGAATGGATAATAAAAAAAACCTGTGGTGCATCTACACAATGGAATACTACTCATCCATCAGAAACAATGAAATCATGCAAATTGCAGCCAAATGGATGGAACTAGAGAAGCTCATCCTGAGTGAGCTAACTCAGACTCAGAAGGATGCACATGACATCTATTCACTTATAATTGGATTTTAGCTATATAGTACAGGATAACCATGCTACAACCAATGCACCAAAGGGAACAGGAACATAGACTTTTTCATCCTGTCAGTGAGACACTTTGCCCTAGTGATGCTGCCTTGTAGGCCCCCAGTGTATGAGGAGGCTCTTGGCCCTCATATGATTGCTGAACTGGGGTGGGGGACTGTTATGTAGGGATACTCCACTCCAGAGGAGTGGGATGGAAGGGATAGGGGGTAGAGGGGGGAGAGCAGGACTGGGAGGAGTGGAAAGAGGACACTGTGATGGAGATGTAATCTGAAGTAATAAATACATATTAAAAAATATGAACATTGAAAAAAATGAAAATGAATCTCAAACGCACCAAAGGGAACATGGACATAGAATTTTGTTTGTTTGTTTGTTTGTTTGTTTTAGTTTTCTCTCCCTGGCAATGAGACACTTTTCACTGGTGGTGCTGCCTTGTAGGCCCCCAGTGTATGAGGAGGCTCTTGGCCCTCATCTGACTTCTGAACTGGGGCGGGGGACTATTATGTAGGGACACTCCACTCCAGAGGAGTGGGATGGAAGGGTTAGGGGGTAGAGGGTAGGAGGGCGGGGCTGGGAAGGGGGGAAAGAGGACAATATGATGTAACCTGAAGCAATAAATACATAAATTTATTTTAAAAAAGAAAGCAATGTCTTACATGGTCATCACACCTCCATTTTTGATTCCTTTCAGTCATTCTATACACAATGCAAAAGTCTACATTTAAACTTTTGTTTAAAAACAAATCTACAAAAAGTTTAGAAAACACAAGTCTGATGGTGACATTCTGTTATTACTTCAGGATAAATTTCAAAATTTGAAACAATAGGAAGGTCTCCAAAATCTGAAATAAGCTTTCTGGTATAACAAATGTCTTTTACGCTCACTCAACACACTTCAAATCCTTCATCCTTCTTTAGTTCTTCATATGTTTAAAATTGCTTCATGCCTCAGGGCCTCATGTATGCATTCTCTTGGTTTCATATTCTTTTGTAGATTCATTTATGTTCTTTTAAAATTACGTATCTCTCTGTGTGTATGTGGTTATGTGAGTACAAGTGCCCTCAGAGGAGCAAGGCATCAGATCTTCTGGAGGTGGAGTTACAAGTGATTGTGAGCTATCTCTCCAACCCCTTAATGTTATTTTCTGTAAGCTTTCTATCCAACCATCCCATATTCAGTCTCAGTAGTTCCATATGTATATATGCTACATACACACACACATACATACAAGTGTTTATATACAAGTCACTGCTTTATAGCAGCCTTTTCTATTAATGCCCAATTTGCCCCATATAAATTAGGTATCCCTTTAAATCACTTTATAGGCTTTGGGTTGCTGAAGAAGAATTAGAGGGACATAGGTGGACAAGGGAAATGAAGCTGGGCTTCCCAAGATGAGAGATTCTTGTTCCTTGAAGACCTTGAAAGGAGAAATAAAAAGCACATGGGTGGGCACCTAAACATGACCAGTAGAGAAAAGAGGAGGACCCAAGGGCCTTATAGAATACCAGACAGCATCCGTTTATTGGTCTCCCATTCTTTCGAGCCTCTTCAATCCTGATAGAACAAAGTGGCTACTTTTGCTTTCCTCACATATCTTGATCTTCTATTTCCAGAAGTTCAAGTTTGAAAATCCCCTAGACAAACACAAGCCCCAGTGCTACACATATCTTCCTTTTCTTTTCATTGACTCAGTCCCATGAAGGAAGCAGCTGGTCAACTTATTTTGTTGCACGTCCGTAGTTATTAGAACAATTCTGATTCCATAATAGATGCTCATTGAGTACATAGAAGACACAGATCAGAGGTGGGACTTGGATCAAGAAGTAGGCTATCAGTAAACGTTTTGGTGTTCATTACAAAATGGTCATGGAGTATAGAGTATAAGAAGTCAAGGTAAGTGGCAGGCTAGTTCTAGTGTACCTGTTAAACTCACGAAGGCAAGAATAGTATTGTCAGCATGGTCAGTTTTGGGCTGGCTCAGATCTTTGGCCCAAGATGAAGACACCAAGATATGGCACCCAGCCCATTTAGGGAAGTGGGAATTGATTGCTCTATACTTATCAGAAGTCTTCTGACCCCTAGTTTCAACAGAACAGCTCAACCACGGCCTTCTGCTATCCTAAGGGCCAAAGTGACCTCCCCTACTCCATACAATGCTGTTTACTACAGTCTCTTTTGGTTGTTAAAGTTCCTTTTTCCTTCATAATGGTTTCCTACCACACTCCCATCCAACTATAAGACCCTATAAAAACCCAAACTCTTTTTTGACAGGGATGTTTTTTCTTTTTCTTGGGGACAACCCTACAGTTTCTACCCTGAATAAAGCTTTGCTTTTTGCCTCTCATGGTCCAGTTCTCTTGTTAAGCTGCATAGTGTCCAGATCACTGGAAGTACTACACTGAGGATTTCTGACTTCCTTTATCTTTTTGGAAATTCCACTCAAGTAAAACCAAATGCTTGGTTTTGTCACAGGAAAGAATTTCAGGGTGAGCCAGTATGAGGCAGAGTTGAAGTTTCTTGAAAAAAATTTTTTTAATTGCATTACATTCTGTGTGTGTGTGTGTTTACAAGTGCAGATATACATGTGTGGAGGTCAGAGGACACTTTTTGGGAATTAGTTTCTCTTTTTACCATGTGGATTCCCAGAATGGAACTCAGATCATCTGACTTGACAGCAATCATCTTTGCCCACTGATCCATCTTATCAGTCCTTAAAAGACATTTTAAACCAATTTTGAAACAGGTTACTAGAAAGAGGGGGACTTTGGGTAGAAAGTCAGACATACTTAGATCATGGGTGTGGACTTCTCAAAGAGAGTCACATGATGACTACATACATGTATCTGTACAGTGGCTACATACACTAGCATTAGTGGCTCTGAAGTTTCATCTCAAGGGGCTACTAATGAGCTTGTGGCATGGCTCCCCATACCCACTGGGTGGGACTGCAGCTGATGAGGCAAAACTCAAGGTCTCTAGGACTACAAGGGGAAGTTAACATGCATTAACTGTAAACAAAGACTTAGCTTTGTTTTCTATAGTCTCAGGAAATATCTGGGAAGGGAATAACGCCAAACTTGGTAATATAACTTCAGTGTTTCTTGTCTTCCTCATTATTGTAGTATTAGCGGAACCTAGTCATTGGAATAAAATTAGGGAACTGAGTATTTGACATGTCTACCTTCAAGATATTATATGTTGCAGTTGCTAGTTATCTATAATAGGGAATGAAGTCAATTTTTCAAAGAATTAGTATCATTTTTAGTTCTAATATATTCCAATGGCACCTACACCCCCTCCTTTAAAGAGCAGATTAAGGATACTTGCATTCTCCTAATTCTGGAGTTCCCCAAGCCTTCCCATCATCACAGCTTAATGAACAGATCATTAGAGCTCCCTGGGACACTCACAGGTCATAACTGCTCAGGGCAGGTTCTCCGCTGTTGTTATCCCTACATCTAAATGTGTCATTTTAGACCCTGTTCAAAGTCCTCTTATTTCCAAATAAGCCACAGTCTGTCTTCAGCCAAGTGGGAAGAAATCTGGCATCTATCTGTTGGATAAGCTTTAACGAAGTGTTTTCTGGGTCAAGTCTTGTAATGGGCATGCCATCAAAGCATAGATGGCTACAAGACAGCAGTCTCTTTGTCGCGCATCATCAAAACACTTTGTTAGTATCGTCTCTTTCCAGTCCCCTCCCACAGTGAGCCAGACTTTCTCAGGCATTTCCAACATCCATAAAAAGAGGAAAGGAAAATTCACTACAGAATTCATTTCTCTCTTAGGCTGTGATCACTACTTGCCTTGTTTGGACAGAACGCTTTGTCCTTGGGCACAAAACCCAAGTAGGGAAGTCTAAACCTGCAAAGTGAATTTCACATGCTAGAGTGGAGGGTAAAGATCAATGTGAGGCCCCTGAAGTATCTTAAGTGTAAGTAGAGGCTCTATTAATGTCATCACGGCATAAGGCAAAGGGGTCAGAGACTCAGAGACTCAGTGAATGGGGCACAGAGAAACCACTTAGTTGTAGCTTATGTACAGTAATATACCATTGAGCATAGCCTGTCATATAATTCCTTATATGTCCCAGGCTATGAAACCAGAACTGTGGCCACAGATTTTGAAATAAAAAGTGATATTCCGGAATCAAAACTAGAAACAAAGTGAAAAAGTAGTGAGACATTTTGCTGACTTAATTTTCTTTAAAATACATTTTTTTTAACCAGATAGGCAATGGCCATTAAGTGTGACATTAAATAGGTAATAAATAATCAGTTTTGTCTACCATTATTTAGGAAAAATAAACTAAACCTCCCTTTATTTCTTTTCTTCAAAAATCCTATGTGTTTAGGTAAATAAAAGGAGTCATTCTGACACTGGATGACATCACACTTAGCATATAGGAAAAGAGAGCTCAGAGTCTGCAAGGTATTCTTTCTCAGGACTTCCTTTCCTTTGTAGCATCCATGAACCATCTAAGTAGACACATTACACCAAAAAGGGTCGAACTTGGTTCAGAGGCATCTTCATCTAACAGAAAGAATAGAAATAAGAACTTGGCAGAGCTGGATTACAATGTTAGGACTGATGTGTGTCACGGTGTTTTAGACTTTATATAGCTTCCCTGGGTTCATTACTCTGAAAAAAAAAAAAACAAAACAGAATGCGTTATGTATGTGAGGGCAGGTAGTTAGCACTTGGGATGAACAGAGCCTTAACTACTAGCTAGCTTTTTTTCAGCTTTAGTCAGACACTACTTAGAAGATGCATATGACTGTATATAAAAAAATTTAGGTAAACAGTTGAAGAAACAGGGCCCAGGAAAGTTTTAGCAAAGACAACTTTTGTTCCTAAAAAAGACTAATTGATTACTGAAAACTCAGACATTTCAGGGCAAGTTGACAGACTAAGATATCACGGTAGGAATCCAGAAAGTACATTTGATTTGAATATTTCAATACACTAAGGCATTTTTTTCATTTTATCTTAACACATATGCATGCACACTTATGCACATCCATTCCTGTTCACTTTTCTTCTGTACTTCCCTCCCCTATTCTCTGAGTGATCGTTCGGTCATGGCCCTATTCAGGTTCACTTAATCATACCTCACATGGACTGAAAAACACAAACATCCCATGGTTCTTCAAACACCACTGAGAGAAATGGCAAACAAAGGACATGAGCCAGAATACATTTTGTGATAACTTTTTTTCTTCTCTTTAGAAAAAAAAAATATGTACAAAAAGAGTTAAGAAGAGCTGACATGGATGTGTCGAGAAGACATTTTGATAGATACAGATAGAGAAATTCCTTCTCTCAAAGGAGGGACACATTATTACCATGCTAGAAAAACAGGATGCAGTTAAAATCCAAGAGCAGTTTAGAGCCCCAAAACAAAGCTGTTGCTGTGGGATCTACGCTGTAGATGCTCTGATATCCTTTCTGTAAAATAATACTGTGCAAACTGTAAAATATTCTTTTTCATATAAAGTCCATACAATATGATATACAAAACTGTTGAGTTGACAGGAAAGGATGGTGGTAGCGGCTCTCTTGGATAGAAGGCTACAGTGTCACCTGCCCAAGGACAGAATTCCAGACCGACCTTGAGTTCCTTAGGTGGGTGAGGCCATTATCTGAGAAAGAGTCATATAACCAAAACACCCCCAAATGTAGGCTTCTGTGCCAATAGTTAGGTAACCAGAAATCTTCACCAGTATGTCACTATCACTTTAATTCAGAGCTCAATAAACTATTAACAGAACAGAACTTGATGTTCTCTCTGAATGGTTTTTACCCCCCCCCTACAATTGATTTTGAGATTTACAATTAACCACAAAGGTCCTTCCTGTAACTCAAAAGTTTAACTTTCATTAAAATTCAAAACATCTGGAGGAGGCAGCAATTGTGGTAATAAAGGTTTAAAGTGGGTCGTTCACTTTATTTGTGTCTATAAAACTGAGAAAAGAGTTGTATACAAATATCACAAAACAACATCAACCATTGAATAAATGTGATTCTTCAATGCATGATTGAACAAGAGGAAAATTTTGTTGGTTTTAAAATTCTGGCATAAATATATTAAAGCTGACAGAAAAAAAAAGAATCAGGGCAAGCTACATCACTTCTTCATACAAAAAATGTACAAAACATTAGCCTCTAACTAGATAAATGTAATACTTGTCTTCACAGTTTGACTTGAATAGTTGTGTGTTTTGAAGTATTGAACTGGAAAGTTGTTGAAAAAAAAAGGAAAGAAATAATCCCAAACAGCCATGTCTCTTCATTCATCTCAGGTGACTTCGGTCATGGAAGCTGAGTGATTCTGTAGAGGAAGCAGTAGGCAGAATCTGTGAGCTGGGTTGACTGACATCTACACACTCTCAACATTCCTGAAACATCTTCCAGACTAGAGCTCACTGATCTCTTTTTTTTCCATTTATTTATTAATTCAAGTTACATCTCCATCACAGCCCTCTCCCTCCATCCCTCCCCAGACCCATCCTCCCACCCTTTACCCCTCTCCCACCTATCCTAAGCTAAGGTCCCATGGAATTGGTAAGTACTTAGGGAAATTAAGCTTTTCATCTGAGTAGTAGAGAATTTTGGACCTTTGTTTATTAGGAGATCAGCTGTACATTTTTAAAAGGGTTTATTTTATTTTTATGTATGCATATGTATGTATGTTTGCATGCATGTTCTTGTGTTTATCAAGAGGCCAGAAGATGGTATCATGGTCCCCGAAGGTTCAGTTTTGAGGATTACGGAGCAAGTAAGGAGTTTCTGCACAATACTCTGAGCTCATAAGTCCATAACCCACCCGGGCTATTGTGAACTGTTTGACTTGGGTTCTGGGAACAGAGTTCTGGTCCTCTGCAAGAACTCTACTCTTAACTGTTGAGACACCTCTCTAACCTCTCAACTATGTTTTAAAAATTGAGGATTTGGTGTTTTTCAAGTTGTGCTATTTGAACTTTGATGAATTTATTTCTACAGGATGAAAAAGTAACTTTTATTTGTATAATTTCACGTTAATTAATTAATCAACTAATTTTACTCAGAGTTGTACCGAGGTCTGTATGCTTGCCAGGCAAGTGCCCTGTTACTGAGCCATATTCTAAGTCCATAATTTTTCTTAAAAAGAATTTTGATTTTGATTTTTTATGTGCCTGACTGTTTTTCCTGAGTGTATATACAGTACACCAAATGTGTGTAGTGCCTGCAGAGACCAGAAAGAGAGTGTTGGATTCTGAGGAACTGAAGTGACAAGTGGTTATAGGCCACCATGTGGGTGACGGGAACAAGCCTGAATTCTCTCCAAGAGGAACAGGAAGTGCTTTTACCCAGGGAGCTATCTTTCTAGTCCCAATTTCACTTTTCTAATATACTTTCTTGTTTTTGTCAAGGCTTGGGTAATCATGTGTTTATATAGTCCTATGTCACATTAAGTAATAAAGATGAAGTCATTCGGTATCTTAAGATAATCTAGTGGGTCACTTTGACTTGAGTCCTTTAACTTTCCAGTTCTGCTTTGTTTTGTTTTCCTACTTACAATATGAAGTTTGCGCTAGTACTAATTTGGAATCAGTGGTGCATCACAATTCCCTGGGAATATTTTCTCAGTTTGTTTCCACTGTGCACTGCTGAATTACGATCTCTTGGGGGAGGGGTCCAAATGTCTGTAGTCTTGTTATCAATTGGATTCTTCTTTTTTGTGTGCGTTAAAGAAAACCATCTTTTATCCCCACAAGTAGAAGGCATAATGAGACTCTATCTACCACATCCAGAAAAAGTTAACCAGTTGCTTCATTTCTAAGTCAATTTCGTTGTTGGGATGAATATGAAGATTTGGTTGCAGAACATGGGCAGCTGAAAGTTGGTCTTTTGGGGGATCATTTAGCAACTCTATCGGTCCTTACAATAATGGTTAGAAAACTTTATCTCTTCCGTTTGAATTTTCTATAGTGATTTACTTTTTACTTTCTTTATACTGTGCCTGCCCTGTCTTAATCAGCAGTATTAGCTGGAATCACAGAAGGCAAATATTAAATATAGGTAAATATTTTAAGGAGGAGGGTTCCAAGAGGCAAAGGGAAAAGGAGGGGAAGGACATGGCTGGTTCCTGGCCATGGGAAGCTCTTTGCTGTTTTTCCTGAGATTCTGAATGGCAGGCAGATTTCATGTGTGTAAGTATGTGCTCCAAAAGGCAGTTCTGTTCTCTAAAATCTCCACAGTACCTCCCTGGGAAGATGGCTCGGTGCTCCCAACCACAAAGCATAAGCTTCTACCATAAAATCTGGCCTCGGGTGTTTCACAGGAGGCTCTTACCCAGAGAGAACATGGAAGACACTTATTTTGAAGAATTGTTCAGGTTGAACATACAGCTCCTGCAGCACATTTTCATAGTCAAGCCTGAGAGAGGTAGAGTTTGAAAGGGAAGTTTGCTTGAATGAAGCATGAGGCTGCTATAGTAGAATACACAGGCATTTAGAGTTAGGTGGGCCTGTGTTGAATTTTGATCAAACAATCTTGGGAATATTACTTAAGTATATCTTGCTTTCTAAAATAGGGTAGTGCCAGTTGCAGGAGTACTGTCAGAGGGAGAGAAAAGGACTTTTCTTTCTTGAACAGTTAGTAGAGTATTATCTTCCTAACTCTGTGTTTTCTAGTAAAAACAATTTTTGCCTTCTCCAAATTTCCACCATTGGTATGGTCTATGTCACATGACAGTACTTCCAACAGCTTCCTGTAGCCATACAGGTTCTGACGTACCTGCAGAACTTCTGTTCACTGTTTCTCTCAAGTCTGTGTTTGTCATAGCAATGATGATAGCAGAGATAGTGACTCTTCTGACTTGAGCTTGTTGGTGTTTGACTGAAGCGTCCAGTTGAGGTTTTGGCTCTAGCTTGCTTCCAGCCAGCCAGCATTTGTATCACACTTAGAAATACATATGTCAGGAAGACATGGATCACAGAACCCAGATCTTAAAGGTTCCCAGTTCCATGAGGGACATAAATATGAGGGAAAACCATCTGTAAGGGGCAGTCATATGATGGACCCAGAAGGAGCCTCTGCTCAAGTTTGATATTCATTGTGCCTCAGATCTAGACAAGGAAGCATATACATGGACACATAGATAGAATCAGACTTGGAGGAAGTTCAGCTACAAGCTGTAGTGCCCAGTGCATTTATTGATAATCTTGTTGCTATTCTTGGTGTAGTTATTCAAGCATCATTTATCTCTTTGTGGAAGAATCATATCTGAAAGGGTTTGCTACCTCATTTTTTAGTGTGAAACTTTCAGAGTATTTCCTAGAAATTTGTTGTCTTAGTCAACTACAAATAGTCTTGGAGAAGAAGAGAAAAGCCACAGATAGAGGCTAAGTCCTGGCTGGTGTGGGGAGATGGTTGACATCCTTAGACCAGGATATTCAGGGGGCACTAAGTACTCATAGATGGATACATCTGTGCAATTAAGCAAATGTTTCTTTTTAAATGTATTTTTATGCATATGAGTGGTTGTCTACATGTTTTTATGTGCACGAAGTGCATGCCTGTGGGCTATGGAAGTATGAAGACAGTATTGGATATTTTCCTATATGTTATTACTAATTAAACTATTAAAAATGGGAGATATGGAAAAGGAAGCTGAATATGCTTGCTGCTGAGTTTAATGGTAAAACTACCTAGTTTCTCAAAATGGCAAGAATCTCATTGCTTTCCTCCCTGGTTCACTAATGAAGTCAGACTTCATTAAAGGTCAAAAGACGTAGAAGAGCTTATGGAAGTCAATATCTAAATAGTGAGAAATATGTAATAATTCTGACAGGAAATGCAGTTAACACTGCATTTATATCCCTTATATTTTAAGACGAGCAGAATATTACAGAAATCATTTCCTTTAGTAGGATTCTAAATTCCTGAAAAGAGAGGTGTTCGAATGGAAGTCATGGCTTTTTAAAAGAGGCTGTTCTTGTTCAGGTTAATGGTATTTACTCATTTTCACTTTCCCACTTTCTAGCTGGGTGGACTGGGTACAAAGTTTAACAGTGCTAATTTCAGTATTTTAATTCTTATCAGATAAATGGGCATTGATAAATGCCCATTCTATATGGTGGTTGTTAAAATAAGAATATCTTTTGAAGTTCCTGGAACCATCCTAGGCAAAAGTCCCAAGTGCCATGTCTCTAGGCCTCTTTAACAGTCTTTTCCATGGCTTTTCTTGTCTTCGAAGAGTAGGCATTTGTCTTAATTTGTATTCATATGGTGCACTTCATTTAGCACAGCACATTGTGACAGTTAAGTTCTACTCTCCCCAACCATCGGAGATCTGGAGAGCTAAGGCTGTGTGACTATTGTTTTGACCCAGACATGGATGAAAGGTTTGTTGTAGAACACCTAATCAAAAAGTTTTGTTGTGTTGAATTTGTGACTGTTGTCAGAACAGATCCTATACCTCTAGTTTGAGTTACTAGTCACTGGATGGAACAAAGTCTTTGTCCTTCCGAAGACATTTGCCCTTTGTTCTGCAACCATGCATGTTTACAATCACAGACAAAAAGTATTTTTGAGACCAAACAAAGTTGCAGTTCCATTATTCAAGGCTACTGCAGCCATGTATTTATCTAATCACAGATGAAAAGTATCCAGGACACTGATTGTGTACAGCATTGTTTCCTTGTTAGATTCTCTCAACAGTACTGTCTGACAGCTATTTTCTTAGTGTTTGCATTGTCTTGGGCATTGCAGGTGAAGTGGAGATGAATGTGTATATGAATTTCTGTGCAAGTTCCATGCACACAATATGCCACACTACATAAGGAACTTGTGAACGTTGGACTTTTGTATGCCCTGGAAGCTTGGATCCCCCTTCCAAGGACCCCAAGGAAAATGGAACTGTACAAGAACACCTTGGTTGTTAGCCAAACTGGCTTCCATATGACCAGTTCTAATTTCATGAATGTTGATTGTATATTAGAGGCCACAGTCCCCTAAGGATGTTTGGGTTTAATTGGAAAAACACTTAGCACTTCCTCAGGATTAAATAAACAATCTGCAAAGGTCATGAGTTTGCTTGCTAAAGTCACTTTACTATACCTGTGCACTTAAGGTTTCCAGAGGGCTTTCTATCCTTGGGAAAGCCATCAAAGGAACTCCACGGGGATCTTCAGGTTTGGGTTTGGAAGGAGAGCCTTGTGTTCCTTTAAAGTTATGAACCACACATATTCCCTGTAGGATGGGGCGGGGGACACAGAGATTGGGGTCAGACTCCAGTGGGTAGTGCCTGGTCATCTGAGATGACGTGCATCATCAAGGTGACATATATCCTTGGAATTATGGAAAACCAAGTGTGTGGGAGGCTTGAAGTGTGTGCTGAGCCCACTGCATGTATTGGTGAGGGAAAATCACCAGGTGGCTGGGCACACTTCCTGGGGCTCATCTCTTCAGCTCTCAAACGAGAATACTTACCTTATCGATTTATGACAGTATGTAAGTCACTGTGCAGTCTCATCAAATTTGTGCTGAGAGATGTTATTTGTCTGGCAGTGTTCTGGAGTTATGTCTTATTTTCGTTAATCTAGCCAACAAGTTCCAATATCAAGAAGCGAGGTGCTATTAGTCTCTCCAGCATGAACAGTGGAAGTTTAAATTCCTCAAAATCCCACCACTCTACTATTTTTTTCTCTCAAGTGCCAAGCACAACAAATACTCAGCCCATAGTGGCTGATGTTTAACTTCTGCCTAAAATGATCATAGTTAAATTATGTCTTTACTTTTTACTTGCCTAAAGAACTTAATATAAATGATTGTCTACTTTTCTTATTTCCTATCAGTCATAAGTTTTTACCATATTCTCTGCCCATGTTGTATCTATCTGCCTCTTTCCATAATTTCTCTTGTGATTTTGCATCTTTGTCTCTAAGCCTAGTGTTGAGTCTTTCTTGTAATTTCTCAAACCACACAGAACATTTACACATTTTTACCAGGCTTACCTCCACCTCCACTAGAGCTATGCTTAAAATCTTGGCTACTTAGAAAATGGTAGGAGGGAAAGTTATAAGAGCCTTGGAGTTGAGGTTCATAGTGTTGGATGATCATTGACTAAGTTATATATTTTGAGGCTCAATTTCTTGAACAATAAAATGAAGATTAAAATATTGCTAGGGGTGCCCTAAAAACTCAAAATTTTAGGTATTTGTAGTGTAGGATATGGAGTAATCCCTCAACTCACATTTCCTTCCTCTTTCCCTGTGTTCTTTCTTATGGGAAACTCAGACGTGCACAGAAATATTGACCATGAAGCAATAACAGACCAAACAATAACTTAGGGGTAGGAAAGAAGACTGTAAATTACTAAGAGGAAACAGGTTTAATCTCAAAGCAGAATGTTCATACAGCATCCCAGCAACCCACAGGCTTTCACAGACATCATCTCTTAAGACGCAGGCACCTGCGTGGGCAGTCTATGCTGCCATTTCCTTTTAGCAGGGGATAGTGCACTCTAGTGATGTTGGATGTCAAGACTTCTTTTTCTGCTAGTCCGTCTTTGTGCACCAGTGATCTCCCTGGGGGAATGTTCTATTCTCTTAAAGTCACCCTTAATTCTTGTCTTCTTTCAAAAACCTTTACGAGAGTCTTTCTAATGAGATACCAGCAGCATGGGCTCATTTCAGCACTTTCTCTGTGATTTCACCAGGACAATTTGCACTTTGACCTCTCCTTTCCTTCCATTATAAAACAAAAACTGGGATCTGATTGGGGGAATGTTGAGTGATAATAGTTTTGCAGATAGTGTTCTGTTGAAATGTATGAGCCTTTTCAGGAAAAACAGCTGGTCAACTGAGCCAAAGGTGGGGACAATCATATGTGTATTTTTTATATTGAGAGCTGAAATGAAAAAATATTAAGTAATAAGAATATATGAATGTAAAATAAGTGTGTGTGTATGTGTGTGTGTGTGTGTGTGATTGTAGTAGGAGTATATGAATGTAAAACAAGTGTATGTGTGATCTTAAAGAGCTTGATCTGTAAAAGACAGAATAGGATAGGTGGCAGGTCCTTTGAGATTTTAGTGACCTCTTCTCCTTGGGGAGGGTCCTACTATTGGCAATGGCTTTATTTTATGTGGAATATGTGAGTTTATATGCCTGGTGACCTGTTATTAAAACAAGAACCAAAGAACAAAACTATAACTCTCTGGTATGTCCAGGCAATGAAATATTACAGAGCAATAAAAAGAAAGAAATTATTGTTGCATTCTACAATACGAATAAGTCTCCAAATATAAATTATGATAGAAGTAAAATGTCAGAAAAATATCACATTTTACTATGGGATTTCATTTACATGAAATCCAAATGTAAAACAAAAAACAAACAAAAAAACAAAAGACCAAACTAAACCTCAATAGTTGCTTGAGGTGAAAGGGAAACAAAAAGCAAGAGAAATGTCAAGTTCGTGAAATCGGACATGTGTACTACCACATACCACACTTAAATCAAACTGGAAAAAATATAAAAAGAGCACAGATTCTTCTTTTCTAGTCCAAGACAGATTAAGGGATTTTCCATATGAGTGCACAGCGGGTCTCCACCTCTTTGAAGAACTAAAACAGGAGCAGAGATGTGAAGATATGGAAGTGGCTGTGCTTGCCAAAATTCTTCAGGGAAGTAAAATGTAGTTGAAATAAGATGCCAAGAGGGATGTTCACACAAAGAGGCCACTAAAAGATGAGTGATTAGCTGTGGAATCCCCATATTTCTGAGAGGGTATGTGCATGTATACTAAGACAGTGTCTGAGCAGGTCTAGTTTTGGTGCAGTGCTGTAGGAGAGAGTCTGATCCACTGGTGACCTTCTTCCTCTGTGCTTTGTCTAGAAACATGCAATTTCTGAGCCCCATACACTGAGCAGAAATACTTGAACATTCATATGAAGGGATACTGTCTTATCAGGCTTCCTGACCAAGCTGAGAGCTCGAGGACAGAGCATAGCTGTTTTTCTTGGGGATAGTATTCTCATGGACTCTCTCAAGAAACATGGCCAGTCATCTTTCTCAAAGTAAGGATACTCTGATTCTGTTATTGTAGAAAAAGCATGCATATTCTTTGGAGAATTGCTGCTCAGAAGACAGGGAGATGAGGAACAATGACTCAGACTGGGATCTGGGAAACTCAATACACCATGACTTTACACAGAAGACATAAAGTGGAAGAAATGGAAAGTAACAGGCTGACCTACCAGAAACAAGGCCACAGCAGTGCCCAGGAGGAAGCCAGCTATCACATCTGAACAGTGGTTCCGGTACTCTGAGACCCGGTTGAGGCCCGTCAGGAAGGCGGTACAGAGGGTCCCCAAGCACAGCACTGGCTTGGCCAGCCGACTGCTCTTTGTCTTAATTGTGCTTGTGATGTACATCTGCAGAGGGGGGGAGATTAGTGAGTTCCAGGCAGGCCTTGTACCGGTGCGTCCACAGGAGTGAGCACGTATCCCAGGTCAGAAACAGGGGCTTTGACAAAGGGAGCCGTAGCAACTACAGCTTCTCGCACAACTTCATTAAGTTAGTTAGTCAGACAGGAAACAGTGCAGCGATGGCAATGAACATGTGCTCGCTAGTCACTTTTGCTTCGTGATGAGTGTGTGAGCGGAAACTATACTGACAGAAGGAATTACTGAAGAGTAATGTCCAGATTTGGAGAGCTCAGTTTTTCTGTACAGAACCGGTGCTATTATAAAACCCATATAAAAATCCTAGGTACCAGGTATACCTTCTATTTGAATGAGTTTGTGACAGGATATCAGCTAGGTGAGAGATTTCACATTTTACTTTTTGCTGTCCCCTATACCGCTGATGGTGTCTGCACACTTTGGGGCCATGATGTAAAATTGTTCACACACTGGCTGATGGATCTAATTTGAATGATGCAATCACAACTATGGATCACTACTGTGCTGGAAGTTGATTCTTATGTCAGGGACAACTGCGGTATGCTCTATCCACTAAACTTTTCTGTGTACTGCAGTTGTATAAAAGGGTGAAGGATCTGAAACAAATAAAAGATGTTGCATTCTCTGACGCTTCAAATGTGTGGCTGTTATCAAATTTATCCACCATGGCCCAGAGTTAAGAAAACGTGCTTCTAACAAATTACATGACTTTGGTGATTGCTACAACACACCACTAGAGGGTAATAGTGATCCACTATTTTATTTTTTTTCTCTGACCTTAAACTTGCTACAGTCCTCCTGCTTCAACATCTATGTGGGTTCTGGGAAAGCACATTTGTCATCTCATTACTTCTGACCAAGTATGATGAGTTCAGTAACCCTAACACACACACACACACACACACACACACACACACACGCGCGCGCGAAAAGGTTAATATTTAAGATTATAACCTGTAGAATATTTGATGTCCTGAGCACAAATACATTCACATAGAGGCACTCGGCAATATTACAATGGGAAATTAATTTCTAGGAGGATGCTTCAGTGCTAGCATGGATCCTAGTGGGATACAGGCACCTCTTCATCCTACATAATAGGTGCCACACAAAACTCTGGTAGATCAAACCCATATAGATTGTAAAATACTGTAATATTCTGACATTGTGGGAATTGTTATTTAAAATGTTGAATGCAAGTACGTATGTTCAATTTGATTTTTATGCTTCTATATTGTTTTCTAGTTATGTCTTTTATGAATATTTCCTGTAAAATATTAACCACTAAGAACGTAGATCACTAGTTGATATTCTTCGCAGTATTAAATAGTACCTAGGATAATTGTAGAGTAAAGTTTTCATTAGAGTTTTCTTTTTATTTGGCACACAATAATTGCAGCTGTTTATAGGTGCTGTATAGTGTTTCAAAACCCCTGTGCACTATGGAATGATCAAGCCCTGTCAATTAGCATATCCACCAGTCTTGAGTAATACTGAAAGCATAATTTAATACACAACAGAAGATGTTTATTCAGTTGGAATGCTGTGTCCGGGTTTATCTAATTGAGTGTGAGGCCCAATTTGAAAGGCTTGGTATCCGAATCCTTGGATGATGCCTGCGTTGCATTCTGGGTGCACCCACTGTATTCCATTCATTCTTTCTGCTGCCACTGATGTTTAGGACTCATTTGATGATGATAAGTCTATCATCTATCATCTATCAAATTTAAGTTACCAATTTATTTGTATAATGGCATTATCAAAATTAATTTCACACAGTAGTGAGTTGAATCTGATAAAAATACAAAAGGGGAGGCAAAAGCACATGACTTTATATAAATTATGTTCTAGATAATTTAGGAACAAATCAATATTCTAAAAAGCAGAAAACACATTAAATGTCCCCCAGAGGATTCTTGGCTTATGTTCCCCCTTTGTTTTGTAAAGGAAAAAGAAGTCCAACCAGGAGAAAGATTGTGCCTCCCACTGTGGGTGGGTGGAGAATGGGATGATGCCCCCTGCTGATGGGGCTGGGGAAGTAAAATGAGGGCACCCCAGAATATCTGGGTAGTTTGAAAGGAGACTTATCTCTGTCTTCCTTTCCCATGTTTCCCTCGGACTTACTAATTGGTCCTTCTGAGCAATGGCTACTTCCACTAGTAAAATGCACCAGTGAGTGACCTTGTGTGCATTTCAAGGTATAGCCGTGCTTCTGAGTTCTGGGTTCAAAAGAAGAATAGATCAGAGAAAGACGAAATAGGGCATTTCCAACATGGGTGCTAGTTAAAATGTAGGAAATAAGAAAATACTATTGCTTTTCCTCTGATGAGAGCAAAACCAACCAACCAAACAACCAACCAAGAAACAACAACAAAACAGGGCATTATGGCCTAGCAGGACAATCAAAGGCAGTGTGATTTAGGGAGGAGTGAGAGGTGAAGTTTGGGGTCTTAGATTCTTCTAGAATTATCCAACTTTGAACAGAGCGATAATGCATGTTGTAAGAAGCATAGGAGACATGTTTAATCCTGGCTGGCACACTGAGAGGCCAACCACACTTGGAAATGTATAGGTAGGCACGAGGAAACTATGCTGTTCTGGAACCAACAAGAACTGTGCAGAGCAGTGAGAGAGTCCCAGACAAAGTGCCAGGAACTTGGCCACAGCTGATTGTGTGTTCTTAGGTATTCATGCCTTAGTTTCCCCACTTGCAGACTGGGAGGGTACAAATGGGGGATTATCAAATTTCTTTTTAAACTAAGACTTCTGGGAGGTTAGGATTAGGAATGGGTCAGGGTAGAGGTTATTTTATCAATAGTGTGATATAATGTGAGAGAAACATGTTTTTTATGAATTTAAACAATCACAATGTGACAGGGATGACAAAATGATGGCAGGAAGAATGAGAGACACATCCCAGCAAAACGTTGACTTGGGGAGACAGTAAGACACACGCACTCACCGTGGCATACAAGGCAGAGTAAATGCTCAAAGCGGCATGCTTGGAGGGGAAGGACCTCCGAGCCTTTTCTACCACTTCCAGGTCCCCGGTGCAGATGTTGCCGTTGTTGATGAACTGGTGGTGTGCTCCACAGTCTGTACTGGTATAGTTTGGCTGGCACACTGTCAGGAAGTATGGTGTTAGGTGACCAGTGACCACTTGCCCGGCGTTTACAAAAATGTCAGTAGCAAAAAGTCCAAATGCAAATACCCCTATAAGGAGATTTGAAAGAGGTCAGAGTGGTGACAGTTATTGTTTGTCAGTCGGTTTCTGCCCCAGAGAAGAAGCAGTTGGGAGAATCCACGATGACATATTCAAAAAGATTAGACTCAAATTGTCCCTTCACCTTTATCTTTCCATAGAGTGAAGCCGGCCCCTTGAATGACCGTTTCTTCCAAATCCTGGCAGACTGCCTACTGTTAGCTTTTTATTGCTTTGTGTGAGCAATTTAGCAGCAACTTATTTGCAAAAGAAGGAGGTGGAAGTTTGGAGTCTCATTGACCTGGGCTTCCAGCCCACAGAATGAGTAGTGTAACCTCTTTTGAGTCTCAGTGCCCTTGCTTGAGAATTACAGGCAGTAGTTTGAGAAGATGACACAGATAGGTGCATAACACCCAGCTGGTGTCTGGGGCTTGTTTTACTCTTGAGACAGGGTCCAATGCAGCCTGGGGTGGTCTCAAACTCCCTATGTAGCACAGAATGATCTTGTAACTCCTGACCTTCCTGCTGTCACCTCCCAAGTGCTGCCATTCTGGAAATATGTCACCCTAGCTGGTTTATGAAGTGCTATGAACCGAACCTTGGCCTTTGTGCATGCTAGACAAGCACTCTACCAATTGAGCTACATCTCCAGCCTCACGGTATCTTAAGTAATTCCTCTTTTTATGGAAAATGTATTCATTAGGGCTGGAGAGATGGCTCAGCTATGAAAGGATAGGCTCACAACCAAAAATAAAAGAAAATGTATTCACCCTGTTTTTATTTAGAAATGCAAATAGGCAATTATCTATAACATTACATTACAGAGTTTCCTCAAAAAGAGAGTAAAAAAAAAGTTATTCCAGGAATATCACTGGATTGTTTTATTTTATGTAAGAAATAGTAACTGAAAAAAATAGAAAATAGATTAAATTCAAGTGTTATTAGTGGTGTCAGTTTCTTTCTTTCAGAATACTTTCTTTCTTTTTTTAAACATTTATTTATTTCTTCAAGTTACATCACAATCATTGGCCCCTCCTTCCTCCCCCTCTCGTTCCCATCCTCCTACTCTCTTCCCCCTCACCCTCTTGTCTGCTTTATTTATTTTTATTTTTTCCTTTATTTTTTATTTCTTCAAGTTACATCTCAATCGCAGTCCCCTCCCTATTCGCCCCTCAAGTCCCACCCTCCCACCCTCATCCCCCATCATCTTCCCTTTTTTTTTTCTTTTAAGTTTAAGGTATATCTTATTTCCCCCTACAGTTTCCCCTTTCAGTACAACAAATGGCTCTTTCTCCTATAATAATAAATACAATACAAAACAACAGAGGTAATTAGGCCACAGTTATGAGGGTTATATGGCTTAGCGTACATTCCCAATGTCCAGTCCATATGTATTTGGTACCTGACTTTAACATTCTACTATCTAACCATCTCCATGAGTTTAAAGTTCTATATCTGACTCAACATTGATACTAACTTGCAACACAATTTTAAAAGTATCTTCTTAGATCTATAACACTCTCTTGACTCCTAAACAACTCAAAATTTAATTATGAGACTCTAGATATCTGTTCTTCAACCTCCTCAGAGACCTGAGAGGGATAAATATATCTGATTTTATAGGAAGTACAGGGTCTGCAGCTTCCCAAACTAAGAAATGACATATCAATGGCTGCCTGGACAGTTCCCATTTTCTCTCCATACATTAAAGCATTGATCTTCAGTCATTTGGCCCTGTTTCTCTGACAGACATTGATTGTAGAGCAGGGGTTATGAAGGACTTACCTACCCTGTCTTGGCAGAGCTAGGCTGTCGACTTACCTGCTTCCAGGTTTTGTCCTTTTTGGACAACATTCTGTCTACAGTTGGAGCAAGGGGCTTTTCCTACCAAGAGATAGGCTTGCGACTAATTCAATCATCTCCCACTGGAGATTCTTCAATGCTCATCTGCCACACCCGCCTCGCCAGCAGTGCAGGCTACGACCGCTGTGTGACAAGCATGCGTGTTGTACGGCTGGGTGGTGCCTCGGGGCTTATGCAAGCCTTGAGGGATGACCCACTGGCCAAATGGGGTGATGGGCTGAAGCCTGGAGATTTGTGGAGGTGAATATTCAGGTCCCCCGGGGAGCCAAAGCGGTTGGGGATGTTCGGTGGACTTGGTTTCACTTTTGGTTGCTTGCTATATCTTATCATTTACACAGGAGTTCCTAGAATTGGAATGCGTGACAAGGACGCGGGGAAAAATGTGGTAGCTGCCCCAGAGCTGATGACGCTGAGTACACTTCAAGAGAAAGAGAAATTAGATATCCCTGGAAGTTCCCAAGTTTCAGAGAAAATACAGATTATTGAGTTGGAGCTCGGCGAGGCAATTCGAAATATGTCCTTAAATGACTCTTATGTGAATGAGCCTATTCAGGAGTTAATACAATTGATGCAAAATGATTCTAGTTTGCTGGTACATGAGGCCCTTGGCCAATTGCAGGAAAAAGAATTAGAGCTAAAGAATAGAGTTCATAGGGTTCGGCGAAGCATGGAGAACAAGAACAATAAATTCTATGTACCTGGTGTTCCCATGAAACTGATTGCTGGAAGAACTAGGCCTACATATCTGATCAACGGGAAATGGTTTGTCCCTCCTGTGAACCCTAAACCTGGCTCAGAGCCATGGCCTGCGCCAACCACCTCTCCTCCAGTGTTGCCCTACACAGGAGTCTATGATAGGGACATGGTTAGGAGGGTTCAGCATAATGGCAAAATCACTCCCTATCGTAAGCTTGGACAATGGGAGAGAATAAAGCATACTCGCCCTCCCTGGTGAACTTTGACTGAGCCAGAAAAAGCTGATCTGCTTCGTCAGGTCCTTGATACAATAGGTAAACACAAAGGACAACCTTGGTGCCAGAAACAGATAAAAAAGTGGGGCTGGGACTGGGCCCAGCCAGTTTACAAAGGAGTTGATGCTGTTCAACGAGGTCTCAAAGGAGATCCCTGGTATGATAGTTTGCCACCTCCCCCCGTTGTTAAAGTTTTACACTATATGCCTCCAGGGTATCCGATAAAAGGAACATAGTATGCTGATGTGAAACTTTGTGGTTGTCTGTCACAGATGACCGCTAGCTAGTGCCAGCCGGTCAGCTCCGGGTCACTGCATTAGATCATCTAGATAAAATCAAAAACATCTTGAGTGTACATATCCTGTTCTTGGTAAAATCCTGTTTCTGCTTTTTGGCTGATGACCAATCTTGTGGTTCCTGCTTTTACTGTATAAATTCAACCCTGAGAAAGTAAAACTTGGCAGCAACATTGAACCTCTCGTGTGTTGTGTTGTCTGTCGCGCCGAAGCCGTCCCCACCTAGAAGTCTTCTCGAGCCTTGGATCGGAAAGCTACGACCCCGCATCCTTGGTGGTCGGTAGCACTCATCTTCTACTTGGAGGAGAATAGGGGGTGCTGTCAGGAGTTGATATGTCTTGATATAAAAAAATCTAAAGTTACGAAAACATCTTTGAATGCCATATTCTGCAGATCTCCTGAGGTTTTTGAAGAGGCACTATCTATCTCTTATATTAGGGTAAGCAGATGTTGCTTGTCTCTTAACAGGTTTATTTCTGATTAGCTTAGAAAATAACTATAATAGGCTGTCATAGTACCTAACAGAATGACTGGCTTGTGTAGGGGTTAGATAAATTAGATTTAGAAAATATATAGGAGTTTCTGATACTGTCTCTTAATTCGGGGCATGAAGAGCATTATCAGCATGAAGTCAGCAAAAACAGGAAAGAATTAATAGACTGAAAAACAAGGTTGAAGTCAGGAAAAACAGGAAAGACTCAATAGACTTGAAGAAACAAAGTATCTGGCCTGACATTGTTTTCAGCTGCTAAGTGGGCAGAGCCCAAATTAAGCTGAAACAGAGTTCCTCCTATTTAAGGACAGTGCATGGAGCCCAGAAAAAAGAAGAGGCCACTGATGCTAGAGAGCTCCAAGAGTCCTGCTGAAAAAAGGACTGGCCATTGATGGCCAGCTCTCTCCCTGAAGCAGAAAGAAACTGGTGAGCAAAGAAAGCCTGAGCAAGACACCAAAAGGCCAAGGACTGGACCCTGTGGCTCAGCTTTTGCCTAGAGGGGTTTGATCTGTCTGATCAGTGGCCTAGGGGAAACTGTGCCTGGCATTAAGGACTGAGGCAGAGCAGCTGAGTTCCTGATTCAAAAGAAGTAAGTTGGCCTGCAGACGGCTGGGGTCTCCCACAGAGAAGAAAGCATGAAGCCTTATTTAAGGTGAGACTGCAATAACCAACTTACCCTGACGAACCTGCATCTGAGAGAACCAGAAAAAGGACTGCTAAGTGCGTTAAAGAATCTACGACAAAGACTGTGTTCCTGACGACTGAGGACCTGCCCCAGAGACTGTATCATTCTAAAAGGTTATGAAAGTAGTTGTTATAATTATCAATAGATTTAGTGGATAGGTTAAAGGGGTTGTAGGAATTTATAGGATTAATAGTTAAGAAATTGTTGGTGTTTGTTATGGGTGAATTTGGTAATGAATGGATAGGTGATAATAATTTAAAAGTTCAGTTACAGGCTTGCATAACCATTAGTTTGCATATTTTAATTATCCTAAACAGTTTATGACAATTAGTAGTAAAAGGATGAAATATCACATTTAATTTTTTTTCTTTACCTCCTAATGCTTCCATCCCATTTCTCTGGGGTGTGGTGTCCCTATATAACAGTCCCTCATCTCAGTTGAGAGGTCATATGAGGGCCAAGAGCCTCCTCATTAATTGGGGGTCTATGGAGCTGTACCATCAGGGAAAAGTGTCTCATTGCCCGGGAGAGAGAACTACTAAACAAACAAACCAATAAGCAGACAATAGATAAAAAAGGCTAAAAATATAAAAATATATAACTAATATATAAAAAATAAAAATTAAAAATAAGAAGTCTATGTCCAAGTTCCCTTTGGTTTGTTAGTTGTAGTATCAATACCTTCTACTATATAGCTAAAATCCTACTATAAGTGAATAGATGCCATATGCATCTTTCTGAGTCTGGGTTAGCTCACTCAGGATGAACTTTCCTAGTTCCATCCATTTGGCTGCAAATTGCATAATTTCATTGTTCCTGATAGCTGAATAGTATTCCATTGTGTAGATGTACCACAGTTTTTTAACCCATTCTTCGGTTGAGGGACATCTGGGTTGTTTCCAGTTTCTAGCTATTACAAATAAGGCTGCTTTGAACATAGATGAGGAAACTTCCTTATGATTCCGTGAAGATGCATTTGGGTGTATACCCAGAAGTGGTATGGCTGGGTCCTGAGGCAAAGCTATTCCAGGTTTTCTAAGATATCGCCTGACTGACCTCCATAGTGGTTGCACAAGCCTGCACTCCCACCAGCAATGGAGTAGGGTTCCCCTTTCTCCACATCCTTGCCAGCATGTGCTGTTATTTGAGCTTTTGATCTTAGCCATTCTGAAAGGTGTGAGATGGAATCTCAGAGTCATCTTGAGTTGCATTTCTCTGATGATTAAGGATGCTGAGCATTTCTTCAAGTGTCTTTCAGCCATTAGAGATTCCTCCTTTGTGAATTCTCTATTTAGCTCTGTCCCCCACTTTTTGATTGGATTATTAGTTTTCTTGGCATTTAATTTCTTGAGTTCTTTGCAGATTTTGGATATTAGCCCTCTGTCAGATGTGGGGTTGGTGAAGATTTTCTCCCAGTCTGTAGGCTGCCGTTTTGTTTGAATGACAGTGTCTTTTGCCTTACGGAAGCTTTTCAGTTTCATGAGGTCCCATTTATTGATTGTTGAACTCAGGTCCTGAGCTGTTGGTGTTCTGACCAGGAAGCTGTCACCTGTGTCAATTAGTTCAAGGGTTTCTCCCACTTTTTCTTCTAGTAGATTTAGTATTACAGGTCTAAGACCTGTCATACTTAAGTTTTGTACAAGGTGATAAGGATGGGTCTAATTTCATTCTTTTACAAGTCGACATCCAGTTGGACCAGCACCATTTGTTGAAGATGCTGTCCTTCCATTGTGCTGTTTTGGCTTCTTTGTCAAAAATTAGGTGGCCATAAGTGTGTGGGTCTATTTCTGGATCTTCAATTCGATTCCATTGATTGACTTGTCTGTTTCTATACGAATACCATGCTGTTTTTACAACTATTGCTCTGTAGTACAGCTTGAAATCTGGGATGGTGATACCTCCAGATGTTTTTTTATTGTACAGGATTGATTTAGCTATTCTGAGCTTTTTGTTGTTCCATATGAAATTGAGAATAGCCCTTTCCAATTCTATAAAGAATTTTGTTGGTATTTTGAAAGGAATTGCATTGAATCTATATATTGATTTTGGTAGGATGGCCATTTTTATTATGTTGATCCTACCTATCCATGAGCATGGGAGATCTTTCCATCTTCTAAAGGCCTCTTCCATTTCTTTCTTCAAGGGCTTGAAGTTCTTGTTGTACAAGTCCTTTACTTGCTTGGTTAGAGTTACCCTCATGTATTTTATGTTGTTTGTGGCTATTGTGAAGGGGGGTTGTTTCCCTTATTTCTTTCTCAGCCCATTTGTTTGTTGTATAAAGAAGGGCTTCTGATTTTTTTGAATTAATTTTGTATCCTGCCACTTTGCTGAAGGTGTTTATCAGCTGTAAGAGTTCTCTGGTGGAATTTTTGGGGTTGCTTATGTATACTATCATATCATCTGCACATAGGGATAATTTGACTTCTTCGTTTCCGATGTTTATCTCCTTTAGTTGTCTTATTGCTCTAGCTAGAACTTCAAGTACTATATTGAAGAGATATGGTGAAAGTGGACATCCTTGTCTTGTCCCTGAGTTTAGAGGAAATGCTTCAAGTTTCCCTCCATTTATTTTGATGTTGGCCACTGGCCTGCTGTATATTGCCTTTATTATTTCTAGGTACGGTCCTTGTATGCCCGTTCTCTCCAGAACTTTTAGAATGAAGGGGTGTTGGATTTTGTCAAATGCTTTTTCTGCATCTGGCGAGATTATCATGTGGTTTTTTTCTTTCATCTTGTTTATATGGTGAATGACGTTGATAGACTTTCATATGTTGAACCATCCCTGCATCCCTGGGATGAAGCCTACTTGATCATGGTGTATGATACTTTTGATGTGTTCTTGAATTCGGTTTGCTAGTATTTTATTAAGTATTTTTGCATCTATGTTCATGAGGGAGATTGGTCTGAAGTTCTCCTTCTTTGTTGGGTCTTTGTGTGGTTTAGGAATCAGGGTGACTGTGGCCTCATAGAATGAGTTTGGCCATGTTCTTTCAAATTATATTTTGTGAAAGAGTTTGAAAAGTATTGGTGTTAGCTCCTATTTGAAGGTCTGGTAGAATTCCGTGCTAAAGCCATCTGGCCCTTGGCTTTTTTTTTTTTTTTTTTTTTTTTTTTTT
>CAJQZJ010032188.1:12460107-12508143 GCA_907164525.1 Lophiomys imhausi
TTCTGATCCTATTTGGTGAAAGAGTTTGAAGAGTATTGGTGTTAGCTTGTCTTTGAAGCTCCGGTAGAATTCCGTGCTAAAACCATCTGGTCCTGGTTTTTTTTTTTTTTTTTTTTTTTTTTTGGTTGGGAGATTTTTGATGAATGTTTCTATTTCCTTAGGGGTTATAGGGCTGTTAAATCTGTTTATCTCATCTTCATTTAGCTTCAGTAGGTGGAATCTATCAAGAAAATTGTCCATTTCACTAAAGTTTTCTAATTTGGTGGAGTATAGATTTTAAAAGTAGGATCCAAATATTCTCTGGATTTCCTCAATGTCTGTTGTTATTTCTCCCTTTTCATTTCTGATTTTGTTGATTTGTGTTTTCTCCCTCTGTCTTTTAGTTAATTTGGCTAAGGGTCTGTCTATTTTGTTGATTTTCTCAAAGAACCAACTCTTGGTTTCATTGATTCTTTGTATAGTACTTTTTGTTTCTTAGTTGTTGATATCAGCCCTAAGTTTGAAGATCTCCTGCCTTCTGCTCCTCTTGGGAGTGTTTGCTTCTTTTTTTTCCAATTCACCCAGTTTAGTTGTTAATTCGCTAATATGAGCTGTCACAATTTTCTTTTTGAAGGCACTTAGTGCTATGAACTTTCCTTGTAGCAGAGCTTTCATTGTGTCCCATAGGTTTGGGTATGTTGTGTCTTCATTGTCGTTGGATTTTAAGAAGTCTTTGATTTCCTTCTTTATTTCCTCCCTAACCCAGTGGTCCTCTAGTAAAGAGTTGTTCAATTTCCATATGAGTGTAGACTTTCTGTTGATTCTTTTGCTATTGAAGTCCAGCTTTATTCCATGGTGGTCTGATAAGATAAAAGGGGTTATTTCAATTTTCTTGTATCTGTTGAGGCTATCTTTGTGTCCAACTATATGGTCAATTTTGGAGAAGGTTCCGTGAGGTGCTGAGAAGAAGGTGTATTCTTTTGTGTTTGGGTGAAACGTTCTGTAGATATCTGTTAAGTCCATTGGTTCATGATCTCTGTTAGACTCATTATTTCTCTGTTTGGCTTCTGTCTTGATCTGTCCATAGTTGTGAGTGGGGTGTTGAAGTCTCCCACTATTAAAGTGTTTGGATCGATGTGTGATTTAAGTTTTAGAAGCGTTTCTTTTATAAATGTAGGTGCCTTTGTATTTGGGGCATAGATGTTCAATATTGAGATGTCCTCTTGGTGGATATTTCCTTTAATGAGTATGTAATGCCCTTCTCTGTCTTTTTTATTAACTTCAATTGAAAGTCTATTTTGTTTGATATTAGGGTGGCTACTCCAGCTTGTTTCCTGGGTCTATTTGCTTGGAAGACCTTTTCCCAGCCCTTTACTCTGAGGTAGTGTTTATCTTCAATAGTGAGATGTGTTTCTTGTATACAGCAAAAAATGGGTCTTGTTTACGGATCCAGTCTGTAACTCTGTGTCTTTTTATTGGCAAGTTGAATCCATTGATGTTGATGGATATTAATGACCAGTGGTTGTTTTTTCCCATTATTTTGGTATATCTGGCTGTCTTGTGTTTCTCTTTTGTTTAGTTGCTGTGGAGGTTTCTATTTCCTCTGTTTTCGTGGGTGTAGTTATCTTCTCTGTGTTGGAATTTTCCTTCTAGGATCTTCTTTAGGGCTGGGTTTATGAGGAGATATTGTTTGAATTTGATTTTGTCATGGAATATCTTGTTTTCTCCTTCTATGTTGATAGAGAGTTTTTCTGTGTATAGTAGTCTGGCTGGGCACCTATGTTCTCTCAGGGCTTGTAGGACATCCGTCCAGGCCCTTCTAGCTTTTAAAGTTTCTGAGGAGAAGTCAGGTATGATTCTGATGGGTCTGCCATTGTATGTGAATTAGCCTTTTTCTCTTACAGCTTTTAATATCCTTTCTTTGTTCTCTACATTTGGAGTTTCTATTATTATGTGGCGAGAGGAATTTCTTTTCTGATCTAATCTGTTTGGTGTTCTGTAAGCCTCTTGGACTTTTACTGGCATCTCTTTCTTTAGGTTTGGGAAGTTTTCTTCTAAGATTTTTTTGAAGATATTTCCTGGACCATGGAGTCGGGAGTCTTCTCTTTCCTCTATGCCTATAATTCTTAGGTTCCGTCTTTTCATTGAGTCCTTGATTTCTTGGATGTTGTGAGTGAGAGATTTTTTTAGCTTTCTCATTTTCTTTAGATGTTGTACTGATTTCTTCCATCGAATCTTCCATGCGTGAGATCCTGTCTTCCATCTCTTGCATCCTATTTTTGATACTCACATCCGTAGTTCCTGTTCTCTTCCCTTGATTCTCCATTTCCTCTTTTAACTCTGACTGTGTTTTCTTCATTGTTTCCATTTCTATTTTCATGTCTTGAATGGTATTGTTCATTTTGTACATTTCCTTCTCCAATTTGCTTGTTATTGCCTGGAAATATTTCATTGTTTTGTCCTTTTCCTGTTCAATCTGAGTCACCTTAGCTTGGAGCTCTTTAATGGTGTTATTCATTGTTTTGACTTGTAAAATTGTGGCATCTTTGAATTCCTCCATAGTTTTAAGTTCTTCTTGAAGGGACTCTATCACTTTCCATAATGTAGAATTGTCATCGTTTTCATGTGTTTCAGTTGTGGTGAGGTGGTTCGGGCTGGACGGAATAGTGTTGCTTTCTTTTGTTGGAGATGTTTCGCTCTGTTTTTTTTTTTTTTTTTTCTGGGGCCTCTGGCCATGTGGAATTTTTTTGCTGTCTTCTGGACTTGGGTCCAAAGGGGGCGCCTTGGTATAGGATTCGAGTTACCTTACTCCACTCCTATCAGGTGAATCATTCAGCTTTGCCTCCCAGGTGGAGACCTCATTAATCCAGGTGGTGGAGCTGTATACAAGTAAACTCTGGTTCCCCGCCAGAAGGGCCAGTACTAGTACAAAAGTCCCATATACGACAGCTTCAGATATCTTGCAGTTTGCCTAGCGTTGGTTCCTGTAGCAAGTAAATCTGCCATTCAGCTCCAATAGCCTTGCCGCTACCATGGCTTGTAAACTGGCCAGTTTCGTCACAGACTGCGATCTGCAGTCTGAAGGCACTTTGCCGCCGAGCTGAGCTCACTTCCAAGGGTTGCAACCTTTCGCCAGATAGTTCAATCGTCTGTGCGAGACCTGGGTGTGCCCAGCAGGGTGGGGATTATCTCTGCCTGGGATCTGAATCTGCCCACTGGGTATTAGGTTGGAACTTACTGGGAGCCTCTCCTGGTGGGGGATGGGTGATCCCGATTCCCGGGTCCAGCGGCTTCCTTGCGTGTCTGAGAGTGGGAAGGAGTGTCCTGCCCAGGGATCCTCCGTGGTCCCTGGGTAGCTGGGTGAGATTTAAAAGGGGTCCTGCCCTTTGTACAGCGTCCTGCAACACTTGCCACCTTGTTACTGTTAACCCCAAAATCAAAATACGTCCGCGTAGGCCACCACCATCTTGGATCCCGTATTTATTTATTTTTAATTTAAGGTGGTAAGTTTATTTTTTAAATTTTCATTTATTTTTTATTTTTATGGTTATTTATTACTTCAGGTTACATCTCCATCCCAGTACCCTCTTTCAACCCCTCCCAGTCCCATCCTCTCACCCTCTATCCCCTATCCCTTCCATCCCACTCCTCTGGAGTGGAGTATCCCTACATATCAGTCCCCCGCCCCAGTTCAGCAGTCAGATGATGGCCAAGAGCCTCCTCATACACTGGGGGTCCACAAGGTAGCACCACTAGGGCAAAGTGTTTCATTGACAGGTAACAAAGTCTATGTTCCCGTTCCCTTTGGTACATTGGTTGTAGTATAGTTATCCTGTACTGTACGGCTAAAATCCGATTATAAGTGAATAGATGTCATGTGTGTCCTTTTGAGTCTGGGTTAGCTCATTCAAGATGAGCTTCTCTAGTTCCATCCATTTGGCTGTAAATTGCATGATTTCGTTGTTTCTGATGGCTGAATAGTATTCCATTGTGTTGATGTACCACAGTTTTTTTTTATCCATTCCTCAGTTGAGGGACATCTGGGTTGTTTCCAGTTTCTTCTTGTTGCTACAACAAGCTGCTGTAAGCATCATGGCTTAAAACAATGCAAATATATATCTTCACCAAGTTATGGAAGTTGGAAGCCCAAAGTAGGTTTTTACCAGGTGAAGCTCAAAGTATTATCTGAACTGTGTTTCTCTGTGAACTCTAGAAACTTGCAGGGTAGTACTTACTCCACTGAGGAGTGGTCTCCTCTTTGGCACTCACCATATTCGATGGTGCCATTGACTCTTTCTCATCTGTTTCATAAAAAACACTTGTGATTGCATTTAATACACCTAGACAAACCAGAAGAACCCCGTGGTTTCCAGATCATTAATACAAGCTTACCTTCGGATACCCCTTTTCACAAAAAGTAACAATTTCACTGTTTCCATGGTCATATTTTGAGGTGCATGCACATGTGTGTGTTTTTTTGTGAGTGTATGTGCATGTGTGTATATATGTGTGCATGCATGTGTTTGTGTACTGATTCTGATTATAGTTTAGCTGGGAAGCCTGTGCATTGCACCTCTAGATTTTTAATCTGCTCTCTGGTAAATTCCACAGCTTTAGCTTCAATAAGATTGACCACAGATAACCAGAATTCTTTTATTTATTTATTTACTTATTTATTTATTTTATCTTAAAACAATTTTTAACTGACATATAAAAGCAGTAAATTATACATACTTGTGGGGTATGATGATGTGATATTTTGATACATGTAGATGTTCTGGAACATTTACATCATCTTTATATTGACTTAAGTCATCAAGGTATCATTTATATATTTTTTCTCAAACATTTGTCATTTGTGGTGAAAATAATCAAACTCCCTTTTCCTAGTATTTTAAAAGCTATAGTACATTGCCAATATTGATAGTTACTGGGAGGAGAGAAGGCACAGTGGCTGGGAGCACTTGCTGCTCTTGCAGAGGATCTGAGTTCAGTTCCTAGCACCCACATGGTGGCTTATAACTAACTACCTGCAAGTCCAGTTCTAGTGTATCTGATGCCCTCTTCTGGCCTCTAGAGTCCTGCATGCATGTAGTCCACTACCATACATACAGGCAGAACACACTGAAAAAAATTAAATCAGTCTTTTAAAAGTTGATACTTAACCCTATCACCATAGCTACCTTTATCTTTAATACTCATTAAACAACTTCACTCCATCCCTTCCTCCATCGCCATTCATCTTTGCTGAAATCAACGTTTTTGGATTCCATACATGAGTGTGATTATATAGTACTTAGTCTTTCTATGGTTCTTTCCAGTTTCATTTTGATCTGTATTGATTATTATAATTTTCCCTTCTGTGGCTTTGTGTGAATTTGCTTTATCACAATGAGAACTGGCATTTTAAATAGCTGCAGCCCACTCATGCTTAGAGGCTCTGACCCAGGAGAGCAGGCATCCATTGATCATGCCTGGCAGTATTCACCCCCAGGCTCTTGAAGTCTGAGTGGTTGGAAATTTTTTACATTTTCAAGTAAGGTTCCTAAAGACCAGGTCTGTGGGTTGTTCAAGGGGTAATAAGTCGGTCTAGATGGTCTTTTCCAGGAAACGAGGGTTATTTATGATTTGAAAATAGAAAAAAAAGACAGCATTTTCCTCTGGCATTTTACTTGCTAGGCATGCCTTCAATGAGGGCAGCAGTAGGTGTTTGGAGAAGGAAGGTTCCTAGGCTCATAGGATCAGTGTCTGAAGAGCCAGCTCCTCACTCACAGTGATTCTGGGATGGTGAGCTGTGCCCATGTTGTCCTGCTATCATGATTTGCACTGTTTCCCCATCTTTTCTTTGCTCAAACCAGCTTTTCCTGCTGGTTTAAGAGCATCTGCTCTCCTACATTTCATTCTGATGTGTTTGATCAGATGTGTTTGATGTGTTGAAGGGCACTGCTCACCGGAGAGATCCCACCCTCCTCTGGCACCTGCCATGCTAACAACCTATAGTAGTGACTTATAGGTGATGACACATCACACTGGTCTTTGTAAAAGACTCTAGCTATTCTTTGTTACTCAACCCTGAAGTCCTTGAGATTATTTTTTACAGTTCTCAGAAGATAAAAATAGCAGTTTTATTTTTAGAGTTTGGTGAAACAGGCTGAACAGTCTCTTCTATTGAAAGGTATATTAAGACATTTTAAAACATGTATTCAGTGTAGCTTGATGCCTAAAATTATTTAAGTGGTATAGCATTTTTGAAAATCTACGCACATTTTCTTAAACTTTTCTATTAGCACATATTAGTTATATATAATAATGGGTTCAGTATGTCAGCTTCATAATGTAGGTAATGTATGTTGATCATATGCACCCTCATTACCCTCTCTTAATGCCCTCCTCCTCCCACTTATTCCCCTCCTCTTATCCACTAGTCTCCCTTCTACTTTTTTTTTGAAATGCTGATTTTATTCAGATTTTAGAGATTTATCTTTAAGGATGAATTAAATGAATTTTTCACTATGAGGTATCCATGGACCTTTGAGCACTAGTGACTGAGTACTGTGGGTTAAAAATAACTTTTTAATGTAGACACTCAGTTTTATATTGGCTCTTAGGACTGCCTTCACTATTTCCTCAAGAAGCTGGAAAAAGATTTACTTCACTATACAGGTTTACCACTCCAGAAAGCTGGGAATAATTCTACCTCAAAATTCAGCTATACTATTCTTAGTCTTCCTTCTACTTTTATGGCTGTGTGTGTGTGTGTGTGTGTGTGTGTGTGATCCCTTGGCTTTATCATTAATGCTGTATACCCATCATAAGTGATTTCTCCTTCTCCTTCTCCTCCTCCTCCTCCTCCTTCTTCTTCTTTTATTTCTTCAAGCTACATCTCAATCACAATCCCATCCCTATTCCCCCTCCAGTCCTACCCTCCCACCCTCTTCCCCCTCACCCCTTCATCCACTTCCTTTATTTTGTTTGTTTTGTTTTTTTAATATTTATTTATTATTTCAGGTTACATCTCCATCACAGTGTCCTCTTTCCACCAGTCCCAGTCCCGCGCTCTCACCCTCTACCCCCTATCTCTTCCATCACACTCTGGAGTGGAGTGTCCCTACATAACAGTCCCTCGCCCCATTTCAGCAGTCATATGAGGCCCAAGAGCCTCCTCATACACTGGTGGCCTACAAGGCAGCACCACTAGGGCAAAGTGTCTCATTGACAGGAAACTTTTTCTTTTTGTATCCATTTTTCGGTTGAAGGACATCTGGGTTGTTTCCAGTTTCTAGCTATTTCAAATAAAGTTGCTATGAACATAGTTGAGAAGATATCCTTGTGGTTTGGTGAAGAGTCTTTTGGATGTATTCCCAGGAGTGGTATGGCTGGGTATTGAGGTAGAGCTATTCCAAGTTTTCTTAGATATTGCCAGACTGATTTCCATAGTGGTTTTACAAATTTCCACTCCCACCAGCAATGGAGGAAACTTTTCCCTTCTCCACAACCTCGCCAGCATGTGTTGTCATTTGAGTTTTTGATCTTAGCCATTCTGACAGGTGTGAAATGGAATCTCAGAGTCGTCTTGAGTTATAGTTGTCTGATGATTAAGGATGATGAGCATTTCTTCAAATGTCTCACTGCCATTAGAGATTCCTCTTTTGAGAATTCTTGGTTTAGCTCTGTACCCCATTTTTTGATTGGATTATGTGGTTTCTTGGCATTTAATTTCTTGAGTTATTTATAAATTTTGGATATTAGCCCTTTGTCTGATGTGGGGTTGGTGAAGATCTTTTCCCAATCTATAGGCTGCCGTTTTGTTCTAACAACAGTGTCCTTTGCCTTACAGAAACTTTTCAGTTTCATAAGGTCCCATTTATTGATTGTTGGTCTTAGAACTTTTGCTCCCCCCCTTTTTTTTAAGTTTAAGATATATCTTCCCCCCACCAGCTCCCCCTTTCAGTCCAACAAATGGCTCTTTCTCTTATAACAACAAATAGATTACAAAACAACAAAAGTGATTAGGCTACACTATGAGAATTATAAGGCTTAGCATACATTCCCAATGTCCAGTCCATACATATTTGGCAACTGACTTTAACATTCTACTATGCAACCATCTCCATGAATTTAAAGATCTATATCCAACTCAGTTTCCATCCTAACTTACATCACAATTTTAAAAACATCTTCTTAGATCAGAACACACTCTTAATTCCTAAACAACTCAAAATTTAACTATGAAACTATCTAGTCTTCAACCACATCAGAGACCTGCATAGGAGGTTTCTTTACAAGAGCATGGACTCATACTAGTAACTATACCATTGAAGAAAATGTCTTTCCCTTTGCCATGAACCAATCACCCATCATCTGCTTATAAATCCTCAGTGGTGGTGGGGACTTATGAGCCCATTTGTCTTCCATAACAAAATGTTGATAGGCCCATGTTGTGTAGGTAATCACACCTGCCATGAATTCAAGAGTGCATGAGTCATGTCATGCCCGTAAGTCAGCATTCTCTCCCGTTCACCCTACCTTCCATTTCTCTCCACTCTTACATTCTTTCTGTCCTTTCTTCTGTGATATTCTCTGAGTCTTGGGAGGATGTTCCAGTTTTGGATGAGCAGTCAGCAGTTATTCTAAGCACTTTGTTCACTTATGTATCTCTATAGTTACCACTGACTACTTAAAAAAAAAGAAACTTCTCTGACCAAAGATTACATCATCACCAATATAAAGAATAAACATAGTTATTTAGAAGACAATTTGGCTGACACATCATGTTCATGTAGTAAAATTAAAATCAGTAGTTTTTCCATGGTAGTCTATAACCTCCTCAGCCATGGGCTATTGATATTTACAGTGTCATACTGAATTTCTTCTTTCGTATCATAGGTCTCAAATCCAATCGGAAAGTGCTTGGTTACCCCTATAACAGACTTGCCACTACTGCACCAGAAGGAACATCTTTTCTAGCTAGTTGGTAGTCTTTCATGATGGATCTACAGTTGAGTAAGACTGTTGATAATTCTCCCCAGGAGCCTGCATACCACCTTTTGGCACAGTGTGGGGTGGTCAGCAAATATTCAAATTTCTATATTTTCTGTGACTACAGTGTGTAGTATCTTCAGCAACAGAATCATACTTGTAGTTTCATGGGCAGCCAACAGCAGTGCAAATAGCCTACATTGATTTGAGGAGCTCAAGGACCTCTACAACCTGCTGGGAGGTAGCCAACCTCTGAAACTGTGATTTTCATTTAATAACAGAAATCTTATGGGAATAGTTTTATCATCCCATGCAAACAGACACCTCTGTTGAAACTCTTTTTTCTTTTTAATATTCAGTTAGTTTAGTAAACATCAAATTTCATTACTTTTGGCCATGTTTTGATCCCATAATTCACCATCTTGATACTGCAACACTCTGATAGCTGGTTCTATTTGTCTTATGGCACAATTCTATCAATACTGTTTCTTGCTTTAGGAGCTTTTGTTAGAGTGAATTTACAATAGACAGAAAATCTAAATATAACAGTTTTGATTCATAAGAGTCAAATGCTTGAGGCATTGATTGTTACACTGTCATTTCAAATACTGAAAGTGTTTGGAGGATCAAGACTCAGGGCTTGTTGAAGGAACTAACTGAGTTTCTAAAGCAGCCACAAAGCATAAGTGGATGCAAATGGTTGCACAAGGAGACAAACTGAGCTGGGTTTCCATGAAAGAGTAAGATGGAAACTTCGGTGTTTCAGCCTCATGCTCATGGTCTGGATCTGGGCATCAGAAATCTCCAGGTTGATAGTTTGTTAATTCAGATGGAAATATGTCATATGCCTTCAGGATGAGGCTCTGGGGCTCTGGAGAAACGTCTCACAGAAGTTTCACTTGTAGGTTGGTATCACAAAAGTAGGGTGGCTGCACAAGCCATGGATAAATGTGATCCTAAAGGTCATATGGGTAGGGGGGCTTGAGAGTAGGATAAAGGGACAGTCACCTGTGTATGGCCATAGTCCTTGTCATGATGGCATGCGTTACTTAGGGAAAGCAGAGCATGGCTTTTATCTGTGGCCTGAAAGAACCTAACTGACACATGCTGGGCAAGCACAAGGCCAGAAGTTGAGTGGAGGAGCTGAAATCTCTCTTTGTTCTCAGGGTTTTACCTGGATATATTTGGATGAGTTAGGGTCTTTGATCAGGGGTATTTTAGTACAGGCAGTGAAACACTGACCCTGGTTTTTCCTACTGGATCAATTCAGAATCCCAGGCCCTTCACTCTAAGGATGTAGGCAAGACCACGACATGGCATGAAAATATGTATAATGATGGCCTTTGAAGCCACAGGTAATTAGTTTGCTAGCAAAAGATAACAGGGTTCATGCTAGCATGCCTGCAGGACTGAGCAAGATGGGTGGACAAACTCCTGAGTGCCAAAAGGACTCTGTTTCCATTCACAGAGCAGGGTACCAGGAAGTCCAGATGCAGCCAGCAGAGTGGTACTCAGCAGGACCTCATCGTTTGACAGAGGGAGGGGCTATATTACTTTTCACCCAAAAGAACCTGGGACCTTAGGAGCGGACTCCAAACTGAGGACAAAATGGTTCTGCACTAAATTATAAATGTATCCAGTCAAAATTGAGCCAATGCAAGCCTCTGATGAATCATCTCTTAGCTATTCACTAAAATATACATGATGTCTGAAAACACAAAGAAATTCCAGACCAAAAAAAAAAAAAAAAAAAAAAAAAGAGCCTGGACTCACACTGGGGCCTGAAGAGAGACTCCATAAGGGAATGTCACTACAAACAACCTAGATAGGGAGTAGGTTAAATCTCTCTCTGTTTTCTTTCCTCCTTGTTTCTCTCCCTCTTTCTCTGTTTCTGCCCCTCATAGAAAATTTAAGTTCTCCTCAAAAGCAAGAGAGCAATGAATAATGTAGATAAACTTCCTCTTTACCTCTTTACTGCCTTAACTCAGATCTGGGCAGCAGCTTAGACTGCTCAGAAAATGCATCTTCTTTCTCTCAATCAGGTGAAATTAGCTTTTTAAATTCACTGGAAGGCTATCTCCTGCCCTCTCTAAATGTGTTTAGGGACACTCCAATATCAATCAGGCAGGAAGTGGAGAAGACTTAGGGCCATGGCAACTCACATCTGAGATGAGCAGAGCTGCACACATGCATTTGTGGAACACAGAGAACCTGGTGGTCAGGCAGGAAAACACTTCAGTCTGCTGTAGCTGAGGGGATCTAACAGAAAGCTTTCTACCCAGGGTTAGGACTCAGAGATGCATGCAACAATCTGCCTTCAAGTTGTCTCTCAGCAGAAGAGCCAAGAACAAATCCCATTTCTTTTTTTTTTCCTTTACTTTTTATTTCTTCAAGTTATATCTCAATTCCAGTCCCCTCCCTATTCCCCATCCAGTCCCACCCTCCCACCCTCAACCCCCATCCTCTTCCCTTTGTTTTTTCATTTAAGTTTAAGGTATATCTCATTTCCCCCTACAGTTTCCCCTTTCAGTCCAACAAATGGCTCTTTCTCTTATAATAATAAATACAATACAGTACAACAGAGGTAATTAGGCCACAGTTATGAGGGTTATATGGCTTAACGTACATTCCCAATGACCAGTCCATATGTATTTGGTACCTGACTTTAACATTCTACTATCTAAACAACTCCATGAGTTTAAAGTTCTATATCTGACTCAACATTCATACTAATTGCAACACAATTTTAAAGGTATCTTCTTAGATGTATAACACTCTGTTGACTCCTAAACAACGCAAAATTTAATTATGAGACTCTATCTATCTGTTCTTCAATCACCTCAGAGACCTGAGAGGGATAAATATATCTGATTTTATAGGAAGTACAGGGTCTGCAGCTTCCCAAACTAAGAAATGACATACCAGTGGCTGCCTGGACAGTTCCCATTTTCTCTCCATACATTACAGCATTGATCTTCAGTCATTTGGCCCTGTTTCTCTGACAGACATTGATTGTAGAGCAGGGGTTATGAAGGACTTACCTACCCTGTCTTGGCAGAGCTAGGCTGTCGACTTACCTGCTTCCAGGTTTTGTCCTTTTTGGACAGCATTCTGTCTACAGTTGGAGCAAGGGGCTTTTCCTACCAAGAGATAGGCTTGCGACTAATTCAATCATCTCCCACTGGAGATTCTTCAATGCTCATCTTCTACTTGGAGGAGAATAGGGGGTGCTGTCAGGAGTTGATATGTCTTGATATAAAAAAATCTAAAGTTACGAAAACATCTTTTAATGCCATATTCTGCAGATCTCCTGAGGTTTTTGAAGAGGCCCTATCGATCTCTTATATTAGGGTAAGCAGATGTTGCTTGTCTCTTAGCAGGTTTATTTCTGATTATCTTAGCAAGTAACTATAATAGGCTGTCATAGTACCTAACAGAATGACCGGCTTGCATAACCATTAGTTTGCATTTCTTAATTATCCTAAACAGTTTATGACAGTTAGTAGTAAAACCGAAACATCATATTTCTTTTTTTTTCTTTACCTCCTAACCTTTCCATCCCATTTCTCTGGGGTGGGGTGTCCTTATATAACAGTCCCTCATCATAGTTGAGAGGTCGTATAAGGGCCAAGAGCCTCTTCAGAGACACTTGAAGAAATGCTCAACATCCTTAATCATCAGAGAAATGCAACTCAAGACAACTCTCAGATTCCATCTCACACCTGTCAGAATGGCTAAGATCAAAAACCCAAATGACAGCACATGATGGCGAGGGTGTGGAGAAAGGGGTACCCTACTCCATTGCTGGTGGGAATGCAGGCTTGTGCAACCACTATGGAGGTCAGTCTGGCGATATCTTAGAAAATTTGGAATAGCTCTGCCTCAGGACCCATCCATACCACTTCTGGGTATACACCCAAATGCCTCTTCACAGAATCATAAGGAAGTTTCCTCATCTATGTTTATAGCATCCTTATTTGTAATAGCTGGAAACTGGAAACAACCCAGATATCCCTCAACCGAAGAATGGGTTAAAAAACTGTGGTACATCTACACAATGGAATACTATTCAGCTATCAGGAACAATGAAATTATGCAATTTGCAGCCAAATGGATGGAACTAGAAAAGCTCATCCTGAGTGAACTAACCCAGACTCAGAAGGACACATATGGCATCTATTCACTTACAGTAGGATTTTAGCTATATAGTAGAAGGTATTGATACTACAACTAACCCACCAAAGGGAACTTGGACATAGACTTCTTATTTTTAATTTTTTTAAATTTATTTTTTATATATTAGTTATATTTTTTCTATTTTTTAGTCTTTTTTATCTATTGTATGCTTATTGATTTGTTTATTTAGTAGTTCTCTCTCCCAGGCAACGAGACACTTTTCACTGATCGTACTGCTTCGTAGATCCCCAATGAATGAAGAGGCTCTTGGCCCTTATATGACCTCTCAACTGAGATGTGGGACTGTTATATAAGGACACCCCACCCCATAGAAGTGGGATGGAAGTGTTAGGAGGTAAAGAAAAAAAATTAAATGTGATGTTTCGGCCTTTTACTACTAACTGTCATAAACTGTTTAGGATAATTAAGAAATGCAAACTAATGGTTATGCAAGCCGGTCATTCTGTTAGGTACTATGACAGCCTACTATAGTTACTTGCTAAGCTAATCAGAAATAAACCTGCTAAGAGACAAGCAACATGTGCTTACCCTAATATAAGAGATAGATAGGGCCTCTTCAAAAACCTCAGGAGATCTGCAGTATATGGCATTCAAAGATGTTTTTGTAACTTTATTTTTATATCAAGACATATCAACTCCTGACAGCACCCCCTATTCTCCTCCAAGTAGAAGATGAGCATCGAAGAATCTCCAGTGGGTGATGATTGAATTAGTTGCAAACCTATTTCTTGGTAGGAAAAGCCCCTTGCTCCAACTGTAGACAGAATGCTGTCCAAAAAGGACAAAACCTGGAAGCAGGTAAGTCGACAGCCTAGCTCTGCCAAGACAGGGTAGGTAAGTCCTTCATAACCCCTGCTCTACAATCAATGTCTGTCAGAGAAACGGGGCCAAATGACTGAAGATCGATGCTGTAATATATGGAGAGAAAATGGGAACTGTCCAGGCAGCCACTGGGATGTCATTTCTTAGTTTGGGAAGCTGCAGGCCTTGTACTTCCTATAAAATCAGATATATTTATCCCTCTCAGGTCTCTGAGGTGGTTGAAGAACAGACAGCTAGAGTCTCATAATTAAATTTTGAGTTGTTTAGGAGTCAAGAGAGTGTTATAAATCTAAGAAGATACTTTTAAAATTGTGTTGCAAGTTAGTATGAATGTTGAGTCAGATATAGAACTTTAAACTCATGGAGATGGTTAGATAGTAGAATGTTAAATCAGGTACCAAATACATATGGACTGGACATTGGGAATGTACGTTAAGCCATATAACCCTCATAACTGTGGCCTAATTACCTCTGTTGTACTGTATTGTATTTATTATTATAAGAGAAAGAGCCATTTGTTGGAATGAAAGTGGAAACTGTTTGGGTAAATAAGATATACCTTAAACTTAAAAGAAAAAAAACGGGAAGAGGATGGGGGGTTGAGGGTGCGAGGCTGGGACTGGAGGGGGAATACGGAAGGGACTGCGATTGAGATGTAACTTGAAGAAATAAAAAATAAAGGAAAAAAACACAATGACCTTCTAAAGTGCATTTAAAATGTTCATGCTTCATTCAGATCACACTTAATTGATTACAATTAGTGTTACATTCATTAACTGTTTACCATTTATTCATTAACTGTTTAGCATTTTGTATTCTGTCCAGTGTTCTTAACCCTTGGCCTTGATCTAAATTGCAAAAGACTTGCGTATATTTAATTACATTTTGATTAGAAGCAGTAATAGAACAGCTATGTAGTCACCAAAGAAAGCCCATAATAAATAGTTTCTGAATGGCAGGCTGTTTTAGGTGCTGACAGGGAGTCTACTGTCGGCATGTGTGTAGTGTTTTTCTAAGTCACTTCACAGAAAGTAGCTATTCAGGAAGAGAAAATTAATTTAGTCTTATTTCTATAAGGCAGTCCCAAACCCTGATAATTCTACTTTCTACTTATCACTTCTCAGTGTTGAGCCAAAAAGTAATCAAAGTAATCATTTAAAGACTGATTTTTGACCCCACTGAGATCAGCCAGCTTGGTCACCGGTCTGGAGAGGAGCGCCAGCTAGAGCAGATCTAGCCCACAAGTGGATTCAGCCCACAGCTCCAGCCACAGATCAGCGGCCCTGCCTGTCTGCCTGATATCCAGCCTGCATGCAGACCTGTGTACCAAACAGGGAAGAAGAGCCAGACCACAAGAGCAAAGGTAAGTATGATCCACCCCCCACCCCCCCTCCCCCGATTTCCCAACATGGTGGCACAGTGTGCACTGTAGCTGAGAGGCAGAGACCTAACCCAGTCACAGCAAAGCAATTAGGAGCCAAGACTGACTGCAAACAGAGCATGCAACTGTGTGTTCTCCACAAATATTGGAGTGGGTCACTCACCCTAGCAGGCAAGCATTTGAGGCAGTCAGCAACAGGCACACTGAGGCTGGCACCAGTCTGGGGTGGAGCTCCCTGCCTGCACAGTCAGCCCAGCTGCAGAGCCAGAATGACTGGGTCAGTGAGGGGAGAACACAAGCCCAATCACAACTCTACGGGCCTTTCTGAGGGATTTGCCAACTCTCAGGTCCTCAGAGGATAGCCCCCTCCTGACTCCAATCCCCTGTATATTGGTCCAATTGGGTCACAACCAGTTGAGGAGAACCACAGTCACACTCCTCTCGGAGAGCCAGTCTATTACAGGAACCTGCCCACCATCTGGAGGTGGACACCAGGATCTCAGGATCAGCCAAGCCCTGGGGCAGGGAGTTTTCCTGAGCACCAAGGTCAACTGACAATAGAAACAAACAGACAACACCAGGTCAATCAGATGACCAAAGGTCAGCGCAAGAACATGGTAAAAAAAAAAAAAACCCAAAAGGATATGATGTCTCCAGAACCTAGCAATAATGCTACAGACAACTCTGGACATCCTAACACGATTGAAACAAAGGAAAATGACCTTAATCCTACGCTTATATTAATAATAGAAGGCCTCAGGGAGGAAATCAAATACCTCAGAGAGTAACAATAAAATACTGCAAAAGAGGTGATGGAAATGAATAAAGCACTTAAAGGAATGGAAGACCTGAAAAGGGAAGTTGAAGCAATGAAGAAAATTTAATCCGAGACATCCATAGAACTGGAAAACTTTAAGAAAAGAATAGGAACTACAGACACTAGCATCACCAACAGAGTACAAGGGATGGAAGAAAGAATTTCAGGCTCAGAGGATAAAATTGAAGAAATTGATACATCTGTCAAAGAAAATGTCAAATCTAAAAAAGTCCTGACACAAAACCTTCAGCAAATCAAGGACACAATGAAAAGACGAAATCTCAGAATAATAGGAAGAGAAGAAAGAGAAGAGTCTCAGCTCCATGGACCAGAAAATATCTTCAACAAAATCATTGAAGAGAATTTCCCAAATCTAAAGAAAGAGATGCCTATAACTGTACAAGAAGCTTACAGAACTCCAAATAGATTAGACCAGAAAAACTGATTTTTACAAGAATAGTTTTTTTCCCCTGAAGTGCATTTACCCCCTTATATTTTGGGGGGAATGGATGCCTTCCTTATTCAAGTCTTTGCAGGTGGAAAGGATGCCAGCATTTCATCTTTCTTGAGAACCTAAGGCTGTAGATTATTATGCCTACAATAGGATGGGATGAGAAGGAAACGGCATGGAGAGGGAAAAACGAGAGAAGACTCAGATCTTTTAAAAAATCTCTTAAATACTTTATTATTTTAAAATTATATGCACTCATAATTAAATGAATTGAGATTACAGAACAGTAGACAGCAAAATAATTAACTTATTATCCTGCATTCAAAAGAGACAGTGACCAACTTTCATTTTAATCCATTCTTTCTCTTTTTTATTTTGAGTGCAATTGTATAATTCCTTTCTTCTTTTTCTACCCTCCAACCCCTCCTTTGCTGTCTTTCAAATTCATGGTCTCTTTTTAATTTTAAGGGCACAGGAACATAACATATGCTTTTATAATGTATCCTTTTTATTTGAGACAGGGTCTTACTATGAAGCCAGGCTGGACTTGAATTCTTAGTCTTCCTACCTCATCATCATCCAAACTCCCCAGTGCTAAAATTTCAGGTGTTTGCTTTCCTGCCATGCATAGATTCATTTCTCCATTTAGAAATAGAGAATATTTTTAATATTCCACATAACATTTTATCATGAGCAGTTTCCCTTCATTAAACACTTTTAATGCCATTTTAATAACATTTTTGAGGTTATAATTAAATATTAAATTAAAACATTATTATGATTTTAAAAAAGATTTACTTTTAACTATGTGTATTTGTGTGGGTGTGTGAATGTGGGTGCAGATACTTGTGGAAGCCAGAGATGTTTTATTCCCCCTGAAATTGGAGTTAGAGGCTGTCGTAAGACACCTGGTTAGCAAACTTGGGTCTTCTGTAGGAGCAGGACGTGCTCTTGCTGAGCCATTTTCCCAGTCCATTGTTATTGTCTTGGAATTTTAATCTATTTTATGGAAAATTAATTTAGTTCTTACAATTAATATACATTTCTACTTTCTTAGGAGACATGATTTCGCATGAAATGTGGGGTTTAAAAGGACATTTATTTCTAAGGCTTTTGACATACACTATGAATTATAATGCAGAAAGGACATATCCACATATTCCTACCAGAATGCTGCTATACCCGATCCTTCTAGTATGAAGCATATTTCCTTAAAATAATTTGTTAACTTATTGCCTTTTTTTATAACACAAAGCTGATTGTATTTGCTAGGAAATACTATTTATAATGACTTTGAAAACAATTACATAAATTACATGGGGAAATCATGCCATTTAGGCTTAATTAGGATAGTTATTTGAAACAGTTGTCATTTCCTAATGCCAGTTGCAGAGTATGTATTGTGGTGACTACCGCTTTAGAAAAAAGACAATTAAGCTCTTTACAGTAACATTTCTAATAGAGTTTGTTAAGGGAAATATTTCCATTTAAAAGATTTTTATTTCAAGGAATACATATTTTTCTCCCTTTTATAAACAAAATAATCTAGTCTCAAAAATTGTCTTTTTCTGGATAAATAGACCTCTTTATTTTCTTATTTCTGGCACTGCTACATGAAAAGTCAGAATGGACTTTGCAGCCTCTCTCTTCCAAGTCACTTTATTCGTGATCATTAATGTTCTAGAACCAAGCTGGATGGCTAACCAGGGTCATTGAAAAAGGAGGCAAATGAAGATGAAAGAATCAGCCCTTGTGAAGCTAGTTTTAGGGAAATATATTATTTAACAAGATTTATCTTTGCTCTTTATCAAAGAAACAAACGAACAAATGAACAACAAAATTAAGGAAGCCCCCCCCCAAGCCCTACATTTATTCAAAATCTATGTCTGAAGCATGTTGCTTGCAATATGTATGCTCTTCACATAAAGTCCCCACTCTCTGAGGATGAGAAATTACTAGGAGTAACACACTTAATCAATAGTACCAATATGCTAAACACCTATAAAAGATGAAAGTACAAGGTCCAGTGGGGGTCTGGAAGACAGGGTAGCTAGTTGTCTAGATATAAACAAGTACTGTTTAAACAGAGGATAAGATTGTGGCCAGACTTATGGTAAAAGGGTGCTCTAGACAGTAGGAACACAACATGAGCAGGAATTGAGAGGGGAATCCTACAGTCTTATTGAGGGCCAGTAAAGCAGTTTAGCACGGGGCATGAGAGTAGAGGCAGGAGAAGGGGTCTCACATGAAGGTCTCCGTAGACTATGCAAAGTACATGAGAAAATGGTTCAGAGTGGTGGCTACGAGTGCTCGCATTTTGAGCACATGAGTTTGGCTCCCCTGCATCCATTTAAAAAACTGGGTGTGACCACATGTGCCTGTAACCCCAGTGCTGTAGATGGTGGAGACCGTGGAATCACTGGGGTTTTCAGGCTGTCAGCCAAGCTCCAAGTTCAGAGCAACACAGTCACAGTGGAGTAAGGTTGAGAGTCATAGAGCAGGATGTACTACATCCTTCTCCAGTCTGCACATGGGTACAGGTGTACACACATGAATGTATATATATGACACACACACACACACACACACACACACACAAACCAATTGCTGCAAGATGGTATCCTTGTAGAGCCAAGGGTGACTGCAATTGGATTGCAAGGTAGCATGTGGAGAAATCTCTCAAAGGGATAAGAGAATTTTAATTGCCTATGTCAGTCGCTTTCAAATTTTAACACTGATCATCAGGCTAAATCCTCAGTGGTTTTGACTGAATAGGTTTGGGGTGAGTTTCACAGATGTGCATTGCTAACAAGTTCCCAGATGGTGAGAGTCTCCCAGATTTTCCACTTGAGTAACTGGGCAGATACTTATGTCAAAAAACAAGAAACATATGAAACAAATTCTTTTGTGACACTGTAATCATCTGCCATTCATGGCTGCTTCTGATTTCTCAAGCTGTACATGTTACCCACTGGCTGTAATATGATGTTCCACTCGAGTGACTGGGTAGATACTTATGTCAAAAAACAAGAAATATATGAAGCAAATTCTTTTGTGACACTGTAATCATCTGCCATTCATGGCTGGTTCTGATTTCTCAAGCTGTACATGTTACCCACTGGCTGTAATATGATGTTGAACTTGAGTTGACTTATTTGAATATCTCTGACTTATGCTTTTAGCATCTAGATTTCTATTACCTTATGATAAAGTTATTAGGTCCAAAGGAAACTCCAATTCCCCAAACTCCAAAAGAAAGTTCAAATATCCAGAAATGAGCTCAACCTGCACTAGAGGAGGATTTCTGGTGGTTAGATAAAAGCCAGCATTCATCAGGAACTTGTGAAACTGGTTCTCTTTTGCCAAAAGGAGTCATTTTCCTTACTTCTGGCAGAAGGGATGTACAGGTCTCCATTGTCATATACCTGTGGTTGCATATCAAAGTTCCCTCCAATGCTGGTCTCCAAGATTCCTTAGTACCACAAGTACTTGTCATACATTTCAAAGCCACTAAGCAAGTCTCCTTATCCTTCCACCTCACCCCTCTCCGCCACCTACTCATTCTTCTTATAACCCCACTAGTCTTACTTTGCTTTCTTCATTCTTTTTTTTAATATAAACTGTTTTTATTTTTATTTATTTATATATATTTTTACATTTATTTATTTATTCAAGGTACATCTCAATCATAGTCCCCTCCTTCCTCCCCCTCCCAGTCCTACCCTCCTACCCTCTTCCCCCTCAACCTCCTTTCTTCTTTTTTTTTTTTAATGTAAGGTGTATTTTTCTCCCCAACAGCTCCCCCTTTTAGTCCAATAAAAGGTTATTTTTCTTCTAACAACAAATACAATATAAACCAATAAGAATAATTAGGCCACAATTATGAAAATTATAAAGTATAACATACATTCCTAATTTCCAATCCATATATATTTGGCAACTGAAATTAATATTCTATTATTTATCTCAATGAGTTTAAAGTTCTATACCTAACTTAGTTTCTATCCTAACTTGCATTACCCACTTAAAAACATCTTTTTAGACCTAGAATATCCTTTTAATTCCTAAACAACTTAGAATTTAACTGTGAGGCTATAACTATCTGGTCTTCAGCCACATCAGAGACCTGAGAAGGATAAATATATCTGAATATGTAGGAAGTGCAGAGCCAGCAGCTTCCAAAACTAAGAGATATAAACAATTGTCTGCCTGTAAAGTCCCCAATTTCTCTCAATACATTAGAGCATCTATCTTCAGGCTTTTGGCCCAATATCTCTGACAGACATTAATTGTAAAGCAGGAATTAGGAAGGACTTGCCTATCCTGTCTTTGCAGAGCTAGGTTGTTAACTTACCTGCTTCCAAATTTTGTCTTTTTTGGAAAGCATTATGTCTACAGTTGAAGCAAAGGATTGTTTTTGTCCAGTGACAAGCTTGCAACTAGTGCAACCACCTCCAAATGAAGACTTTTTTAATGCTCATCCTCTACTTGGAGTATAATGGGAGTTGCTGTCAGGAGCTGACATGTCTCAATGTTAAAACATCTTAAGAAAACATCTTTGAATGCCATATTCTACAGATCTCTTGAGGTTTTTGAAGACCACCTATCTATCTCTGTATATTTGGAGCTTTCTTTATTCTTTATCCTCTGCTATTCTCCCCTCTCTCAAAGACAGCCCTGACCATGTCCAATCTACTGGCCATGTTTAATCTACTTCTTTCTCTCTACTCTGGACTCTTCCAGCTGCCTCCAGATGTTTTCTCTCTCATATATACAATACAAAACCTTCCCCTTAACCATACCATGGAGTGGTCATATTGGTAGTTTATCATATCCCCTCTCATACAAAATCCAAATGGAAAAATCTTTCATTGATCTTGAAACCATGCCTTAGCTCAATGCTGTGTCTCAAGTGATAATTTTATGGGCCACAGCATGCTATGTTCAGGGTTCATCTTGAGAGATTGGAATCCTCTGGCATCTCCTTAGAAGCAATTATATAAGCCACAGAGTCCTTCATAAGGGACAAACATCAGTTAAAATTTCTGTTCTTTGGGCCTTGCCCCAGGTAGGTAGGGTAAGACACAGATAGATATGGCTTTTCTCTGCAAAGAAACAGTAACAGTGACTTTTAAAGATGTTTACAGTTAATTACAATATAATAACATTTTCATTGAATATATTATTTAATTACATGCATAGGGAACAGGTTAGATGGAGGGACCATACAATCTGGAATGAAATTACATCTTGATTCAGTGTTCTATTAGAGTCTTCATCTGTACACTTCAAACAATAAAACACTTCTTATATCGGTGATTGGATTAAATGGAGTAATATAATGAATTATCTAGTTCAGTGTTCAGTGGGATAAATATTCTCTTCTCTCCTATTTTCCCATGATTTCGTATCTAGTCACTCTGATGGCAAATAGTCTAACTTTGGACATGTTTGAAAGGAATCATTGTTTGGAACAGTTGACTTAGGCAGTAGTAGTATCATATTGATTAGCCTGTACCCAAGTGAGCCAATTGCAGTCTTCTGAAATCTAGAAAAACGTTAATTTTTTCAGACATTCATGCATTCCTCAGAGTATTTAAGTGTCAAATTTTAATTTGCTATATTTACATAACATTTTCTTAGGCTCTCTGCTCTAGTACATTTTTCATTCCTAATCCAATCAGAGACATTATTGCATATTAGATAAAGTCATTTGTCCACAACTTGAACCCTTTAGGTATTAGTTATTTAACAGAAGGAATGAAAACATGATGTGCCGCCCAGTTCCTGTCTTCTAAAGAGTGCCATAACTTGTTTTAGTAACACCCGTGTTCATAGTTTGGATTATTAGAGCTCCAATGAGCATCTTGTCAGCATACATTTACAAGGTTTTGTTACACTATTGACCTAATTATTGAATATTCATAATGTAGGATTTCTGCAAGATTTAAGTTTCTTTAATACAAACATTCCCATTTGATAACCATTATCCATAGCACTCTAGGCATTTTTAGGAAGCACATAGAATTAGCCTTCATTATTCCTTGTCATGAACACTAAAGTAAACATTTCATTTCCAAGTTTGAGAAGATATTGTTTTCAAGAATCTGATAGATTATATTTCCAATACTTTGTTAAATTTCCCAAATAACAGACCTACAGGCCAGGAAAGCTTTCCCAGGAAATTTGATTATTTCATTTTATTAATGTTTCCATTTGTCCCTGAACCTTACCTGACCCTTATCCTTTATTATATATCAACACCCAATCAATGTAAAAATGTGTGTCCAGAGGTAATCTCAGAGAAATGTCAAGCAGGGGAAAATTGGCTGAAATCATTCTGTCTAACAATTTTATAAACACCACATTACCTCAAGGATCAAATATTTGTTATGACACCAAGATTAGGTTTCTCTTTACCCTTAGTGGGAAATCTCCAAGCAGCCCATGTTTTTAATGCTGGTACTGTTGTAACGTGGCTAATTCGATCAAACATATCCACTAAGTTAATGTTTCACCTATCCATGGGAGCATGATTCACAAGGGTGTTGTACTTACCAATGAACCTGATGATCCTTCGGAGTAAAGGGTTCAGGTAGCAGCATTCTCCTGTTAGGATTGTTTTCTCCTCAGCAATCAGAGATTCCCTTGTTGACTTTATGAAATACATGGATATTTCACCAATAAAAATCTGGGGAAGGAATGTTGAAGAAATGTCAAGCAAGAGAACTGTTTAATTAAAGATAGAGCAGGGTAAACAAAAAATAACATCTAAGGAATTAATGTTCTTTTAAAAGATAGCATGTTGGTTGGGAAAATGATGAACTAGTATCTTGCATTAAATTCTTCGAAAGAATTGGAGAAACCAAGATGATATCATTTAAGATACATCTCAGGATTAAAATCTTAACTAAGTTTGGAAGTGGTAATGATGAAGGATTTGGATAGCTATTGGTCCAAGAAAGCATACTTTTACATCCCAGTACATTATTTTTCACATTGTAAATACTTATTTGATCATCTTTGCCTGAGGTGTGCTTCTCCTACACTGAAGTGTCTTGGCTTTTTCTTCTTTATTACTACATCTATCCCTTGGCTCTTGAACTAATACTCTTTACATCATTATACCTTTACATGGATTATATATTCTTTGATATCAGCATCTACACTGACATTTAAAAATTATCCTGATAGCACCAAACACAACTAGACTGATGTTTAAAATAAGGAGACAGCATGGACAAGTTTTTTTAAAAATATTTATTTATTACATCAGGTTACATCTCCATCACAGTGTCCTCTTTCTACCTCTCCCAGTCCTGCCCTCCCATTCTCTACCCCCTATCACTTCCATCCCACTCCTCTGGAGTGGAGTGTCCACACATAACAGTCCCCCGCCCCAGTTCAGCAGTCATGTGAGGGCCTAGAGCCTCCTCATACACTGGGGGCCTACAAGGCAGCAACACTAGGACAAAGTGTCTCATTGACAGGAAACAAAGTCTATTTTCATGTTCCCTTTAGTCCATTGGTTGTAGTATAGTTATCATGTACTATATAGCTAAAATACTATTATAAGTGAATAGATGCCATGTGCATCCTACTGAGTCTGGGTTAGCTCACTCATGATAAGCTTCTCTAGTTCCATCCATTTGGCTGCAAATTGCATGATTTCGTTGTTTCTGATTGCTGAGTAGTATTCCATTGTGTAGATGCACCACAGTTTTTTTTTATCCATTCCTCAGTTGAGGAACATCTGGGTTGTTTCCAGTTTCTAGCTATTACAAATAAAGCTGCTATGAACATAGATGAGGATATGTCCTTGTGGTTTGGTGAGGAATCATTTGGATGTATACCCAGAAGAGGTATGGCTGCATCTTGAGGTAGAACTAGTCCAAGTTTTCTAAGACGTCACCACACTGATTTCTATAGTGGTTGTACAAGCTTGCACTCCTACCAGAAATGGAGGAGTGTTCCCCTTTCTTCACAACCTCATCAGCATGTGCTGTCATTTGAGCTTTTGGTCTTAGCCATTCTGACAGGTGTGAGATGGAATCTCAGAGTCATCTTGAGTTGCATTTCTCTGATGATTAAGGATGTTGAGCATTTCTTCAAGTGTCTCTCAGCCATTAGGGATTCCTCCTTTGTGAATTCTCTGTTTAGCTATGTTCCCAAATTTTTGATTGCATTATTTGGTTTCTTGGCATTTAATTACTTAGGCTCCTTGTAAATTTTGGATATTAGCCCTCTGTCAGATGTGGGGTTGGTGAAGAATTTTTCCCAATCTGTATGTAGGTTGTCGTTTTGTTTGAATGACAGTGTCTTTTGCCTTACAGAATATTTTCAGTTTCGTGAGGTCCCATTTATTGATTGTTGGTCTTAGAGCCTGAACTGTTGGTGTTCTGTTCAGGAAGTTGGTCATCTGTGCTGATGAGTTGGAGGGTTTTCCCCACTTTCTCTTCTAATAGATTTAGTGTGTCCAGCCTTATTTTAAGGTCTTTGATCCACTTGGACTTAAGTTTTGTGCAAGGTGATAAGTATGGATCTAATTTCATTCTTTCACCTGTTGACATCCAGTTAGACCAGCACCATTTTTTGAAGATGCTGTCCTTTTTCCATTGTACGGTTTTGGCTTCTTTGTCAAAAATTAAGTGACCATAGGTGCGTGGGTTCATTTCTGGGTCTTCAGTTCGATTCCATTGATCAACTGGTCTGTTTCTATACCAGTAAGCATGGACAAATTTTAATAATCCATGGCACTGCTATAACTGAAAATGGAAGTTATCAAAAAAGAGCAAAAGTTAACAATCACCCCCACCCATTAAATACTAACTGTATGGCACTTCAGCCTGTTGATATGCCCAGAAGATCTGTAGCCTAGGTATAAACATACTTTTCTTCCTGGAGAGCCACAAAGGTTCTCTAAAGCATACAAGTGGCACACAGGGACATTGAATCCAGGTTTACTAGACTTAAACCCTATACTTCCCAATGTTGTTGGGGTCTTTCTAATTCTATTTCTAAGTAGCCATCAGAAAATCATAATTTAAAAGTGCTTTGCTTTGTCTTCATACAACCTGTGATTTTTGGAACAAATTTATCAATGTTCTAAGAATTGCAATGCTATATTCTTTAATTTGTTGATGTATTTGTGTGTGTAAATGTTTTGCCTGCATATGTATGTGTACCACATGCTCGCCTAGTGCCTGTGGAGGCCAGAAGAGGGCATCAGATACCCTGGAACTGGAGTTTGGCATGGTTGTGCAACAACATGTGTGCACTGGTAATGAAATCCAGGTCTTCTGCAAGAGCCACAATGCTCTAATCCCCTGAGCCATCTCTCTAGTTTCCCCCATCCCACCCCATATTTTATATCCTTGTCATTGCAGAGCATCTGCATAAAAATGACATCAAAGAACATACTTAGATAGTAGACATTAAAATCGAAAATTTCAAAACCAAGGTCACTTACATATTTGTTCCTCTGTTTAGTGGTGGGGTCACTGACTGTTTCAGAGACTTGGCCATACACAGCCAGATTGTATCTGAAGCAGTTCTAGAATGTGATTCTATTTTCTCTAGCCCCAACAATCTCATACTGTAACATAAACAGAAGTCTTTCAGTAGCTAAAGAACCTTGTATTCAGTCTGTTTGGCTGTTGGTGTTTGCAGTACTAGTTACAAATTCCAATGCTTACTGCTCTGTACAAGTGTACTGATTAAGAGGTGGAATGGTGAAGCCAGCTTTTCTTAGCATCAAAGCTGGCCTCATAACCTCAGGCACACTATCTGACCTTTATATTTCTTCTTTTTTATTTTTTGAGACTATAATTGTATAACTTCCCCAACTTCCCTCTTCCTCCTTCCAAATACTCATTCATTTGTATAGGTATGCATGTATGTATACATATGCATATATGTATAAGTATATGTATATATAATTGTCTTAATTATATATATAACTATATATACTGTTGAGCCAATAATTCATAGTTAAGCCAATACATAAATGTACATATGAATGCATAGATTATACACCATATATGTATACATGTGTATAAGTGTGTATACATATATAAATTGCTTAGAACACTGCATCTTTATATATGCCATAGAACTAAGTGAAGTTGTTGTTTGATAACAGTTAGATAGCATTCCCAGTGTAATCATCATTAATAAAGCTATGCTATTATCACAAAGTGTGATACAATGCTAATGATCATAGTGCTAAGTCACTAGATAGGCAGATTCCAGGATGTTCATGGTCTACTGGGGAAGTACTAAGAAATGGAGAACCCAAGATGGAAGAAGGGACTTCCCTTCTCTAGAAAATCCAGATTTTCATGTCAGTCTTCATCCTTAATGTAAAATGAACCTCCTAACTAGAAGGCACTGCTAAGTCTCACAAATCTACAATGTTTCTCATTAATATATAAATGAAATAGATATCATATATAAATGAAACACACACACACACACACACACACACACATATATATATATATGATCTTAGACCCACAAATAAGAGAAAAACATGAACTATGTCTTTCTGAGTCTGACTTATTTTACTTAAAATAATGATCATTAGTTGCATCCTGCAAGCCTGGGACCTACATGACAGAAGTGGAGAATTGATTCTTATATATTGTTTTCTGACTTTCACATGTATATATTGTGGCATGTTCATATTCACACACATACAATAAATAACTGGAATTAAAAAATTAAGAATGTGAAAACTGATACAAAGATAATATTGCCAGCTAACATTTAAATCACAAAGGAGGTATGGAACATAAAAGAAAAACTGAAGTAAGAGTATATTTAATCCATGTATTTATAATGGAGCTCAATATTTTGAATGCTCAATAAAAATTAATTAAAAATGTAGATTGAATATATATATATACAGATACTGGCAATGCCTGGCATATACTCAGTGCATAAGTACTAAAAGAAAGAAGATAGAGAGAAGGGACCAAGGGGTCATTTTATATTCAAAATGGAGTGACATATGCCTGACTTTTTGTAAAATTTTGATGGAGAAGTCTGGCTCCTTTCACAGTGAAAGGGCTTTATGGACATTCATCTTCCTAACCACACATGGCTTTAATGTTTCTCCAGTCATTGGGTCTTCTACTCTTGTAGGGGGATGATTCTGCTTCAGGATACAGGAATGTGAAGGTAATGCACAGCTTTGCTTTCTGCCAAGCTTGCAGCCCACAATGGATGCCATTTTGCTCGTGATGGCAGATTTATGGCTCTGGCTTTGGCAGTGCCTTGGGTCCTCCATCTGCACTTCTGCTGTACCATTCTGTCTCAATCCATCATCTGTACAAAGAGCAGCTGGAGCACATGGAAGTCTCCATGTGTTCAGTTTGGCTGCCTTACTTATTTAGGCCTCTCTGACTGTTGCCCAACAAACTCCATATCAATCATAGCAAATTAGAGTGTCCTCCAGTGAGAAGTGGTCAAGGCCAAACTAGCTCTGGTAAGAATGAACTGTAGACAAATTCCATTAGTGCATTTTCATTACCCAGGTATGCTAGCCACAATCTAAGTGATACATAACCTTTTACACAGTAGTAAGCATACTTTAAGTCATGAGGGCAATTGGCACACTTGGTTAGTTATTTTTCACATACAAAAACTGAAGTGCAAATATGTAGACTGTACATAGAAACATAGTGATATCTTTTGTGTGTGTTATCCATCCCTTGTTGCATTTTTCACAAAATTAAAACTATTTTAACAGATAAAATTATATTTATTTATTACATTCAGCATTATGCTCTAAAGTGCATTTATATTATAAACTCTTTGACTCTACATAATTAAAACGTATCTTATCAAATACAGTCATCACTGTGGGCATTTGAGTGTTTAGTATCCACTCAACATTTTTCAAGATCATAATGTCTTGGTAGTAATGTTGTATACTGTTGTAGGTTTACTGGATGTACTTAGCTGAAATTTTGAATCATTTGAACAATTTCTTCTTGAACCCTTCTCCTGAACCACCCAAGTCCCCAGTAATCATCATTCTATTCTCTGTTTTGGTGAGATCAACTTTTAGATTCCACATATGAGTAAGTTCATGTGATGTTTATTTATATGTCTAGTTTATGCCACATAACATTGTCCTGCAGACTCATCCACGCCATAAATTACTTCCTAAGTGTTTATAGTTGACTGTATTCCATTGCGCACACAACATTTATTTATGCATGTATGTGTGGATGTGTAGGAGTTAGATAAATTAGATTTAGAAAATATATAGGAGTTTCTGATACTGTCTCTTAATTCGGGGCCTGAAGAGCATTATCAGCATGAAGTCAGCAAAAACAGGAAAGACTCAATAGACTGAAAAACAAGTTTGAAGTCAGGAAAACAGGAAAGACTCAATAGAATTGAAGAAACAAAGTATCTGGCCTGACATTGTTTTCAGCTGCTAAGTGGGCGAAGCCCAAATTAAGCTGAAACAGAGTTCCTCCTATCTAAGGACAGTGCGTGGAGCCCAGAAGGGAAGAGGCCTCTGATGCTAGAGAGCTCCAAGAGTCCTGCTGAAAAAAGGGCTGGCCATTGATGGCCAGCTTTCTCCCTGAAGCAGAAAGAAGCTGGTGAGCAAAGAAAGCCTGAGCAAGACACCAAAAGGCCAAGGACTGGACCCTGTGGCTCAGCTTTTGCCTGGAGGGGTTTGATCTGTCCGATCAGTGGCCTAGGGGAAACTGTGCCTGGCTTTAAGGACTGAGGCAGAGCAGCTGAGTTCCTGATTCAAAAGAAGTAAGTTGGCCTGCAGCGGCTGGGGTCTCCCACAGAGAAGAAAGCATGAAGCCTTATTTAAGGTGAGACTGCAATAACCAACTTACCCTGACGAACCTGCATCTGAGAGATCCAGAAAAAGGACTGCTAGGTGTGTTAAAGAATCTACAACAAAGACTGTATTCCTGAAGACTGAGGACCTGCCCAGAGACTGTATCATTCTAAAAGGTTATGAAAGTAGTTGTTATAATTATCAATAGGTTTAGTGGACAGGTTAAAGGGGTTGTAGGATTTTATAGGATTAATAGATAAGAAATTGTTGGTGTTTGTATAAGTGAATTTAGTAATGAATAAATAAGAGTTAAATAAATAATAATTTAAAAGTTCGGTTACATGGATGGATGTTTGGAATGATTTGACATGTTAGCTAGTATGAATGAGGCTGTAATAGGCATATGAGTACAGACATTCTCGATATACTGACTTTATTTCCTTTGGGAATGATGGACCACATGGCAGTTCCATGTTTACGTATTCAAGGAATATACATATTGTTTTTCCATAGTGACTTTACTAGTTCACGTCTCTATTAATCCTTGTCATAAGGCTCCCTGCTCCCCTGCTTGCTACAGTTTCCCATTCCTTTTTTTTTTTTTTTTGTCTTTTAGAATGTCCATCCTAATAGGGGTTGAGGCAATATCTCACTGATACTCTAATTTGTACTTCCATGGTGAGTAATGATGCTGAAAACTTTGCATGTATTCTATTCATATCATTCCACAGCTTTATTCATTCATTCATTCATTCATTCACTCATTCATTTATACATTTTACGTTCTGATCACAGGTTCCTCCCTCCTCTCCACCCGGTACCACCCTCCTACCATTTTCTCCTTCCCCCACCCTCCAATTATCCTAAGAAAAGGGGAGCACCCTCATATCAATCCACCATTGTTCATCAAGTCACATCAGGCCTAAAATCATCCTCTTCCACTAAAGCCAGTCAAGGCAGTCAAGCTAGGGTAAAGTGATCTGATCTACAAACAGGAAACAGAGTCCAGGCATCTGACAACTTTTAATTAAAGACTGGTTGAGTTATTTCTATATTTTAGATATGAATCATTTGCCACATGTATAGTTGTATATATTTTTTTCCATTTTGTGTATGATCTCTTTTTTTCTGTAGAAATTGTTCTGTTTGTTAGGCAGAAAGATTTTAGTTTGTAATTCTATTTTTCTATATTTCTTTCATTGACTGTGTTTTTGGGGTCACATCTAAGAAACCATAAACAAGTCCTTTGTCATCAAGTTTTTTCTTTGTTTTCTTCTAGCAGTTTCATAGTTATAGGGTTTACATTTTCTTTAATCTGTTTTGAGTTTATTATTCCATAAAGTATGACCTTAGAGTTCAATTTCATTCCTCTGTAGGTAGATTTCCAGTTTCCTCAAAAACCCATTTACCTTTATGTATGTCAATGCACCGTGTGCATACAGATCTTTTGGAGGTCAGAAATGCTGTTAAATCCCCTAGAACTGGAGTTGCAGATAATGTGAGCCATCGTGTGGGTGCTGGGAATTCAGATTGGGTCCTTCTGAAGAGCAGCAAATACAAGTGACCTTAAACTTTTAGCCATCTCTCCAGTATTACTTTTGAGATAACGTGCTGAATCCAATTACTGATGCCCATGTGTATATAGGTGTGGGGCCATCTGCTGGAGCATGGACAGCTTCATAGAACACTTCCAAGTATTTTGCCCTCTTCAATTTCTTGTAATATTTTGAACAACTGACTCTTACTCTCCCAGCAGCCATAAATTGGCGACAACTTCTCAGCTAGGGCTGGGGACTGTAATAGAAGTTTTGATTTCTTCAAAAATACGGTTGTATTGAATGAATGTTTTTTTTTGTTTTGGTACCAAGTGTGGGATGTGGAAGTGCTAGATCCACTGCTAAAAGACAAACTCGTGAAAGGGCACATGATGTTTTGTCAGTTGGAAACTGCCACATGGAGGGGACATGCTTTTTGCTACCTGGAAAACCTACTTTATAAACAGACTCCTTAGGAAAATACCATGTGCAGGGATTGGGGGGATGTTTGCAAACTGGAAAAACATCCTTGTGTGGATTTTGAGGAGCTGTAAATAGGAGCCCTCAAAACACAGGGGGGCTTTTGCTTTGTTTTGAAATACTCCAGACCATGCTTAGAGACCACCACTTCGAGTTTGCTGACATGGTTTCTGCTGACCATGGCCCAGGTCAGACTGAAGAGACCGGGGCCCCAACTAGGGTGTGGCAACTCTACCACCGCTGCTGCTGATACTGGAGCTGCTGCCCCTTCTAGAGCTCTGGTGAATTGCTGCAGGTTCATGCTGCTGCTGTGTTTCCTGCCTTCCTGGTTGATTGTGTTCCCATTGCTGCTGGTACCTGTTCCTGTGTATGTTGTTTGGCTAGACTGCTGGAATTCTGACGAATCTAAGGATCTATGTTTAGAGAGATCTAGACTCTGTCTCTACTAACCTTTTTTTCTTCCATACCTCGGATCAGGGGGTTGGAAGTGAGGTAGAGATGTTAATATAACAACAATTAAGTGGCTTGAAAGTATACCTTCAGGGGCCTCATGGGTTTTTCTTCCATCCATGGTGGACTGTTCACTGGTTTGCTCTTGTGCAGAAAACCAAAGCTGCTGTTAGTTCATGACTATTCAGTGGTCATGTCCAGAAGGCACTGTTATGACCTTCTTAATTTTATTATTATTTAAATTCTGTAGCTATTGTACACAGCTTTCTTGATTCACTTTTCAGAAAGCTTTTAATCAGCATATGGAAATGATAATGACTTGTATACGCTAAATTTACATAGCTCAGCTTTACTGAATTATTTATTGTCACAATTTTGGGTAGTATCATTTGGATCTTTGGAATAGAAGACCATGTTGTCTGCAAAGAGTCATAACATACTTTCTTCATTTCCAGTTTGAACATCTTTTAATTTTTTTCTTTTGTTGCCTAATTACTCTAGTTAGCACTATGCTGAGTAGAGGTAATGAGACTTGGCATCTCCCTGTTAAGTATGAATATGCTATATATTATTTTTATTTTATTCTGGCAACTCATTGGGCATTTTAGAATGAAAGAATGTTGAATACTATTAAATGCTTTTTATCTTTTAAAACAGTAACATGATTTGGTCTTTTATTCAATTAATGTGATGTTTTTTGTGTATTGGTTTGCAAATGTTGAACCATCTTTACATTCTTGGGATGAATTTTTCTATATCATAGGGATAGTCATTTTAAAACTTAAAAAAAAAATTAAAATGTAATTACATCATTTCCCCTTTCCCTTTCTTCTATTTAACCCCTCTCATGTCCCTATATACCACTCAAATTCATGACCCATTTTTGTTGATTATTATTACATATATAAGTATAAGTATATAATCAGAATTCACTGTGTCCATTTGGTATTTTATATATAATATATATATTGACCACTAGGATTTGAGGATTGACCCCTTGGAAGTGGATAACCAGTTACAGGGCTGATCCTCTATCTCTCATTTGCTCTTTGTTTATGGGTGGAGTTTCCTGTGATGAGATTTTTCCATGTCCATGCTAACAATTCTGTTAGTACTGTACTTTTTAGATCTTGCCTAGGCAGCCATATGGTTGAGATATACTGGGTGCAGCTTCCTTGTCATATCTAGAGGACACAATCCCACAGAAGACATCCTGGTCCTCTGATTCTTAACATATTTATGTCCTTTCTTCCATGATGTCCCCTGAGGAACATTAGCTACAGGAGTTGTATTGTAGATGTATCCAATGAGGCTGGGTATCCCATGGTTAGTTGATCTCTGAATTTTTATCAGTTGTGGCTTACTCTAATGGTTTCTGTCTTCAGCAAAGAGAAGCTCTTTGATGGAGACTTGAAAGCTACATTTATCTGTGGGTATGAGGATAAGTTTATTTGGGGGTTACTTGGGGGACAGTGAAAAAACATACTGCAATGGAAACTCCTGGAATCTACGAGAGTGACCCTAGCAAAGTGTCCTAGTAATGAGGATATGGAGCCCAAACTGCCTATATTCCATAAACATGCAGGTTCCTAGCAGGGAGGGAGACTGGGCCATCAACCCAGCCACAAGGCCTTTGACTTACACTCTGTCCTTTCTGTAAGATGTGCTGAAGTAATGATAGTGCAGAACTTGTTGGTGTGGCCACCCAATGACAGGTCCAACTTGGGCCCCAGTTACAAGAGGAATCCCATTCCTGACAATACCTGGATGTCCAGGAACTAGAGACAGGACAGCACTGAGACCAAGGATAGATACAATTACAACTAGCAAAAAAAAAAAATGTCAAAGAAATGATTCCTAATGATGTTCTGCTACACTCATAGATCAGTGCCTAGCCCAATTGTCATTAGCAGGGTGTCATTCAGCAATTGATGGGAGCAGATGTTGAAGCACATAGCCAAACACTAAATGGGAGCCAGGGGAACCCAGAAGAGGGGAAGAAGGATTTTAGGAGCCAGTGGGGTTGAGAACACAAAAACAAGGCCCACAGAATCAACTAAGCAAGGCTCATAGGAGCTCATAGAGACCGAATCAACAAACACGGACCCTATGTGGGTCTGATCTTGGTCCTGTGCATATATGTTATGTTTGTGTAGCTCGGTGTTCTTGTGGGACTCCAAGCTGCGGGAGCGGAGAATATCTCTGACTCTTTTGCCTGTGCTTGTGACCCCGTTTCCTCCTACTGAGTTGCATCATCCAACACTGACATGAGAGTTTGTGCCCAGTCTTACTGTATATTGGTAGGCCATGTTCAGTGGATATCCATGGGAGGCTTGCTCTTTTCTTTTTGAAGAAAAACAGAGGAAGAGTGGATCTGGAGAAGAAAGGAGATCAGAAGAGGGACTGAGAAGAGTGGAGGGAGGTAAGAGGAGAATAAAAGTTAAAAAAGAGATATGTTTTAAAATGAAGATAGGGGTTATGCTATTCTACTAAAATGGTAGTAGTAGGTTCTTCCCTAAAACCCATGACCTCACCGACTCTATGTAGTTGTCTAAGTTTCTAATTACCAGGAATGATTTTCCTCATGTAGAACTGGACTTAGGTTCAATTAGACAGCTGTTGGTTATTATCAAGATATGAATTCCACTAGTTTACCTTAAGGGATATCTTGCCATGTTGGTCATCATTGTTGTGGTTAATACGTATCACAGCTAGTAGAATTACTGATTGTTTCTCTGTCTTGGCAGCTTGCACAGAACCTTCTGGTACTTTGAAAGATAGACCTCTGAAAGGGGGCTTTCAGATTAGATCAAGCTTGAATCTTGCAATTCTTATGTCCAAAGTTTATGCCATCTTTAGCAATGTGACTTACCTTCAACCTTCAATCTAAGATGCAACTGAGGGAAATAGAGATAGCTTACATTGTGTTAGGAGTTTCTTGAACTACTCTGACCAATGATGGGGTGATGTTATGCATTCTAAATGTTAATTAATTGGTCCTGCTTGCTGTCTGTTATTTTGTTTTCTAATCATTGTCTCTGGTTGAATAAATGCTGAGGCCTGAGATTGGGCAAAGACAGAGGTAGGTGGGACTAAGGTGCTTGGACTTCTGAAGCAAAGAGGTTCATGGGTAGAAGAAGCCTTGAAGAGGAAGAAACCAAAAGGAGGAAGGAGGACACACACCATGAGTTAGAGAAAAGAATGTTATTCCACGTGGCCTGGAACATTGGCAGAGGGTGGAGAATAACAACCCAGGAGACGTATGTATATATGGGGTCAATGATGAGCTAGCTTAGATGTGTTAAGATTGTACAATCCAGGCCAAGGCTTGTTAAACCCATCAGGGGTCTCTGTGTGCTCATTTATAATGGCGGGTTAAGGATTAATACTTCTGACCAATTAAATATAATCTAAATACTGTTAAGTAATTTAATTAGCCATTTTCTACAGACCATCAACTTGAAAACAGCTTTTTCATGCCTGGTACTGAGGATTTTGTTAGATAGTCTATGGCTTTTGTGGGGGTCACTGTCAGACCAAATGGTACACTGCACACTTCTATATATCATATATAGTTTTAGGTAAATATAAAATAATATGATTCCCTAAGATTTTTTCCAACATATGTAGTGTTATTTGGGCCCCTTCCTCCCTCTCCTTCTGTATGCATCTTCCTCTCTGCTACCCAGCTAAAGCCCCCCTCCCAGTTTTTACCATTTCTGTCTTCATATCTTCTGTATCCTGCTATTCTCCTTTCTAGCCCCAGTCATGGTCCCTCCTTGCTTTCCTGACATCCTTTAGATTACTCTAGGTTATCTGAAGATTTGGAGCTGTGTGCTGCTGAGCACAATTTGGTAACATCTTATTGAAGACTTTCACATCTCTTTTAATCAGCAATAGTAGCCTGGAGATCTGTTTCGATGTACTGTGTTTGTTGGATTTAACACTAGGGTAATTCTGGCCTCATAAAATAGGATCACAAGTTTGGTCTCTTTAATTTCTTGGAAGAGTCTGAACAACTGATACCCATTCTTCTTTTAACACTTGGTGGAATTCAACAGAGCAGGCACCCTGTTCTTGATCTTTTTATTGATGGACTTTTTGTTCCCGGTTCAATCTTATTATTTTATTAATTGTCTATTTATATTTCTTATTTTCTCATAATTCCATTTTGGTATCTTTTATGTTAACAAATGTTTACATTTCTTTCAGATTACATAATTTTCTGGCTTATAATTGTTCATGATAGTTTTCTAATTGTCCTTTGTCTTTCTGTTATATCATTTTTAGTGTCTCTTCTGATTTTTGGGGTCCTCTCTCTTTTCTCCTTAAAAAAAGAGATAAAGCCTTGTAAATCTTCTTTATTTTTGCAAACAAAACTAACTCTTAAGCTTTACTGATTTTTTTCTAATGTCTTTTTCATTTATTCCCCTATGATGTGCCTTTTACATGTATTTTCCTAATTTTTTGACCCATAACATTACATTTTATTTGATATCTTTTCTCCCTGTTGACTAAGGTAGTATACCTATAAAATTCACTCTTAGAATTGTAACAGTTTCATTTCATGAGTTTTGGTACGTTGTTTCCAGCATTTCTTTTCTTCCTTCATTCCTTCCTTCCTTCCTTCCTTCCTTCCTTCCTTCCTTCCTTTCTTCCTCCTTCCTTCCTTCTTTCTTTCTTTTTTGGTTTTTCGAGACAGGGTTTCTCTGTGCATCTTTGACTGTCCTGGACTCACTTTGTAGACTAGGCTGGCTTTGAACTCACAGAGATCCACCTGCCTCTGCTTCCCAAGTGCTGGGATCAAACGTGTGCACCACCATGCCTGGCTGTTTCTGTTGTTTTTTAAAATTTTTCTTTTTTGGAATGTGCGTGTGCACATGCAAGTGGCAGCCAGAACTCATTCTCAGGTGTCTTACTCAATCATTGTCTATCTCATTTAAAATGGTGTTTTTCACTGAACCTGGAGCTCAGAGATTGGTTCAACTATCCAGTGACCTCCAGTAATCTACCTGTCTCAGCCTGCAATGCCAGCAGGGCTTATAGATGGCATAGGTGCTGGTGATCCAAAGTTAGGTCTTCATTTTACCCACAAGACAATCTCCCCAGGCCTCAGGAAATTTTAAAAAATCCTTTAATTACTTCATTGACCAATTTGTTGTTATGAAGTTTGTTGCTTAGTTTATATGTACTGGTGAATCTTCTGATTTTTCTCAGGTAGAATTATGAGTGTGCTCAAAAAAAAAAAACTAGGTATGGTTTCAGTCTTAAATGCTAAGAATTGCTTTGTGTCCTAATATGGCCTATCCTAGACAATGTTTCATGCATATTATAGAATGTGCGCTCTGTGGCTATAAAATAGAGTCTCCTATGTGCCTGTTAGGTCTATGAGGTCTAGAATAAAGTCCAATGTTTCCTTATTGCTCTCATTTCCACAGCATCTGTCCACAGCAAGAGATAGGGTGCTAAGATAGCCTGCTGTTTACACCACTGAAATCTTTCTGTCTTCAGATATGCTAATATTTGCCTCATGTATTTAGGTGCTCTAGTGTTCAGTGTTTGCAAATGTTGTATTCTCTTGCTGAATGAACCCTTTTGCTATTATATAATGATCTCCTTTGTACCTTATTACATATTTTGGCTTAAAGATAATTTTGTTCAAGTATGACCACAAACTGAGTATCCAAAGTTTAAAATATTGGTTCTCAAATAATTTGGGTGAATTTCTGAATTTTCAGATTAAAATTGGAAAAGTGTATGAAAATATTCCCAAGCCCTCAATTTTGTTCATAATGTTTACCCTGTGCACCTGTTACATTTTGACTTTCTTTTGTATGTAATATCTTTTTATTCTCTCACTTCCCACTCCATCAGTACTTTCTGTAAAGTGAGTCTCTTGAGACCTTTTAGTTTTTCTCAAATATATAAATAATTATGGCTGACCATTTGGTATTAGATGATCAATTAAGGAGTTCCTCTCTGGGAAAGAATGATTCTCTCTCTCTTATCAGTCATCAAATTGCTTGAGGCTCCTCATCTAGGGATGAGGCCCTGTGATATTTCCCCCATTCCTATTGGCATGCCAACTAATGTTGTTATTCAGGTCTTGTTTCCAAGTTGGAATTTCATGGGTACAGTTTCTATGTCATATATAGAAGATACTATCATGTAGCTGACATTCTGGCCTTCTGGCTCTTATAATCTTTCTGTCTTTTCTTGCATGATAGTCCCTGAGCTTTAGGTGTATGGGCTGTTTGGTAGATGTAGCAACTGGAACCAGGCACCCAACATTTAGTAGTTTTCTGCATTTGACCAGTTGTAGATTCCTGTGATAGTTTCTTTCTGCTACTAAGAAGAAGCATTTTTGACAAAGGATGAGAATTACCCTTATCTGTTGGTACAAAGATGATTATTTAGGATGTAGTTAGAGATCACACTGGTTTAGAAGAGTGGCAGTAATAGGTTCTCCTCTATGGTCTAGGGCCTTACCAGCTAAGGTAAGTTGGCTAAGTTTACATACCAGGCATGATTTCTGTTACTGAGCAGGCCTTAAGTTCAAGCAAATGGCTGTTGGTTTTCTCCAAAACATATATGCCACTATTCTACCCTTGAGTACATCTTTCCATATGGGTTGGTGTTGTTGTGGTTCATGGGTTCTACAGATGGTTATAAATATAGACTTCCATTCTCCCTTGGCAGCTTACTTAGCCCCTGTGAGAGTTAGTAGTCAGTATTCTGCCTGGGAGACTTCCATAGTCACGAGTATTCAGAATTTTTGTAGATTTTAAAAGTGACCCATGAAAATATGTATGAGAAAAAATATAGACTCTGTTACTAGCATTATGAGAATATGCTTTATTCTGGGCTTTTATCTATCATGATGAGTGCTACCTACACACAACTCCAGATCTGCAGAGAGATTTTGCTTTCTTTACTTGCAGACCTTTAGTTACCCCAAGATTTAGTTACTTTTCTTTACCACACATAAATATAAACAACAGATGTCACCACTGGACATTGCCAGCACTTTTTAACAGCTTAAGTAGGAAACACTTTATATCATATCATTTTTGAAAACTATCCATGTCTGTGATAAAATACTAGCAATTGCCTTCTGATCTGATCTGGAAGCCACATCCACCCACTCAAAGAGCTATCCTAGCTGAGACTACTCATGGTATTATAGAAAGGTGGAACCATATATTCCAAAAAACACACACTTCACTGACACCTTTTGTTTTGCTGAACAACAGAAATAGAAATTTTAAATAATTTCACTAAAGTCCTGTTCTCAAAAAAAGTAAAGTCATTGTAATCTCCATGTAATTTAACCAGCTCATACTTCTAGGCAAACAATATTATTAAAAAGCAAAATAAAAACAAACAAAAGAAACAAACGCCCCCAACAACCAAATGGTCAATTTTCTTAGCATGTCACCAGTCACCAGTGATAGCATGGCATCCTGTAAGCTGAGAACAACTGGGAATAGTGTAACAAACAAACAACAAATACCACTAAGGGAAATCTGGATCACTAATCTGTAATATGGACAGAAAATGTGGAAGTTGATTTTTTTTTATGTTTTTTTTAACTTTATTTTTTATTTCTTCAAGTTACATCTCAATTGAAATCCCCTCCCTACCCCGCCTCCAGTCCCACCCTCCCACCCTCTTCCGCCTCAACCCACCCATCCCCTTCCTTTTTTTTTTAAGTTTAAGATATATCTTTTCCCCCCAACAGCTCCCCCTTTCAGTCCAACAAATGGCTCTTACTCTTATAATAATAAATACAATACAAAACAACAGAGGTAATTAGGCCAAAATTATGAGAGTTATATGGCTTGGCATACAATTCCAATGTCCAGTCTATATGTATTTGGCACCTGACTTCAACATTCTACTGTCGACCTATCTCCATGAGTTTAAAGTTCTATATCCAACTCAACTTTCATCACAATTTAAAAAGCATCTTCTTAGAACACCCTCTTGATTCCCAAACAACTCAAAATTTAACTATGAGACTCTAGCTATCTATTCTTCAACCACCTCAGAGACCTGAGAGGGACAAATATATCTGATTATATAGGAAGTGCAGGGCTGCAGCTTCCCAAACTAAGAAATGACATACCAGTGGCTGCCTGGACAGCTCCCATTTTCTCTCCATACATTACAGCATCAATCTTCAGTCATTTGGCCCCATTTCTCTGACACACATTGATTGTAGAGCAGGGGTTATGAAGGACTCGCCTACCCTGTCTTGGCAGAGCTAGGCTGTCAACTTACCTGCTTCCAAGTTTTGTCCTTTTTGGACAGCAGTCTGTCTACAGTTGAAGCAAGGGGTTTTTCCTACCCTGTCTTGGCAGAGTTAGGCTGTCGACTTCCCCGCTACCAAGTTTTGTCCTTTTTGGACAGCAGTCTGTCTGCAGTTGGTGCAAGGGGTTTTTTCATGCCAAGAGAAAGGCTTGCCACCAATTCAACCATCTTACAATGGAGGTTCTTCGATGCTTATCCTCTACTTGGAGTAGAATAGGGTTGGCGTCAGGCGCTGATATGTCTCGATATAAAAAAAAAATCTTGATTTAAGATAACATCTTTGAATGCCATATTCTGCAGATCTCAAGAGGTTTTTGAAGATGCCCTATCCATCTCTTGTATTTAGATAAGCAAATGTTGCTTGTCTCTTAGCAACTTGATTACTGGGTAGTTTAGAGAATATCTGTGATAGACTGTCATAGTAGCCAACAAAGAGACATGTTTGCATGACTAGGAGTTTGTTTTAACTATCCTAGACCGTTTTAGACGGTTGGTATCAAGAGGTCAGAGCTTCACATTTTATTTTTAAGTATCTCTAGGTATGATACCATTGGGAAGCATTACCTTTAAATTTGTATCAATATACAAAGATCTATTCAATTGTGGTTAAATATACTCTTAATTATGTATCAATATACCAAGATCAATGCCTATGTAGCCCAATATAATCTTAATATTACGTCCATATGCAAGGGTCAATACCATTGTGGCCAACTATAATCTTAATTTTGTATCAATATACAAAGATCAATACCGATGTAATCCAATACAATCTTATTTTTGCACAATAAACAATGGTCAATACCACTTTAGCCAAATAAACTACTAATTTTGTATCAATATACAAAGGTATAAGGGCATATTCAATAATCTGCCCCTTCTTCTTGGACCTTCCTGTGCTATGTCTATATCTCATTTTTCTCAAGCCCATGCACTCCTACATAGGAGAGGAAGAAGGATACAGAAAAGGAAAAGTAGGAATTCCCTGGGGCTAACCTCCAAGGAAGTTGATTTTTTTAAAGTGTTTTTTTTTTTCAGTTCCTAAAACTTCATTGGGTTGTCATATGTCCACTCCAGAATAGAGTGTAAGTTGTAAAGGCAGAATATAATAGCAGCAGTGGTAAAAGGATTTTTCATTTAAAGAAGTCACATGTAGTATAGAGGGAAAGGATGTGACTCAGAAAATGTTCAGAGTTTCAACAGAGGAGACTGTTCAGAGCACAGAAGAAAATTCTGAAGGAAGGCAAGGCCAACAATGTGTCCTTTACTTCAGCAGCTGTGGCCCTTGTCAGCAAGCCAACAGGCCATAACACTCTGCAGAGTGGAAACATAGCCCACTCTGATCTGCAGTGTAGTTCTACATTTGATGCAAAGAGCTTGGAAAAAAATGCGAAAATGGAGATTTGCAGATCCAGCTAAGCTGTGTCTTTCTATCAAGTTGTGTTTTGCTTTTTCTTTCTGAGGAAATTGCTACTGAGTCGTGTGCGCATTTGTGCGTGTGCGTGTGTGTGTGTGTGTGTGTGTGTGTGTGTGTGTGTCCATGCATACACGTGCACACTTTCATGCAAGCTATGAGCGATTTCTATTCTCTTGGGAAGGGAGTCAAAGGTTCTGCTTCTTCAGTGCTAAATACTCCCCAGTCACTTCATTGTGAGGCCAAGAAAAAAGTTTAATAGCTATCTTCTCATGCCTTGTTCCACTGGGACTGAGATAAAATAAGGGTAAATCAGATTCTCTGGCCAGTAAATCCTCTTATCCAAGCCAGCTCTCTGGCTCCCTTCCTTTGCCTCTGAATCATGAGTTTATTCAGAAGGCCTAAGGCAGCACTTCATCATCCAAGCTTTGCAGGTAGTGAGAGGATCCTCTGCAGGCTTCATTGAAGTATGGGTTACCACTTGGGATAAACATTTCTGGACACAATAAATTCTCCAAGCTTTAACTTTTCCTAAAGATATGAGACAGCAGTGACATTGGCCCAGTGCAGTTCATCCCAAGCGGCCTTGTCTCAATATGAGGTTAAAATTTTCTGACAGGAATGCATGAAAGGGAAAATAGGAAGTTGGCAGGTCAAATGACACAGTCTTTGCCCTCATTCCTCCCCTGTGTATCTGCAGCGGTTGAATGTGGCCATTAATGTCCATCTGTGGAGAAACAGGGATGTGACACTCAGTTCAGGCACTGTCACTATGCTTGCAGATGCACAGGAAACCAAGGACAATTCAAGTAGATATAATGTTTTGTAACTCACTGGTGGTTACTATGATCACCACTCAAAGAGGGTCCTGCACTCATACTGCAACCAAGGAGCACAGGAAATTCTTTTAAGGAGAATCAAGTAAGTCGTGCAGTTCTGTGACACAGGAAAAGGCCCAGAAATACAGGAGTGGACCCAGAAAGGAAGTTCTGGAGCTAAGAATCTAACATGTGGAAACTTGGACCCAGAAAGGAAGCTCTGACTTGCTGAGAATCTAACATGTGGAAATTCTCATCAAAATGTTCTTGTTTGTGTTCTCATGAAATCTGAGAACAGTCTTGGAAGTCACTGAGAGTGATCCGGCTTTACAGTGTAGAAATGAGAAAACTGATCCCTCAAGAAACTAGAAACTAGAAGTCACACAATTATTGGGGCCCCAGTCTGAGGGAGAAGACTGCATAGTGAAGCCAGTGAAGGCAGTGAAGGTTGGGGGCTCCGAGAGTGTGCTGAAGGAGACACTAGGACTCGGAGACCCTCAGACTCCACAATGACTACTGTTGGGTGAGTCATATCTCACTGAGGGCTCCTTCTCAGAGCTCAGAGGAGTTCTGACTTGCTTGCTGCTCACTGATTTTGAAGTCTTTAGGGAAGATACTGGTGATTAACATTAACCCACCAGCTGTGATTCTCCCTGGTTCCCAACAGTGCTTCTAATTTGAGATGAAAGAGAAAGATGAGACCAAATGGGTAGATCCATCTCTTTACAGGAAAATGGAACCTTCTGGACATCATTCAGCCAAACTCTACCTCAATGTTCTCAACTGAGAGGTGAAGGGGACTGTAGGCCATGTTTTCTGTGTTCTTTGGAATACCCCTGTTCCATCTTATTGGACTGTTGTGGGGATCACCTAGGCAACACCTGCAGAATACACATCAATTATAAAATGGTTTCTTTTATTAGTTATACAAAATAGTGGTTTTCATTATGGAACTTTCATGCATATATGTTACCATGCCTTGGTCACATTGAGCCTCCCTTGCTCTCCTTCCCCTGGGCCCTGCCCTCCCTTCAAATAGTTTCCCAAATTTCCTCTTCTGCTTTTATGTGCATGCAGTGTTCTGAAGAATTTGGTTTTGATTTTATTCAGTAATTATATTGTTTTCTGATTCTAATTCTTTGCTTATCTTTATTAATGTTTCTATTGATCTTGTTTTTTTAGATAGGCAAAAATCTCTATATGAAAAATAGTGAATGATAATATTACTTGAAGCTAGGAAGAAAATATGTTAGTAACTCAATGGATCATTCAGCAATCCATGTCTGAACACATAAGAAAATTATATGCTTATGAGACAGGAGTAACATAATCCAATCCCAGACTAAATTGCTGCATCATTGTAAAAAGCCCATTCTAGACACAACTTACCTTCTTCCTTGTTTTATCTGGGGATTAGAGTCTTCTTCAAGGATAAGGTAAGGCAAACACGGAAGTTAAGTCTAGCTCCCATCCCTCTAGAAGAGGTCATAACAAGGATTCTCACTGGAATACCATAATTCTAAGATGTGGACATTTGTCCTGTGATACCAAAGTGGGTGGAGGGTAATTGTGCTGGGTTTTGTACTCCCAGACACTAAGGGTATGCCAGGAACTTTAGGAAGTCATTTCTATGAGTACTAAATGCTAACAGATTGTGCCACTGGAACATCCTAGAAAGTCATTTCTAAATACAGTGACAACCCTGTCTTGTCTAGAAGAAATCAATGAGGCGAACTCTGTGCTGCTCTGTAGACCTAATGTTTTTAACCACTCTGTAGATATATTGTATTGTACCTCATCACTCTGAGTGTCACTCCTGCTGAAGTCTTAGTAATTAAGGGGAGCGCTGCTGAGGAGGAATCAATGATTTGAATAAATGTATGATGACTTGTTATTTTTAGATCCTCAAAATTGCAATCACTTTTTGTCATAAGGCAAGAGAAGCATTGCCACTCAGAACAGCATTTGAACTGAATGTATGAGCAATTACTGCATTCTTCAGGATGCTAGTCAGTATTTTCATTAAGGCCCCTACTGAAAGATAGCAGAGGTGGAAAAGTGGGGGGCATCTATTAGTAAAGAAAGGACAGAGTGGGAACTGAAATTACACCCAGATTAACCTGCCCTGGCAGCAGCAATATGTTCAGACACAGAAATGTTTATTTTAACACTCTCATAAAATGATAATGTCTAAGTGCTAACTCACTTGACTAGCTAACATGGATCTGCAAGCTTTATGCCCTTGAAGCAGTCTCCCCTCCAGGACTGTCTGTCCGATTTTTGACCTCAATGGAGAGAAAATGAACTAAATGAAGGCAAGGTTGCAGCAGAGCTCAATGTGATGTGACTTGGACAAGGGCAGAGGCATCAAATTTTGGGTCAAGTAATTTTGCTCATCTCTGCAGTTCAACTGCAGCAGCAGGAGGTACCAGCTGGAGGGCTCTGCTCCTCTCTGATCTGAGTCTCTAAGTCAATGCCACCATGAGCAGTCAGGCTCCTTTCGGAATACACACATCTCACAGCATTTTTTTTTCCTGAGAGTACAGTAGCTATTCTTAACATGCCAAGCTAACCATGTCTGTTGATTTTTGACATTCACACATGCTTTTAAAAAATCATAGCTTCAAAAATTCAGATACTAAAAAGCAATAATTATCCATCTATCTATAAAAGGCAAGATCTATTTTAATTTTTTTTTCAGATTTCCACTCAGTCTGTCTCAACTGAAACAGGAAACCATTGAAGAGGCTACTTGCTAGTGAGAGCCCAGAAACACAGGAAAGAGGAGAAAAAACAGATAGGAAATACTTTCAGGTGTCTGACAACAAAGAGCTGTTTCTGTACTTACAATAGCAGTTGGGGTGGCAGCCAGAACGCAGTACAGCACCAGAGGCGTGATGAAGCTTTCCTCCTCTGTCCCTGGGTAAGGCTTCATTAAGTCTCCATCCTGACAGAAGAATCCTTGGATGTGCACCTGAAAAGTGTCAGTGCATTCGAAGTAGTAGGCAAGCAGCACTGTCCCAGCCATGATGACAAGCTGAAAATACAGCATGGCCACACAGAGACATTAGCCGTGTTTCAGAGCAGCACTTGCCCCTCAGATCACACTCCCTCCATCACCCTGCAGCACTTGGGGGTTGGTAGAGGCAAGTGGGAGCTTGCCTGGCTCAGCATGCTATGGGCTTTGGGATTGTGTGCTAGCTTGTCTGCCTGCTAACATCTGCTATAGAAACCTTCCAGCAAATAATGTCCGGACCCCATCTGAAGACCATACCCCCGCATGGCTTGTAGGGAGAGACTCAGCTTTTACTGCTATGCTCTTGAGTACCTGTGGAAACCAAGGTGGAAGTATGCATTCAGGTCAGAGGTCAAAGGTCAAAGGGCAGTGGCTTAAGAGTTCAAAGGATGTTGGTGAGAGAAATTTTATAAATTATTAAAGAAACTTACTGTACAAAAGTTTAGTCAGGAGTAAATGACTGAGGGAGAGAGAGAGAGAGAGAGAGAGAGAGAGAGAGAGAGAGAGCGCTTTTTCAGAACCATGTCCTATATTGTCACTATATTGGCAGATATTCTGCATCAGGAATGGCCTTTAATTTTTTCCAAAATGCTTCATACTAGAAAACCAAGAACTTTGCTGCTGATCCTATGTTATCATAGACACATAACCTTCAAAAGATTTAGATATAGTGAGATACAATTTCATTTTTGACTCATGAATTTCTCAGATGCTCCTTGGTATAGGCAGTTGTAAGAAGTATGAGGAATTGATGGGATATGGAAGTTACACATTTTTCACATTGTATTTGGAAGACATCAAAATGTCAAGATAAGATAGCAATGAAAATGGTAGGTAGAAAACAAGGCATTTCGGTTATGACATTGTGGGAGCTGAAGACCGAAAAGGAGGTGGACTCCTTCGATTCTCATGGTCTCTCTCCGAGACAAGAAAGCTGAAGTCCAGAGAGCAGATCTGAGTATGGCCAGATGACCCTCACGTAACTGACCATGTGCTGAGATACTGCACTGAAAAAATGGGGAAATTAAAGTGAGAAAAATGCTTTTAAGTGTCTATTTGTTTAAAGGTATCAAACTAATCATTACAGGAAAACAATATAGCCAGATGTCTTTAAACAGCTTCATTTTAAAATTGCTTTTGTTCACAAGTATCTGAAAGGCACTGAAAGGGAAGCCATGTTTTAAAACATGTAGCTCAGGCTGGCCTTGAACTCACTGTGCAGCCTAGGATGATCTTGAACTACTTTTCCTCCTGCTTCTATTTATTGAGTGCTGGAATTATAGGCACATGCTGCCAACATCCATTTATCCAGTGTTGAGTACTGAAGCCGAGAACAAGGCTTCGTGCATAAGAAATAAGCATTCTATGAAATCATATACTTTATCCTTGAATTTCCCATTCAGTCCTAGAATGGCTGACTCAGAGTCACACAGCCGATTAAGGTTAAAGTTAGGACAAGAATACCTACCATATAAACAACAACAATATCCCCTTCCCTAAACAGACAAAACCCTCAAACCAAAAATAATCTGTAATGCAGCATTAAAAATGCATCCTATACAGAAGGGTAGGGAAACAATGAAAAGAAAATATATCAGTCCTGGTAGAGAAGGGCACTATTGTCATATCCTTTTCTGATCCTGTATCCTCAATATGGGAACAGCCTCACACCTGCACATTCTAACCCTTCTGTAACCATCACAGCTTGACCTTTTGGGGGAAATCCCTCTGTGGGTCTACCTCCCCATAGCAGAAAGGACCATTTTTTGGTCGGAGTTCTTTGGGTTAATAATGTTTCAGTCCTTTTAATTTCACTTCTTTTTCTATGCCTTTCTTTTTTGACTCAGAATCCTTTTGGATCTCCCAACTGTAGTGTATTACAAGTACAGACTCCCCATCATCTGCTATGAATGTCTTTCTTTTGGCCACATCACACTCTACTCACTGTCCCCTATACATGACTACTTTCTGGCTCTAGAGGACTTAGTCTTCTACTGTCTGATATTTTCCATCCAGTGGCCCTTTCATCACAACTCCTGACCATCTAATCAATAATCTCCAGACCATCTTCTGTGTCTCTCCGTGCATGAAGTTGTTTATTGTTACCATTTGCAAATCACCAACCTTTCTTCTAGCCTTCTCCATTGATTCAAATATTTGTTTTTATTTTCCTTATAGTAGCAGGGGAAAGTATTGAATAAGCACACTTCCATAAGCCTGAGAGATAGGCAATCGAAAGCAGCCCCTGCTGGATGGAGCTCTTGCCTACAGCTAGCTTCTAAATTACAACTATGCACACGGCTTATCTTTGTATATTCCTTTCATATTGCTAGAAGCACATTTTTCTATTTCTTAGCTTTATCACCTCTTAGGACATACTCGATTGGAGAATAGATAGGATCTGTGGGAGGAATCTCAGAGGCAAAAGTAAAAGTGGCATCTAAATTCCTCTACTGAGAAAGAAGATTCTATTTTAGTAGAAATGTGTGTGCCCCCAATTCCTTTGGAGAAAGCTGAAAGTGAAGTACACACACACACACACACACACACACACACACACACACACACACACA
>CAJQZJ010032188.1:12509427-12556204 GCA_907164525.1 Lophiomys imhausi
TGTGTGTGTGTGTGTGTGTGTGTGTGTGTGTGTGTGTGTGTGTGTGTGTGAGAGAGAGAGAGAGAGAGAGAGACCAAGAAGTAAAGCTAGAATGAGAGGACTAGTAACTGGGGTCAAGTGTAAGGGAGTATATTGTTTACAACCTTAGTGCTGTGTGCCCACTTTCCAATATTTGGAGCAGATGGAGATCCTGAAACACAAAGTCCCATCAAAACCGTACTTGAGATATTAACCCTTTCTAATGAGGGTTTTGGTTCTACTTTGGTCATGGACTACTAATGACAGCAAACTGACAACTCTTCCAGGAAACTGCCTCTGAACTAACTCAATGTTAGACATGCTCTTCAGGACTTTCCATACAATATGGTGTCGCTTGCCAACACTGGGAACAGATGATTTGATCTGTCACAGAGTGTCACCTGATCCCAAGTAGGATTCATGTAGGTGGACAATGAAGTGGTAGGGAAGGCAGTGACAGAAGAGCAGGAAAGGGGCTGCTGGCTAGGGAAAAGGCAGATGCAAAGAGGATAGAGAAGACAGCACCCTGTGTAGGAAGTTAATTACAGTGCAGCTCCATGAATACATACTACATTCCATAGGGTGAGGAGACAGATGAGACTCAGGGCAGAATAAGCACTGCCACAGTGCTTAGGTGACAAGAACTCACATGGTTCTGTTGCAAAAGCAAGGTCTTAGTGAGAATTCCAGGGAATTGCACAGCTCAAAAAAGCTACATATTTCTCAATAAGGAAGAAGAACATCCAATCTCCATTGTCCCTGGATGAATGTAAGGGACCATCAAACAGCACTAACAGAAATGAAGACCAATGTAGTAGCCTGGAAGGAGAACATATGGAACAACTGACAGCAAGCTTTGGGGAGACCTTTCTGAGAACCTTATTGTGTATGTGGCCCTTTGAGAGGCAAGAGCTGAGGAGTAGAGAAAGGGCAAAAGAAAGGGAGGAGGAGACAGTAATGGTGTGGTATACATGAATCCTGCAAACTGTTCTAAGAACTTTACATAAATTAAGTCTTTTGATTTGAGAGAGTCTCACAGTTTTACTCTGGCTTGAACACATAGGCTCTCATGATCCCCTTGCCTCAGCAAGACAAGTGACAGTGACCACAAGCATACACTACAGTACCAGCACATGCATGGACTTTAAATCTGTTTTGTCAGCCTGTGTGGAAGGCATGTTATCATTTCCATTTTAAGGATGAGAAAGCAGATACAGAGATATTACATGAATTGTATAAAGTCACAAAACTCACATGGCAAATCAGGGATGGTTATTTAATGACCTTTACACACAAATTTATGTAGTCTGGGGAAAATCAGACTCTAAACATACACTCTATATGTTATAAGCTATGTGAAATATGAGGTTACTTTATTTAAATGCCTTCAGGGGTCATTTTCCTTATGTGTATGAAAGTTAATAACTATTTAGTGTTTGTCTCAACTTTCATAAAAAAAAGCATAAGAAGTTGGAACAGAAGAAGAAAGAAAATCAGTGCAGTGATGATAAAATACAGACAGGAATTACCCCTCTGAATGTAAATTGTCTAACAGTCAATGTCATAAGAAAATCTCTGTTTCATAATAACAAAGCAATGGTTAATATCAAATAGAAATTGGGGCGAGAGTTCTCCTTTGGATTCTTATGAAGGAATTGATGCCATAAATAACAACTATTTGATGGTATTCTTATATTTTTGTGAGCCTAGCCTTTAACAGCTGAGCGATTTTTCCAGTCCTTTGATGCTGTTCTTTAAGTGAGACATCTTAGGAGATCACTATAGTCTTAACATGGGACTGAGCATATAGCGCAGTAGTAGTGAGCATGTTAAACATCCAGAAGACTCAGAGTTGAAGCCACACACCACATGCACAAAATATATGTTAAGTTCATATAAGCAAAACTCATGGAAATGATAGTGTGTGTTGGAATGAAGGAGGTGGCCATTCCAGTTCTGTGTGGCTTGAACCTGACAGCAATATTATAATGAAAGCTTAAGAGTGAGGGTTCTTATGCCTCAGCTTCTTCATTTGTAAAATGAGTTACTAATATGGTGGTATCTATTTCTTCAAGTTACTGTGAGGATTAAGTGAGCCTTGTGCATCGTGTCCTGAGAAAAGACTGTTTTTTTAGAATCATGAATGGATTAAGTGTGCTTTGTTGCTTTTCCATAACTATAGTTTCTCTCAGTTTAGTTTTTCAGACACACTGGGTAGCAGTGACTTGGTATCTTTTAGCAACCCTATGGTTAATTCAATGGAGACATGCATCTTTGAAGTAGCAGGGAATTAAGATGTGGCTGAGAAAGACATCTTGTGATAACTGAGAAACCTAAAATGGGACATATTGCATATTTGAATTCACATCTTTTCTTTAAGAATTACAAAAGGATGTCTACAGGTAAGAACATGTGGTGCTGGGTAAGAACATGTGGTGCTGCTGGTCAAGTAATATTAAGTACCAAACTACACACAGACATTTGGAATATTAACAAAACTGTTAGAGCAGGTCAAGTCAGTGGATTGTTGTGGTTTTCTGTGGATAACATAGTTTATACAAGTAAGTCAAGAGAAAGACAATGATATGCAATCATCAATCACGTAACATGATGGCATAACTTTAAATGCACCATCTTTATGATACACTCACCCTGTGAACAATAATGAGTCACTGTCATGTAGAAAGAGGTGGGCTTCCCCAAGCTCTCAGAACCAGCGAATGACAGAGCCCTGCAGGAGCTGAACCTCTAGTGATATTTAGCTACCCTTTTATACTTAATGCCTGTAATTAGCAAAATGAGATGGCACATGTAGAATGCTCAGCACAATGCCCTGAAATTGGTAAAGGTTCAGTTCTTTCTCTTGCTTTTAAATATCTATTTTTTCCTGCACACAATTTTAATGTGAGAGTAGGGCTTGACTCCATTCTCTTTTCCTAGCTTTTAAAAACTACCGAGTTCCCTCTCCTGGCACTTCTTTCAATGGCTTTGTTTTGTTCCTTTCCCTCAGCCTGACTCATAAGTGATGGTACCCTTCAAAACTCTCTCCTCCACAACCTTGAAATTATCTTTATCTTCTTTCTCATATGGAGGTTTCATTTCTTTCTGTCACTTCCATTCTTATGCCGACTCCAAAAACCCCTCACATTTCTGTTATTGCCTCTTTGTTTCTGCCTTCTGAGGAACAGTGTACATAGATGCTGCAGATGTTGAAGCTGGAAGCAGCATTTTTCTTTCCTCTTGTTTCTCTTGCCTACTACATCCAACTACTATAGTCCCAAATCACAGAGCAGTCTCTGTATTATCTTAGGATCCTCCTTCCTTCAATTCATGCCATATCCAGCGAGTAAGCAACTTTTATTTGTTTTCAGGGCCCCCTTGTATTTTTTTCCTATTTTCTTTCATGACTCATGATTTTATCTACATCACTGAAATCTGCCCTGTCTGTTCTTACAATCTTTGGGATTTCAGGCCCTCCATACCATATTTACTCTGCTGTTAAGTAGTTAACATCCTATCTTGCCTAGCCATCATGCCTGACCCTGAGAGGCTGAGGCAAGGTTTTCACCATGAGTTCAAGGCCACCTTGGGCTACATAGTGTGTTTGAAGTATTGCTTGACTACAGAGTGAGACCCTATCTTAATAAATACACTTGAACATAATTACACTGCATGAACGAACAATGCCATTCTCAGGAGTCATTGGTTACTAAAGGAAAACAGAAGTGTAAGTCATAGGCTATCTCTCTATGAGGTAGGGTCAGAGAGGTCCCATAGATCTGCAAAACAGCATGGGATATTGCCTTGTTCTTGGTTAGTCACTGTAACTATGTGGTAAGACTCTATTGTCAATGGTATCTCATACTTTGGCCCCGAGACATAGAGGAATCAATCTCAAACTGATTGGGCAATTTCCTCCCTGCTGGTGGAGGAAAGGCATCAATGGAGAGCTAGTGGCAGTTGGCAGCTGCTGGAAGATGAAAAATAATTCTTTTTGGAGGATGTGGCCACTGGCAGGATTCTACTGCTCCTGTGGATCAACATATTTGTGAAAAAAGACACACATGGTCTCTCTCTGACCCAACACCCATGTAAACATAAAAGTAGTAACTGCTTACAAACCACCATGAGACAATGGACTCTGATCTTAGACTTTCCAGGCTTCAGAATCAGGGTGAAGACATAGTTTTTGCTAAAGTCACCTTTAATATAGTAATTTGTTGTACAATATGAGCCAGTACATGGATACTTAGATAAAAGCAGCAGTTTTCTCTGTAGTAAACCCACTGGATTTTGTTCTTCACATATCTTTAAAGAATGAGAATCCTCCCTAGACACAAGTACAGTCTAGGCCAGCAAGGGCCATGAGTCATCATTCATTTAGTGGAATATACATATTCCACTAAGTGTATCTATTAATCTAGGGTCTTTCACTTTCTCACATGGACACCCCTTAAATAACAAATGCAGGACTGGAGAGATAGTTCAGTGTTTAAGAGCACTCTTCTACAGGACCTGAGTTCAGTTCTCAGCACCTGTATCAGGTGACACCCAGTAACCTGTAACTTGAACTCCAAGGCATCAGGTACCCTTTCTAGCTTGTCCAGGCACCTCCACACATATGTGAGCATATACTCACTCAGACACACAGATACATGAACAAAATTAATTGTTGTTTTAAATAGACCAAATGTGAAGGTCATCCATGTATGGATGGCTATTCAGCTAGCCATTTTTCTTTCGTCCACCATATTGCTTGTTTACTGTGGATTACGTAGAGGATTAGAATTTTAATATGGAGATTTACAGTTATATCAAGGGAGGAAAAAATATGGGGTAGAAGTTAAAATAAGATGTGTCACAAATTTTTTTCTTGCTATTCTGCTACTAGAGTTTTGTTTTGTTTCTCTCATTTAATCACATATACGGCTACGTAGATGGGATGCTGAATGTATACTGATACAAAACATAGCTTTCATCTCAGAAAGCAGCAGGGAAACTGAAAAGAATGCTAACATTTGGGAATATTCATCATAGATAAAAATGAGGTCCAATAGCAAGGATGTGGCAGTTCATAATTCAGGGCTTGGGAGGCTTGCGGTGGTCTAAGATGCTCAGGGACTGGCAGCCCAGAACTTAGAAAGGGCAGAGCTCAGCATGAATTACATGTGTGAGAAAGTGAGAGCAATGAGAGTTGGCAGAAAGAGAGGTCTTAGAAAAGACAGTCCTAGATGACAAATGTTTATTTTACCTTTTTTTTTTTGGTAAAGATGAGTATGGTGGTTTCAAGGAGAATGGCCTCCATAAGCTAATATATTTTAAAGCTTAGTCATTGGACTGTTTGGGAAAGATAAGGAGATGTGACCTTGGAGGAGGTGTGGTGTGTCATGGGAGTGGGATTTGAGGTTTCAAAAGCCCACACTAGGCCCAGTGTCTCTGTGTGCTGTTCTCAGGGGAGAAACTCCAGTGGTGTCAATGAATGGGTCAGCCTTGCTGAGCTCCTCTCTTGGGCAGAGAAATGCCAGATTTTTACTATTTCTTTGACTCCTTCCCTGTAGCAGGGCTTGTATTGGCCTTCCCTCTGCAGAAGTTGCTTGGCAGAGGTCTCCTTTTATCCCACAATATCTATTGCTTTCTTAACAAGAAGCATCTATTTTTTTTGGAAATAATTACTTTTATTTCTATTCTTTTTTGTAATTCCAAACATATTATTAAAATTATGTTTACCTTTCAAGCACATTCTCAATAAAATTAGGTATATTATTAATATTTGAAATATTCTCCATCTACATCAATTGATTTTCACAAAATGGGGACGTGAATGAAAAAAAGGGCAACCAATACTTTAAGAAATATGATTAACAATCTCTCCCCTCTGCTGTTATCTCCTTGGCCAAGGCTAGTCTTTATAAGCTCTTTTTAGACCAGTTTATAAATTACTATAGACTCCAGTAACAGAATTTCATAAATAAATAAAAAAGATGACAGAAAGTACCTTACTTTTGTAAAATGAATCAATACGTTTTGAATATTGACTTCCAAGACTGTTGCACAGGGAAGTGATCTTGAAATTAGTTATAACTGCAGAGATTCTAACTGATGTAAGATAAGCAATAATGATGCCAATGGATGATTCTTTTTACTCAAAATTTGACTTGAGGCGCAGGAGAGACAATTGGTAACAAACTTGCCATGAAGCATGAGGACCTGAGTTCAAACCTGAGAACCCACATAAAGATGCTAAGCATGGAATGAAGCACAGATTGAGGGAATGACTGGCCAATAACTGGCCCAACTTGAGACCCATCCTATGGGAGGGAGTCAACCCCTGACACTATTACTGATGCTCTGCTATCTTGTAGACAGAACCATAACATGACTGTCCTCTGAGAGGCTCTACCCAGAACAGGATCAAAACAGATGCCGAGACCTACAGCCGAACAATGGACAGAGACCTGGGAGTCTTGTGGAAGAGTTGGGAGAAGAACAGAGACACAGGAAGGGGACAAGAACTACACAACAAGACCAACAGAGGCAACTAATGCAGGCGCATGGGGGTTCACAGAGATTGAACCATCAACCAAAGAGCATGCATGGACTGAACCCAGGCACCCTACACTCACGCAACTGAGGGACAGTCTGGTCTTTATGTGGATCCCCTAACAATTGGAGTGGGGGCTATTCCTGACACCTACTCTGTTGCCTAGTCAGATAACTTTCCCCTAGCTGGGCTGCATTGACTGGCTTCAGTGGAAGAGGATGCAGTTAGTTCTGATTCAACATGAAGTACTCAGGAGGGTTGGTGGGTGGGGTCCCTTCTCTGAGAAGAAGGGGAGAGGGGAAAGGAGGCAGAGGATGGGATGGTTGGATTGGGAGGAGAGGAGGGAAGGTGTAGAAAATGGGTAATTAAATTACATTGGGTGCCATTTGTAGAAAAAATTAAATTATTTACCAGTATTTATGTTATATTTAATTGTTCAGCAGTGTTAATACTTAACCTGCCATTATAAATGAACACAGACACCACATGGATTTTAACAAGCCTTGGTCTGGATTGTGCAATCTTAGCCCATCTAAGCTAGCTAATTCTATTCCCCAAATGTGACCCCATATATACATACATCCCCTTGGCTATTATTCTCCATGCTATGCCAGTGTTCCATGCCCTGTGGAATGACATTCTTTTCTCTAACCCATGGCATGTGACCTCCTTCCTGCTCTTTGTTTCACTGCTTGTCTTGGAGACTCCTTCTACCATGACCCTCTCTGCTTCAGAAGCCTGTGCACCTTAGTCCTGCCTACCTCTGTCTTTGCGCAATCCCAGGCCTCAGCATTTACTTAACCAATCAGAGAAAGTAACAGATAACAAGCAGGCCTCTGGGACCAATTAATTAACATTTAGAATGCATAACATCACCCCATCAGGAAGGGGCTGTGAATGGGATGTTAAAATAAATAAATTAATTAATTAAAGGAAAAAAAGATGCTAAGCATGGGGCTGGAGAGATGGCTCAACCATTGAGACCTCTTACTGCTCTTGCATAGGACCTGCGTTCACTTCCCAGTCCTCACATGATACCCACAACCATTTGTAACTCTAGTTCCAGGGGATCTAATGCCTTCTTATGATCTTGACAGGCACTGCTTACATGTAGCACACATACATACACATAGGCAAAATACTCATTCATATAAAATTAAAAATAAATAAATAAATAAATAAATAAATAAATAGATAAATAAATAAATAAATAAATAAATGAATGCCTGGCATAGTGACATGAGTTTATAATCCTAGTATTGAGAAGACTAGGGCAGGTAGATCTCTAGGTCTTGTTTGTCAAGTATCAGTTTATTCGCCAAGCCCTATTCCCCCTATTCTTTTAGGCCTGCTGTGAATAAATGCACATTTCACTTTGTAGAGTTTTTGAAAGAGACCAGAGGAGTCCCACAGGCCCAGTGGTTAACATCATTTGAGGTTTTTCATCCAGATCGTGATCTTACATGTTTGAGAACTGCACATTGAAACTCATAGTCACATGTTCTCTTGCAAAATGGACTCCTTGGCCTATAGCTGACTCAATTAATGGTCAATTCCTGAAACAACCTAGGTCCATAAAGTTCTTTCAAAACATTAAATCAAGATTCATAGACCATGTATCTTATGGACCACTTGAATTCAGGATATAAAAAATTCAGGATTACGAAGCTGCACCATGTGGCCACCTGAACCTGGCAACACTATAAAAGCTAATGGGTTGTACACTCAGAGAAGAATGAAACATGCATGCAAAGTGAACAGATCATGGTGCCTGGAAAGAAAGTATATCTGTAATTCTAATGGTTATTAAGTTGCTTGTGGAAATTTATGGTGAGGCCTGTCCATACTCCTCAGATTTCATAAGAATTATTCATAAGATTTCATAAGAATAAAAAATTCGTTTTTAGCTAGGTTTACAGTATTAGGCATGAATTCCACCCCATTGAGCAATTAAGTCCAATTAGACAGCTGTTGGTTACCCCTGAGATAAAAGTGCAAAGTGCTGTTATTGCACTTTTGTGAATATCTTGCCATCCAGTTACTGTTGTCGTTCATAGACTTTGCAGCTGTGTAGGTTTACCTATTGCTCGTCTTCCTGGGCACTTTGCAGAGCATCTTCTTATACTATGAAAGGCATCCCTCAAAGAGGAGGTTTCTAGATGAGCTTCAGCTTGATTCTTCCAAGTCCTGTACTGAAGTGTACAGTGACTTCACATGGTGCAGCTAGTTATCTAATACACCAAGCCAAAAAGCCAGGGATGAAATGACTCATTCTGTACATGGAGAATCAGAGTAGTGGGCTCCATCTTGGGACCTGCTATACATCCACGTATGTTCTTGGGTTTTGATTCCCAGTGTCTTACTTTATAAGAAGGAGAAGCACTGGGTGAGCTGTAAGGACAACAGATGAGCTACACAGAGGCTTTGCTGTTAGCCTTCAGATGTCAACCCCACAGGTGACACTATTCTTGAGAAGGGACAGAAGAGCCATTGATACATCATCAACTCCAGACAAACGCATTGAAAACAATGATGAACTTAAAAAGGAACATGGTCTAATCATCCAGAATACTAATCCTTATTCAAAGGACAAGAGATCCATGCCATGTCTAACAGCTAAGACATCGGTAGCAGATTTCTTGGGTGAATAAGTCATTGAAGGTTTGAGTGAGCATAGAAAAGAAGCCTCATTAATCTTTGCAGATGAGACCTTCTCAATTTTTAAAGAACCGGTTGAAGACACCACACACATAATTTCTAAAGGAAATGTAATTCCCTTGCCATCTTAAAACTTTCTCTCATTCATAATTGAAAGAGGTTTTCAGTAAGGGAGACATAGGCTAAATCAGCAGGCACAGCCAGTGCAGGAGCAAAATCTGGCTTTACAGCAGGTGTGCAGCCTAGTATAGAATCATCCATGCAGACTTTGTTTTCTGAGCTCTTAATTGGCTCTGGGAAGACCAGGAGAATTCTTGCCTCATGTGTAGCCCCCTGGCCTCTCACTTGTCCTAACAAATCAGGTGGGAACTGTGTTATTACTTCTCATGGCCGCTAATATTGCAATAATAAATATCCACAATAATATTTTAATGTGTGATGTTGCAAGAGAAGATGACTTATTTAGGGATTGAGATGTGGATTAATTCCCTTAGTCCAAGGGTTAAATTTGACAGGTTTTTCTACTGGAATATTCTCAGGGCTTACTGGCATTGGGAAATTCCCAGAGGTATATTTTAGCACACAGTCTTTTACATTTACTTACTCCTTCACACAGTGCAATTGTTATCAACTTTTAGGATATTTATAGAAATGTTTGGAAAATGGATGATACATAGAGAACCCCATCTCAAAACAAAGCAAAAATTAAAAATCTCACTATTGCTTCAATGAAACTTACAAGAACTCTTGTTTGTTATTCATTCAAAGAATTCTTTTCTTATCATGAGCTTTTAAGTCTGAGATCTACTTAGAAAACATTGCTCTGAGAAGTGATTTCCACATTACAGAGAGAACAAATATCTCAACATCTGCATGCCAGTCAGAGTCAAATGTTAAAGATGACAATTAAGGGCGCACATCTTCCCGTGTCTGCTTTAAAACAATTTTAAACAGAAACATTGCTGCTATTTCAATTTCCTTGCAGAAAGGAACAGGATTTTCATCTCTCCCTGTGCATTCATTGCTACCTTACTTGGAAATTAGGCAAATAAGAAGAAAAGAAAAAAACTCTTCTCCCCAAATCAGCTAGTTTGTTTTTCTTTGTAATTAAAACAGGCAAATTTCCACATTTCAGAAAGACTTAGATGTTCCCATTTTCGGTTAAAATGAGTAGGTAAGGAATTTTCTTATTTCAACAGGAGAAGATCCTCTATAAAGGCGACTCGATCTCTGGGGCTAGCTGGCAGGTCGCAGGTGCTAGATTGCACTGGCTTCGCTCAGGTTGCATCGAAATGAAGTCTATTATCCCACAGAAAGCAATTAAATGAAGACTTGAAATAAAAATGTAATCCCACAGTTGTGTGCTAGCCATATTTCATCTTAATTTATTTAAATCTTCGCAAGCACGTAGAAGCTAGGACAAAGTATGATGACCTTGTATTACCAGAATGGCACCTTGAACTAAGCACATATTTGACTTTTTTTTGCTCCTTCTTTTTAAAAAAATATTTATTTATTACTTCAGGTTACATCCTAATCACAGTGCCCTTTTTCCACCCCTCCCAGTGCCACCCTCCCACCCTCTACCCCCTATCCCTTCCATCCCACTCCTCTGAAGTGGCATGTCCCTACACATCAGTCCCCCGCCCCAGTTCAGCAGTCATCTGAGGGCCAAGAGCCTCCTCATACACTGGGGTCCTACAAGGCAGCACCACTAGGGCAAAGTGTCTCATTGACAGGTAATAAAGTCTATGTTCCTGTTTCTAATAGATAAATTTAAAAATAAATCATCAGAATTTTACCAAGAGGACACAAGTCATTATTAGTTGCTGCATATTTATTTTGCCAGACTTTCTATTTTCCCTATGTATATAAATACACACAACCCATACTAGATTTAGTATATATCTAGTATATATGTATATACTAAATATATGTATATATTATGTATGTATATGTATATATGTATATATTATATATACTATGCCTGGGAATCATACCACCCAGGCAGTTCTACAGATTTTTTTTCTTAACAGAACCCTATGCCTATCTTTTTCTGTCTGTACACTGGCTTTTTATATAGCTACATACATGTACTTCTCTTTGCCTCTGTCTACCCAAACTTACCTTTGCCATTTCTAGCTATGGAGTTCAGATTAATATGAGGGTGTGCTCAGAGGCAGACTCATCTATAGGATTGCTGTGTTGCTTAGATTAGGTCCTGGATTTAGGATAACGGGTGAGAAGCAAATGGCATCTCAAAAGAGGAGATTTTTAGAAAACATAGGATGTCAAATTTTAATATGTATTTTCAAAGGAAACCACCAAAGGATTTTGAGCAGGGAAATGGATTGTTTAGCTGCATCACTGAAGAAGGTAAACCCTTGTAGATATCTGTAAGAAACAGCAGCAGAGTCTCGGGGTAGAGAACTCCGATTTGGAGCAAAGGTTGCTTATGGGTCTTGTTGGGCTTTCAGAATACCTCTCATGCATCTTTGCTCCCTCACATGCAGAACAAGCTTGTAATAACTGATTTAGACTTCTTATAGACAAACAAGTGTAAGCAAAAGATTCTATTTTGTGATGTATAGTTTTTACTATTGTTGTGAAAATGCGAAAGGAATCATCATTAAGTTTTTCTAGAGCCTTTACTATATAGCAACTATTAGGGAATTAGCAATGCACAAAGTAGTGTCTATTCAACATGGGAAAGACTGTACTAGAAGTTCTGAGGCTAGGTGAAGAGAAGAAGTTTAATTCCAAATCTAAATTTTGAGATACTCTTCATAGAAAAATAACAATAGTTTGGAATCAACACAAGCAGAAACGATAAAGTGTGCTATACATGACACTATCCTCCATTTGTAATTACAAAGAACACGCAGATACTTCTTAGGACTCTTTCTGATAAATTGTTCTTTGCTACTTTAATCACTACCAGATGATTAGAGTTGGCCACCCTTGAAGACACACACATTACCACAAATTAAAATATATAAAGATAGCATAGGATATCATGAGGCTTTAAAGTAATTCCTGTCCAGGAAGTCACTAGTTTGTCATTTCTTAGTATTGAAAGCTGCAGGCTCTGCACTTCCTATATAATCAGATATATTTATCCCTCTCAGTTCTCTGAGGTGGTTGAAGAATAGACAGCTAGAGTCTCATAGTTAAATTTTGAGTTGTTTAGGAATCAAGAGGGCATTCTAGATCTAAGAAGATGTTTTTAATAGTGATGCAAGTTAGTATGAAAGCTGAGTCAGTTATAGAACTTTAAATTCATGGAGATGGTTAGATGGTAGAATGTTAAAGTCAGGGGCCAAATATGTATGAACTGGACATTGGGAAGGTATACTGGGCCATTTAACTCTCATAAATGTGGCATATTTATTTCTGTTGTTTTGTATAGTATTTACTGTTATTAGAGAAGAAACCATTTGTTGAACTGAAAGGGGAAGCTGTTGGGGGGAAGAGGGTGGAAGGGTGGGACAGGAAGGGGGAATAGGGAAGGGTTTGTGACTGAGATGTAACTTGAAGAAAAAAATAAAGTATTTAATAAAAAAATAAATAATTCCTGAATGATTCATGCACTCATTAAGGTATCCCAAGCCCCCAAGACAAGAAACCTCTGGTTACCCAGTATCTTCTCAAGTGGAGAGACACTCAAAGGGCAAGTTAGCATGAACTGTGCCAGACACTTGCACACCAATGTTTACTCTAATTTTGAAAGGGTTAGATGATGTTAGTAGAGTTGGCTATCTCTTGCCACAAGTAAGTTTCCAAATCTCTTGAGTTAGCAGCAGTGCTGTATTGTAAAAATTGGTAGTTCTGCCAAGACAGGGTAGGCAAGTCCTTTATAATTTCCGCTTTACAATTTTTGTCTGTCAGAGATACTGGGACAAAAGGCTGAAGATAGATGCTCCAATGCATTGAGAGAAATTGGGGACTGTCCAGCCAGTCAGCTGTCTGTCATTTCTTAGTTTTGTAAGCTGTTGGCTGTGTACTTCCTGTTTATTCAGATATATTTATCCTTCTCAGATCTCTGATGTGGTTGAAGACCAGATAGTTTTAGTTTCACAGTTAAATTTTAAGTTGTTTAGGAATTAAAAGGATATTCTAGGTCTAAGAAGATGTTTTTAAGTTGGTAATGCAAGTTAGGATGGAGACTGAGTTAGGTATAGAACTTTAAACTCATTGAGATAGAGAGATAATAGAATATTATTATTAGTTGCCAAATATGTAGGGACAGGACATTGGGAATGTATGTCATACCCTATAATTTTCATAATTGTGGCCTAATTATTCTTATTGTTTTATATTGCATTTATTGTTATGAGAAAAGGAGCTTTTCATTGGACTAAAAGGGGAACCTGTTGGGGGAAAAAGATATACATTAAATTAAAAATAATAAGCAGATAGGAGGTTGAGGGAGAAGAGAGTAGGAGGGTGGGACAGGGAGGGGGAGAAGGGAGGGGACTGTGATTGAGATGTAACTTGAAGAAATAAGTAAATGTTGAAAAAAATTGGTGTAGTCAAGATGCCTTTATCAGACTGGAAGCACTGAATAAAGCAAAGGTTTTTCAATTAACTTTAATTAGGTTATAATGTCCCCAAATGCACTTGGTTAGGAAGATGTTATGCCTACCTAATATTCCTTAGCATCACTTTTCAGATTAAGATTTGGCCTAAGAGAGATCCTCTTTACTTTCTTGTGTTGTGAAAAGATGCCAGATCCACCACAGGAGCTCAGAGCTTGGCGTTACTTGAATGGTTTAGCATTCTCTGGACACATATGGCAATTTCTTAATGTTCTTTCTAAGTTGAAATAAGATGAAAACCAGCATTAAGCTGCTTACAGATCTGAATTAGAAGAACAATTATCCTAATACACATGATAGAGAAAAGCTATCTGAGCCAGAGTCCATAATCTCCCTATTCTTATGAAAAAACGGTCACTCTCAGGACAGCTATGCTTGATTGGAGGCCATGAAACAGTGCTCTGAGCCTCTTCACTGTTATCCTTGAGGATTGATGTGTGTTCCTTTGAAAATGATCGTTCCACTTTGAAACTTTCTGAGCATGGCTCAATGCATAATCTGTTTTATTTGGCACTCTAAACATTCTGCCATTCTGCTAGGATGCGTGCGTTGTCCATGGAAATGTATTCAATGGAATATGAAATTACTTTAGAAGACAAATTTAGAGCAGCTGACTTAAGCCATGCATGCCAAGCAGAGGAGGTTCAGGAAGTCGTGTACATTCTCAGATAATTGATAATGCTCATCTCATACCCCCCCCCCTTCTGTAGCACTGGAGCTTTAGGCATGCCAGGCGAGCACTCTGCTGCTGAACTTCATCCCAAGTCTGCTGCTTCTGCCTTGTGATCTTTCATAAGAGCTACCAGAGGGTCAGGAACTGAGTATGTCAAACCATTCCAACATGTCTTCAAGTTTTCTTACATCTCCCTGTCAAAACTGTCCTAGAAAACGCAGTGAGGGCTTGGTCTGAGGTCCAGCAACTACATCTGACAGCTTGCTCTCCCGGCTGCTCTCCCATTCACTACCTATAACATGGAACACGTCGCTAAAATTCTCTATACCTCATTTTCTTAGTCGACAAAATGGAGACATTAAGATCTATCAACAAGGGTTAAAGTGGACACTAGGCTATTTACATCTGGAAAGCTTAGAACTGTCCAGGCATATAGTAAGCACTGTCAGTATGTTCTTAGCACTTACAATCCTCAGGTTTTGTGCTGGTGAAAAGCCAAAGAAGTTTGACACTGTATGTGGCATGGTCTGTCTATCCTCATAGCTAGAGGACGTGAAGGGATTTGAGTCATTCTTCTGAGGACTCTGTTTTCATTTATCTGTGACTCTTGCTTGTCAGGCAAGAAGTTTTTAAGTCTGCCTCAATGTCTTCTCCCATGCTAGGGATTAACTTGTTCTCCACCTGCAGGGATTTATTAAATTTTTGTCATCTGAAGGTTATTTTTTTCTAGATTTTAGTATTTATTGAGTTATCCTTACTCATATATTACTTGAAAATAATGAGAGCATGTAGGAAACATACAGTCCACAAATGGTTTGTCCCAGAGTTAAAAAACAATTATATAGTTTCAAATGGTCTAATACAGCCTTGTCTTTATTTTGATTTCCTATTTTTCATTATAATGGAAATTGACAACTCCCTGTTCCTTTCCTCATATTTTGAGAATTTTTAATATGTATTGTGAGAAAGCTAACTGGGTAAGTTCTTAATTTAAATGTTCTGTGAGTTCCCTTATATCAGGAATGGAAGGCACTTGAGAGATTATCTAGCCACTCTTGTTACAGAGAAGGGAATGAAAGCTCACACAAGTTAAATGGCTACTTTGAAACTCCAGAATAATTAGACCCAGATCTCTCTCCAATCTTTGAGGTGTAATACTTGGTATGCATAAAAGAGTACATATGCAGTGTATGTTAGACACACAATAAAATGAATCTGGATACACCACCCAGTTCCAGAAGCAGAACATCATCAAGGAATAAGAGGCTTCTTTATATGTATATAGTGTATACATATACACATATGATATACATATGATACATATGTATATTATGTACATGTAGATGTATATATGTGTATATATATGTATATAATGTATTTGTATATGTATCCCTAATCTTTGTCTAGTACATCTGGTTGTATCTCCTAAAGATGTCACCATTTTCCTGAATTTTATTCATATCATTTCTTTGTACACTGCATGCTTATTTAGAATTATATATGGATGTATAAGTATGTATATGTTTACATATACATACATATATGCACACATGTACATGCACATCTATATCTATCTACAGAGAGAGAGAGAGAGAAAGAAAAATAGAAAGAGAAAGAGAGCGGTAGAGAGACAGGAACAGAGATAAAGACAGTATTTCATATATTTCAGGCCAGATTCAAAATGATATGAAGTAAAAAAAAATAGCTTGATTCCAAAACTACAGGATCTCTGTGACACAGGACAATAACAGCATATCTGAGAGGAGTCCCAGTTGAGGCTCCAGTATTGATAAATTAGCAGAAGCCAGAGGCCTCATACTAAAGCAAGGAGTCATTATAATGAAAATTTGCAAGCAAAAACATTTGGACAAAAAGGAATATTGTGAGACACACTGAGACATACTACAGCTTCCACAATGATATTTTTTTTTTATGTGGGGGGGAAGGTTGCAAGGGTGGAGGGTGGGTCTGAGGAGAGATGGGAGATGAAAGGGAACAGGGTGAAAGATGGGAAATTCACAAAATAAAAAAACAATAAAAAGGAAACAACACAAAACAAAAAGCCAAAAAAAATGACCTTGAAATTCTGATCTTTATGCCTTCAACTTCCAAATGTGGTACTACAAGTGCATACGACAACTGCTTTGCATGGGACTGAGGATAAAGATCACATAAACACACACACACATACACAAACACAGACACTCAATTTATGTGTGTACGTGCATAAATTCATGAGAATGTGTACGTGCATGTGTGTGTGTGTGTGTGTGTGTGTGTGTGTGTAGGCCCATGGTTGACTTTGGATGTCTTCACCAATCACTCCCCTGAATACATATTGAGGTAGGATCTCTCAGTTGAACTCAGAGCTCACTGATATGGGTAGTTGAATTAGCAGGCTTGCTCTCAGAACTACCTCCAGTGCCCAGGGATTATAGAAAGGCTGACTCACAGTAATGAATATTGGGTAAAGGAAATATTGACAAACTGACACTCCTGTGTGGTGCTAGGGATTTGCACTCAGGTCCTCATGGCTGCAAACCTAGAAGTTTGCCCATGCAGACTTCTCTCTAGCCACAGATTTTTATATGTACATTTAAAAGCAAAATTTTCCAATTTGTATCTCCTTGATCTCCTTTAGCTGTCTTAATGCTCTAGCAATAAGATCCTTATGCCTTCACCTTCCAAATGTGGTACTTCAAAGTACTATGTTGAAGAGATATGGCAAGAGTGGGCATCCTTGCCTTGTCCCTGAGTTTAGAGGAAATGTTTTAAGTTTCTCTCCATTTAATTTGATGTTGGCTACTGGCTTGCTGTATATCACCTTTATTATTTCTAGGTATGGTCCTTGTATGCCTGTTCTCTCCAGGACTTTTAGCATGAAGGGGTGTTGCATTTTGTCAAATGCTTTTTCAGCATCTAGAGAGATGATCATGTGGTTTCAAAGAAGTCAAATTATCCCTATTTGCACATGATATGATAGTATACATAAGCGACTACAAAAACTCTACCAGAGAACTCTTAAAGCTGATAAACACCTTCAACAAGCTGGCTGGATACAAAATTATTCAAAAAAACCAGAAGCGCTTCTTTATAAATAAATAAATAGATAGATAGATAGATAGATAGATAGATAGATAGATAAATAAATAAATAAATAAATAAATAAATGGGCTGAGAAAGAAATTAGGGAAACAACACCCTTCACAATAGCCACAAACAACATAAAATACCTGGGAATAACTCTAACCAAGCAAGTGAAAGACCTGTATGACAAGAACTTCAAGTCCTTGAGGAAAGAAATTGAAGAGGACATCAGAAGATGAAAAGATCTCCCATGCTCATGGATAGGTAGGATCAACATAATAAAAATGGCCATCCTGCCAAAAGCAATATACAGATTCAATGGAATTCCTATCAAAATAACAACACAATTCTTTATAGACCTGGAAAAAGTAATTCTCAACTTCATATGGAATAACAAAAAACCCAGAATAGCTAAATCAATCCTGTATAGTAAAAAAAACATCTGGAGGTCTCACCTTCCCAGATTTCAAGCTGTACTACAGAGCAATAGTAATAAAAATAGCATGGTACTGGTGTAGAAACAGACCAGTGGATCAATGGAATCAAAATGAAGACCCAGAAATGAACTCACACACCTATGACCACTTAATTTTTGACAAAGAAGCCAAAATCATACAATAGAAAAAGGGCAGCATCTTCAACAAATGGTGCTGGTCCAACTGGATGTAAAAGAATGAAATTAGAGCCATACTTATCACCTTGCACAAAACTTAAGTCCAAGTGGATCAAAGACCTTAACATAAGGCTGGACACACTAAATCTACTAGAAGAGAAAGTGGGGAAAATCCTCGAACTCATCGGGAGAGGTGACAACTTCCTGAACAGAACACCAACAGCTCAGGCTCTAAGACCAACAATCAATAAATGGAACCTCATGAAACTGAAAGGCCTCTATATGGCAAAAGACACTGTCATTCGAACAAAATGGCAGCCTACAGATTGAGAAAAAAATCTTCACCAACCCCACATCTGACAGGGGGCTAATATCTAAAATTTACAAAGAACTCAAGAAATTAAATGCCAAGGAACCAAATAATCCAATCAAAAATTGGGGAACAGAGCTAAACAGAGAATTCACAAAGGAGGAATCACTAATGGCTGAGAGACACTTGAAAAAATGCTCAGCATCCTTAATCATCAGAGAAATGCAACTCAAGATGACTCTGAGATTCCATCTGACACCTGTCAGAATGGCTAAGATCAAAAACTCAAATGACAGCACATGCTGGCGAGGTTGTGGAAAAAGGGGGAGCACTCTTCCATTGCTGGAGTGAGTGCAAGCTGAATAGTGAAATCAGTGTGGTGATATCTTAGAAAAGTTGGACTAGCCCTACCTCAAGACCCAGCCATACCACTTCTGGGTATACATCCAAATGATTTCTCACCAAACCACAAGGACATATCCTCATCTATGTTCATAGCAGCCTTACTTGTAATAGCTAGAAACTGGAAACAATGCAGATGTCCCTCAACCGAGGAATGGATAAAAAAAAAAAAATGTGGTACAATGGAATACTATTCAGCCATTAGAAACAATGAAATCATGCAATTTGCAGCTAAATGGATGGAACTAGAGAAGCTCACCCAGAGTGAGCTAACCCAGACTCAGAAGGATGCACATGGCATTTATTATAACTGGACTTCAGCCATATAGTACAGGATAACTATACTACAACCAATGCACCAAAGGGAACAGCAACATACACTTTGTTACTTGTTAATGAGACACTTGCCCTAGTGATGCTGCCTTGTAGGCTCCCAGTGTATGAGGAGGCTCTTGGCCCTCATATGACTGCTGAACTGGGGTGGGGGACTGTTATGTAGGGACACTCCACTCCAGAGGAATGTGACAGAGGGGAGAGGGGGTAGAGGGTGGGAGGGCGGGACTGGGAGGGTTGGAAAGAGGGCACTGTGATGGAGATATAACCTGAAGCAATAAATAAATATTAAAAAAGCAAAAATTTCATACCATAGTTTTATTTTTTCACTCAATATGTGTTCCAATATTCACCTACATTTTTGCATTCAACTGAGGGTCATTCGTAGTTTACTATTCATGTTTCTTTCTTAGTGTTTTCTTTCGTTGTGATAAAATGCTATAAATAACGCCCATCATGTCAACTGAGGCATAGCTAAATTTTGTCAACAGTATGTACTTATGAGTGGTATTTCATGAGCATAGAATCATATGTACTTTCAACTTTGTAAGACAATACAAAAAATGTTTTTATTTTTGACACCTATCAGAAAGGTTTTAGAATTTCCTGTAACCTGAAACTTATCTAATAACTAGAAAGTTAAACATCTTTCACATATTTATTTATTCTGTGTGTTCTCCCTTGTATGAAATGTCTATTTACATAATTTTGTTGTGTTTTTGTACCTTTGTGTGTTACTTTCTTTTTGACTTGTAATTTTTAATAACCCTAGATACCACCTTTAAAATCAGATACTAAGATGACAATCATATTTTCTAGGTGCTTACTGGCTTTTAAACCTTCTATAAGTTTTTTTTGTTTTTCTATGAACACAAATTCTTCATTTTAATATTGCCTCCAATATGGGTTTCATTACACTGAAGATATTAGACAATAGAACAGAAAAGATATTGTCCCCAAATTACAGGGATTTTCTAGGTACAGATAATGTTATATCAGAGTCAACTCCATACCAGAAATGAAATGCTGAATGCAACCAGAACTTAATATAAACAAAAAGCAGAATCCCTAACATGTGTGTAAAATAATCCATTGCACAAACATGAGGAGGAGCAACTCGAGAGACGGGAATGCTTCAACCACCATGCACAGAAAAAGTCATGTAAAGTGCTGTTAACTGATATCAATCTGAGAGAGCCTCTTCACTTAGTGTATTTTCTCCTCTTGGATCTTTAGCAGCTTTAACATTACTGCTTCTGCAAATATCTCAAACAAAGCCTTGCTGTCATTATCCCCTCTTCTAACAGCATCACCTAGTTTGCTCTTTCTCCCATGCAGATCTACCCAGGAGCTGCTCCCCTTGGGCTCTCTGGTCCTTTCTCTCAGATTCCTTTCACTAAAGTCATCAGTGACCTTGCTGAAGCGTTCATATGTTACTTTCTCATGCTAGGCTCATTTGATGTGGCTACAGTATACAGTTGTAATCAGGATCCATGTCTGCTCTTGATTCTCTCCTTCTGTGCTTATTTTTCCAATTCTCAGAATTCCGCCTCAACCCTTGTGATGTTTTAAATGAAAATGACTCTCATAGGCCCATCAGGAGTGGCACACTATCAGTAGGTGTGGCCATGTTGGAGTAGGTGTGGCCTTGTTCAGAGACATGTGTCCCTGGGGGTGGGCTTTGAGGTTTCAGATGTGCAAACCAGGCCCAGTGTCATTCTCTTCCAGCTACCTCTCCAACATCATGTCTACTTGTGTACTGCTATGCCTCCTACCATGATGATAAATGGACTAAACACTCTGAACTGTAAGCCAGTCCCAGTTAAATGCTTTCCTTTATAAGAGCTGCTGTGATCATAGTTTGTCTCTGACTGACTAAGACAAACCTCTTCTGCCACCTGTCCTCAGGTGCACACTTCAAATAGTGGTGGCATTTCCAGGCTTTTGCTGTTAGCTTTGTGTTCTTCCCCTGATGTTTGTCCTAGGGCAAAACACATTCTCTGAGGAATTCAATTGTCTATTGGATGGTGGAGTTCTTATTTTGTACATGAAAACCTTCCCTAGGCACTAGGGTTTACTTTATAGTGAGCTTCTCCCATAGTTTCCTGAATCTTGATCATTGCAGGATCTACTGCTCTAGTCCAAACCCCCTTTCATTGTAAAGACTAGAGTATGAACAAGCATCATGGTCTAGAATCTAGACCTTTCTTTCTGAATCCATATGCAACATCTGCCCCAGATGTTCCTTAAGTAATGTATACCCAAGATTCTCCATTCTGAATCAATTGGTCTCTTCTTTCTACCTACTGAAACCCCCTCTCATCTAGTATTCCCCTGAAAATCATATTACTATCAATACAATTTTCCAAGCCAGAAAACAGCAGAATGTCATCCTCAAGCCTTCTTTTCTTCTTCCCCTGACTCCACATTCAGCCAGGGCCCAAGCAGAATCTATCCCCCTGCTTCCCTCCCCTTCTAGTCAGCTCTTGTCTCAGCATCCCAAGTGCAGGGCATATGTGCCACTACAGTTCCCTACATCTCTCTAGGCTCTTCCTCCTCCTATCTGCTGCTCTTAATGTAATATGTCACCATTTCCTTACAATACAATAAGCCTTGTGGTCAGATTATTCCGTTTTGGTCTCACTTTGGTTCAGTGTGTGTACCACTGAAGGATCTTTTCTAAAGCACAGCACAAGCATACCAGTAACCCCCCTTTAGAGGATAATAAAGGATAAAAATAATCCAAATCTAGCATATCACTCCAACTCCTCACAGGCTGGCTCTCTTCCTTACAAGTGACAAGTCACACATTTCCATCAAAGCCGAAGTTCATCTATACGTGTCTTGCTCTGCACTTATTTACATAATTTTCTGTCTGCTTCAAATTTTCTTTTTCCTATCTCCTTGTTCAAATGAATGTCCTTAAGACACAACACAGGCATTTGCAGGTCCTGTGAAACCATTGCTTTCTCTAGGTGGCACTCCTTTTGAACCTTATTTATTACTGTTTGCATGCGAGTCATTACTACTGAGCTGTTAGTACCTCAAGGAATATGAGCAAGTTCCATGTATCTTTGTAATCCGACCATGCACAGTGAACACCTAATGAACGTTCATGGAGTAGATCAAGGCGCACGGTGTCTGCCTACCTCAGCATGTCCTCCACAGAAGTATGGGCTCCCCTGGGCTCCCCGGGCAACAGCAACAGCTCCAGAACCTATATGGTGAGGGCTGTGCTTTTACCTACGATGATCAGCTAATGTTGAGAACATGTAGTTTGAGGTGATGCTGCCCAGAGACTAGGTGCTGTAGGTAAAAAGTGAAAAACACTAAAACATCATGCCCAAGGAACAATGATTAAATAGGAATAGCTTACATAAGGCACTATGAATTAAAAAGAAAGTCAATAGTATCTATTCCAATAATATTGCACAAGTCCTCTTCTAAAAACATATAATGATGATAAGTCAGAGAAGATGCACTCTTTGCTGCTTCTCTCACTGAGATGGAGTCTGATTAAAGGTCATGTTCTTGTCCAAAGGCATAGAGCAAAAGGCACAATGCAAGACTTCCAAAACCAACTGGGCAGATGCCTTCCAGCTCCTTCTTGCCTTTTGGTATGTCTCTTCTTGGGCTGCCCACACTCCAAACCCAGGTACTGTGCTGCGAGAAGTCCAAGACACATAAAGAGGTACAGGTTGCCTGATTGACAGTCATCTTCAACCTCCAGTGAGAAACCAAGCATTCTGGACACTTAGCTTTGTAGAGCTTTCAGATAACTGCAGCCACCACTGACTTGTAACTGCAATCACATAAAAAAATGTAAACAACAGCCCATTGGACAGTCTTTTGATTATTATTACAAAATAGGATGGAATTATTTTATGCAATTAAAGGATATGTTTGTTACATAGCAATGGTGACTAGAGCAATAAATACATACAGACATTGACTGGCAACTGCCTTGGTAAGAAGAAACCACTGCAGTAAAAACTGGGCTGTGATGCTTATATTATGCTTCAAAAAGGACCCGATTTGCAATTGCAAAGGGTGTAGCTGTTAGGTGGTAGCCTCCCTCTGGTCAGGGTCTCTCTCATTTATAATTGTGAGCTCACTTTTTACTTAAGTTTCTAGTCAGTGTACAGGTAAGGGAATGATAGCTATCATCACATTGTTGCAGTGTCCCCAGTCAATGGCTAAAACAGATGGGGTAAATAATCTAGATATTTCTGTGGATCTTTTAATAAGTAAACCCTTTTCTATAGCTCCCATTGTCCTGACAGAGACTTCATCTGTCCTTAACACAGGCTAATGTCTTCCAGTGCTGACACCTCTTAAGAGGTGATTTTCCCCAATAAATTAGCTCCATGCCTCTCCCATCTCAGTGTCTGCTTCCTAGAGAGTACAACATGTACAATTGTCTTACATTATCTTAGGAAAATGACAGCAGCAATGAGTACCTTATAATTTTCTTTATACTTGCAAAATAAGCCTATAAATTCTAATATGGCTATGTTCCTGGTGGCATAAGGCTGTGACTTGATGTATGATTGTTGAGATAAAATACAACAGTGGGATACACTAATGACAGTTCACAAACTAGAACTTTAAATTGAAGGAGGGGATAAATGGATACACGTAGTTCTAGGAAGTCCCAGTGGAATGATTAGCATCTCACAGAGATTCCATTGGTCCTGGGAGACATTTGCTGTTCTACAAAACCTCAGACCAAGTTCACTAATTCTGAAATTGTTTAGAGAGAGGAAAGCAGAGCACAGATGCTATGAAGGAAGAAAGTGGGACAACAGGGATGTTGAGACCTTCATGGGGGAAGAGATAGGATAACACAGAAAGGGGGGAGAGAAGAGAGATCAGTATCACAAATAACATTTGAAAATGGTGCAAAGAAACATTATTTTATAATCTTTTAAAAATACCTCCCCTACAGAGAGAGAGAGAGAGAGAGAGACACTCCCATACAGAATGATCATATTCCTCTCTATGAACAATAGACTGACAAAAAGCCAAGTGTCAGGCAAGGGATACTTCCTTTCTAGTTGTTGGAGGAGGAGGGATCGATTCCCAGAACAATACAGTCAGTATTACCACTGCTTAAAGGTGCCTGGCATAGCTTGAGGATAAGATGTTATTGCTCAGACATTTTGGGCATAGGACTTGAAGAAATCACACTGGTACAGTGCAGAAGGTGCTATGCAAACTGTTGGGGGAGAAAAGTTATCAGCAGTCCTGCCCAGGTGTAAATCCTGCAGATTATAATAACAACACACCTGGGAAGATATTGCTACCGGTCCAATAATGTCACTCATGTCCTAGGTGACCAAAAACTATCTGATTGGGCTTATGGCCTGCTCATTAGGAGGAGACTCATTTCTCATCATGTAAACATAGCCAAGAACCTTCTTTTTCCCTCAGATGGAGGCTATTGTGCTGATCCACAATTGGTCAAAATGAGGAAAATAAGGGACTGTGAAACACCCAGCCCCAAATGGGACATCTATTATAGAATATATATATATATATATATATATATATATATATATATATAGACAGATAGATAGATATCTACACCCATTGCACAGGGAACATCACGGAAGAGGGGGCAGAAAGATTGTAGGAGGCAAAGGATGGGGTGGAGTGCTGCACAATAGTGGACACAACAGGAATGAGGTATCCATGGGCTCTCACCAATATGGTTGCCCCACAGGACCACACCCAATGACGTGTAAGCAAGATGGTTCAATAAGCCCCACCTCTAGTTGAAGAGCTACAGGAGGTGAATGGTTGCTAAGGGAGGGAGAGCCAGTGTTCTTTAGAGAGAAAATCTCTCTAGAAGTCGTTAGTCTTAAACCCATGTATAACCACACTGATTGGAATCAGTAAATTTATGTATGTGTGTTTGTCTGTGTGAATAGATAAATAGCTGATAGAAAGGTAGATAGATGATAGATAGATAGATAGATAGATCGATAAATAGATGTATTTATGTATTTATGTATGGATAGACAGATAGATGATAGATAGGTAGATACACACCCATACATATAGGTAATAATTATAGAAAAGAGGGCATGAATTTGAGAGGGGGGTATGATAGAAAGGGATACAGGAGTTGAAGGGGAGAGATGGAGGGAATGATGATATAAAGACAGTGTACTTAGCTACGGAATTCTTTAAAAATGTTCATGAATGAAATAATTAATAGTAATTAATTATTAACTTGGAAGTCAATAAGAATTTATAATCATCAATGAAGGAAGTCCTGCGATTGGATTGATTGGGTAGTATTGAAATGATATAACCGTAGAAACTGATTTTGCCTCCTGTTTCCTTTGTAGGTAAAAGTGGATAAAATTTAAAGTGGGTTACGGTAACAATGAAGAGAGAGGGAAACTAAGAGAGGCTATCAATTAGTTCGTCATTTTAAAATAGAATCTTAATAACGTATTGCATTTTGTCCTTTGGCCTCACATTTATAGAATTATTTGCCTTTTATCTGGCAGTTGAGATTACCACTCCTGGGGGAGAAAGGACTGTCATGAGAAGGGTAGGACTCCTCTGTTTAAATATTTGAATATTTGAAGAACTAAAAGGAATGAGATTTATTACAGTGAAAACTGTTATAGCAGCTAGAGGGGAGAGATTGGCCCATTGACTGGAAGCTGAACACTAAAAAACATGCTTTAACTTTATGAAGCATTTTTCAAAGATGCATGGGCTGCTTTGGTGGGTAGGGTGCCCTGTGCCACCAGGGAAAGCCAACCCTAGACGTGACACTCACATATTGGAGAAGGCATAGAGGGATCCAAGTAATTCTTTTAAAAAGCAGTGCAAAAAAATTGTATAAATATAAAAGAAACAGATTGGCAAATGTGAAGACATTTCAAGAGCCCTTCTCCCTGCCAATACCAATATGCAGGAGTTACATCACAGTAAACAGATGTTAGCTCTGGTTCCCAGGTTGTCAGGTAGGAAGCTCAGCTCATATCTTTATTGCTTTTCTAATAAAACCAGCTAAGCTTAAAATAACTTGGTGGCTACTTTAGTAAAGACTAATATAGGAAATTGCACTAATGAGAGGCTAATAAGGCAGACAAGATGACCAGAGATGAAGATGGTGGATGCTGAGTTGCTAAATGAGGGGATTAAGCTTTTCTTTTCTTGGGAAAGGTTTAGAGGAATTTATCAGTAGGGGGCATTGGTGTACTATCAGTGGGAGAATCCACTGCAGGCACTAAGTGTGCTTGGTAATTTTGAGCACTTTAAAATAATAAACAAAGCCAAACAGATAGGGAAACTATTTTTCTTAGAAAAGTGCACATAGAAATGTCATCCATTCAGAGTGAAACTTTAGGAAAAGCAAAGCGTGTGCATATTTGCTTTTTCCTTTTCTTTTTTTTTTTTCAAGATAAATGAAAGATGCCAGAGGCTTAAATTTTTGAGAGTGAGACTAATATCATAGAGGCTGCAGATTTACCATTTCCAATCCCAGGAAATGAGGAAAGAGCTGAGTTTGCATGGCAGTGAACCAGCATATGTAATGCTGAGAGCTCCCACATAAAGGTAACGAGAGTAAAATCAGCTGTTCTCTCTGTTAGGGAAGTCCCCAGTGGAACAAATGCCGGTCTGTTTGTCTAGCTTCCCTTCTACCTGGGTAGGCAAAGTCATACAGTTATGAAATGAAGGAGGCAAAACTGAAAAAAATTGCAGCTTTGTAATGTGCAGACTATGAGCATCGCCTTTCATCCGCAAACTCCATAGATAGAAAGATACTTCAACACTAATACAAAGCACACCATTTCTCATGTTCATCATGACATAAGTGTGATATGCAGATGCAATTACGCATGAATTGTTACAATTTATAGAAAACCTTGATTTTCCACATTCTTTGATCTCTACCCTCAGGAACATTTTAGTTTCATATCATAGAAGTTATACTCTTGAGACAATAAAGTTTGAGAGCTGAAGGAACAGGAAAGTATAAAGATTCATTAAAACATACACATCATGGATTTCTCTGGTTCAACTCTGTAAGAAGCATTATTGACTTGGTACACATTTGCGAAGAATTTCTAAGTAAATTTGTTTCAATCTTTGGTACTATACTCTGAACTTTTGTCACATGAGTTTCTAGTTCACAGACCCAGACACATATTCATATACATATGTATTTCAACTTAATAAGTCCTTGCAGAATTCATCTAAAGCATAAAGCTTTTATTTGTTTTTTAAAGGAAAACAAACTTGAGATATACAGGTGGAAAGCAAACCCCTGCAAACATAGACTAGTGGGCACAAGATAATGAAAGGAGGCCATTTGTTCTGTAGTTTCAATGCTATGAGTTTAGGTATGGGGAATAAAGAGCAAAGGAGGAAAGTCAGTGAGATGTTTTTTGGGGGTTAAAAAAAAAAGAAAGGCAGAAAACCTCCGAGATGATAGAAGACTTTTTAGAACTGAAATATCTAATTATAAAACTGTAAGTTATTTACTGGATTATAATGGGAACTCTCTTTGCTTCATGCTTTCTAATAGTAACTGAAGTTTGTGAATGGGTTTATTTGTGGACAAAATGGTGCTCAAAACAATAAGGAAAGGCAAGCTCCATGTTGATGTAACAAGGGCAAGAATGAAAATTTTAATAGCTGACAAGTGCAGAGAGATAACATAGCAACTAAACTAAATACACAGAATCAGGAGAATGAAACTGGAGCAAATGGTGAGAGCATAAGGCCTTCTATTTATTCTCTGCCAACTGCTTCTCCCACTGGAATCCAAATGCTGAACAGGGCTTTGAACTTCTGAAGGTCTGGAGTGGAGGGCGAGTCAATATTACAAAGATTTAAGGGATCAAACAGTCTTAGCCAGGGTTATAATTAGATGACGATGCCCTAAAAACTATTTTTCAGACCCTTTTAAATATATGGTCTTGCTTTCCTTATAGGGCCCACAATAAAGTTGTTCTGGTACATTCTTAAATAACGGGATCCTGAGATTCTGGTCTTGACTCCTATCTTAATATATTTTGCTATAACAACAAAAAAAAAAAAAACCTGAGATCGGGTAATTTATAGTCAACAGAGATTAATTGGTCCTCAGCCTTGGAGGCTGGGGAGTCCAATATTTATGCAAAAGATGCCAAACTCTTTATTTTATAATACCAATCCCACTTTTGGAGCATTTAAGGCCTTTTTACCTCCTGAAAGTAGTGTTGAGGTTGAACTTTTAATATAATTTGAAACTCTCTGTAAAGTTACAAGTGCAATTTGGTAGATAGGGAACTAAGGAAGTGATTATAAAGCTAATACCATTTCAGGGCTCGAGACATAGTCCAGCAGTTAAGAGAGCTGACTGCTCTTCCAGAGGGCCCAGGTTCAATTCTCAACACCCACATGGCAGCTCATAATACTCTATAATTCCAGTCCCAGGAGATCTGACTTCTGGCCTCCCCAGTCATGCACATGGTGCACAACAGACACATTACAGGCAGAACACTGACACACATAAAACAAAAATAAATAAAATGTCAAACATCCACAAATTAATACCGTTCCATATTAGCAGTACCCATGAGTGTACAGAGCATGCATTTATTAGATGAAAGTCTCACTTAGCTACTCCTTAGATATAGGACCATAGGCAAATCACCAACATATTCTAGAGCCTCAATTTCTTTCTTTAAGGAAAAGAGTGGGAAGATTACTCATACAACTCAAATAAAGCACCAAGAACAGGATTTTAGGGGCCGAGGTCCTCATGAGCTCACTGCAGGCCAAGGCACAGGTCTATGGAATGTTGTGGTTCACCTAGGACTGGAATGTTGTGGTCCACCTAGGACAGACAAGCTGCCTCCTGGAGGTTCTCAGTGATGCTTGTAGGCCCACACAGGAAGCTTGGAAAAAAACACCAAGTTATTTTTTTCCAAAGACATTAAAAAACAAAGCAGGGCCACAAAAGCTGGCTCCGTACAAATCAGCTTACCCTCCTGTCACTAGGTGTACTCACACAAGTTTTGTTTCTTTACCCATGCCTCCACGTAGGCCTTTCCTGAGGTCAGTATGCTTCTGAAAATGTGTGTGTGTGTGTGTGTGTGTGTGTGTGTGTGTGTGTGTGTGTGTGATGAAATCTACATTGTGTGTGATCTTTTTATGTACCTTTGAGTGTAATGCTTTGAAGATAGATTATGTTTTAACTACGGCACACTTTGATGATCAAAAATAGGAACTTGGAAGCAGATTAAACTTGTCAAACTGTAAGAAAGAGAATGAGGGAAATCAGAAGACAGTGAGTCAGATGAAATCTGGCATCTCTTGTTTCTAGAGTAACAGGAAGGGAAGAAAACCATGTCTCTACTTACAAGTAGGCCAACAGAGTCAAGAACACTGAACACAGAATAGTTGATGAATCAATGCTTTGGGGTGTGTGTGTGTGTGTGTGTGTGTGTGTGTGTGTGTGTGTGTGTGTTCAATTTATGTCTTCATAGGCCTCACTATTTTCTTTGTATTTGTTGTGTAGGACAAGGTCTCATTATATAACTCAGGTTGACTTGAACTCAAAATTCTCTGCCTATGCTTCCTGAGTGCTGGTATCACAGGTGTATGCCCGCATGCATCTGCACCTTCTCAGGGGTAAGAATTCTCCAGCTGCCTTTTTCAGTCAAATTAGCAAAACACTGGACAGATTTGAAAGAAATAATGTCAACACTTGTCCTCCGAGGAAAAAAAGTTGTGGTAAGACTTAAATAATCAATAGCAAAATTAAGGTATTTTATAATGTGCTGTGGAATTGTCCTTAAGATTGTTTCTGAATAACCCAGTAAAAGTAAACTCTTGCAACTGAGAAATTCAGTTCACTCTGTTTCTTATATATGGCTTAACCCGCTTGGGAGCAGAAAGGAAGCAAAACTAAAGAAGTGTAAAATTGTGGCCTGATGCTTGGTCAAGCTATTACACTATCTATGGCCCCTGAACCACAGTCCTTTTCTTTTCTTTTCTTTTTTCTTTTTTTTTTCTTTTGTTTGTTTATTTGAGCACATTTTTTTTTTCCTGTGCCTTCCATTCCCGCAGAAATGACGATGCTTGTGACAGTTGAGGAATTGCTGGCTTGGAAGGTGGCCAGTGCAAGTCTTCCCTCTTCTGTGGCACCTGTGTGAGTGTGGGAAAGTCCCTCAGCCTCATCAAAACTCAGTAAGATAGGAAAGATAACTTCTAACACGGTAAAGGAAAAATATCCAAGTGTGAGCAATGACATTACCAATGAGACGTCCTGCTAAGAAAAACAGGGGCCACGGACACTTCCATCTCTTCCCCATAGCTCCTTTTTATTCAGTAGATGCAGAATGCACAGGAGAGGGTAAAGACTACAGCAATATTTACAATGACACCAAATGAAACTTCAGAGCAGAGTCATGTGAAAGAAAAAGAAAAACATCCTTTAAAACTCTCCTTAAAAAGGTGTGGGATTTTACTTTTTAATTTCTAGCCTTTGTTTGGTAGCATTGACTTCAGAGAGGGCTAGACATGGAACATATTTTAGCCTGAGAGTTTCAGAGAAGTGTGGGGGGTATTAAAATACCCCCTGTTACTTCTAAATACAGGTTTAGAGCATGTGGCTAAGATGGGCCTCCTAGGACTGAACCACATAATTGGGTAGTCTTACTCCCTCAATCACAGGAAACCACAACTCTTCCCACATAGAAAGAACACAGTAAAACACAAGTTTCCTGTGGTGTCTGCCTCCCAAGATGAAGGCAGGAGAAAGGAGCTGAGCTACATGTGCCCAGTTCTTTCAGCATTGCCTATCACATAAATCAGTTCTTCTCAGAAGAGACGCTTATACCCTTATGGGTCTTTCTCGGCAGGATCAGAAATAGCAAGCATGAGAAATGTTGAGATCCATTGTTTCAGCTCACTCTTGCTCCACAGAATGAATGGGATTTTACAATAATGAAATTTATTAAAAGAAACAGAATTCTGTATCAATAGTCCTTAATGTTTAAACACTACATCTTGATGAATCCATTTCTGCTTTTATTCTGGAATTGACTGAATGAGATATGATGATATGTTTGGCTTTCCCTTCTCTTTCTTAAATCTTTCAGTGCATTTAATTTGCAGAAATGGCTGGATTGGTTCCAGGAGGGGGAGGGGAGAAGTGTGTACACATCTGTAATGATCTCTGACAGCATGATGTGGAGCAACGATTTTTTTTTTTTTACGACGGTAGTCAAAATTACGGTAATTAGAGAAAATATCCACATCTTTATAAACAGTGTTAACTGATTCAAAGGGGACTTAATGAGAACTTATGAGAGGAAGAACATTTTTTGCCACCGACTATTAAACATTAATTAAAGTCAGAAGGCACCAGTCAAATTGTCTCTGGACTTGGGTCACTTGGCAAGGCACAGAAAATGGAGTCTGCAGAATCTGCTGACATTGCTGACTGCGACCCTCCAAATGGGTTCTTTAAATTTGCAGGCTGTTTCCATTTCTAATTTTGCTTCCTGCTAAAAACCTTGATAAGATCTTATCGGAGAAATCCAGAGTTAAAGGCTTTCAAATACAAAGCATTTTAGAATGAAGTGTTTTATTTAAGTATCCTTTTTGTGACAGACCGGTAAAGGGAGCCTTGCATGAAATACAGCATGATCTCAAGTATGGAACAGAATTTATAGGGAAGGTCCTGTAAGACAGGCATCAGGTTATTACAAACGGATATTTAAAAAATAATTGAATGTTGGATGACTTTTCTGCATTTTATGTGCCTTCAGTTCATAAACAGGAAAAAATAAAGTATTTATTTTTATTTTTTTATTTAATATCCAAAATGTTTCTTATTCTCATAGAAGAAATATTCAGTGTTATGAAGCTGTCTATCTAGAGCAGTGACATTCTGATTCTGTTTCCAAACCTTAAAGTTTGGAAATTTAATGGAGGGAAAATTAGCAAGCACAGCTCCCATAGAAACCTTCCATAGAATATCTGGGGACAGTTTTGTTAGGTAACCCAGGCTGACACTGAACTCTTAATCCTCCTGCATCAGTTTCCCAAGTGTTAGGATTACATATGTGAAGTTCATTGACTCCTGAACTTCTGTTTTTGGAGTGAATGACTGTGTATGATCTCTGTTTTCATTTCAACACAAAGCCACTGAAGATTGATACAATGACAAATAAGAAGCTTCTCCAAACAGATCTAGTAGTTGATTCATTTTGAATTTTCAACTGGATGATTTTGACTACCAGGTGAGAGAAATGGCCAGTTTGGTAGATGAATCTCCTCAGGGATTATGATTCAAAACATGCTGTTGTACTGATTCCAAAGCAAACAACAGAGTGAGTTAGGGTGTTTGCTTTGTTTGACTTTATTTTGCTTATGACTTAGGGTGGTCTCTTCATGTGCTTACTTTGGCTCATTTATTTTGGCATTCTCCCCTTCAAGTTTGCATTACCTTCCAATTTTTCTGCCTCAGTCCACTCACCATCCAAAAAAATATAGTTGCCACCTGTCCAGTAACTTTCAACTTTCACATCAACTTACTACTTTATTCCTTTAGAACCTGTCAGTCACTTTTCTGTCCAGCACTTATGGTGAATTCCATTGGTCCTACTCTTAAATCCCATGTCTTCAGTTTATCTCATCACCAAAATCCCACTGGAATTCACTGGTAATTTGTACCTCTGTCCAACTTTTCTTCTTTTGTGTTTACATTTAGTAATTACATGTTATCCTTCCTTCAGGTTTTTCTTTCCTCTGTTTTTAACTCCATATTATTTATTTCATATAATTGATGCTGCAATTTTTTCAACTTTATAGAAAAACACATTTTAAAGATGCCAACCACAACATCCACAACACAACCCCAAGGCTCAGGGAACATCTCAGAAGAGGAGACAGAAGAATTGTAAAAGCCAGAAGACCCAGGGGACCTGTAATTAGACAGTGTCTTCTAGACATGACAGGGAAGTTGTGCTCATGAAATCTGAACAATATAGTTGTCTAAGCAAGACTTGCATAATGACACTAGTTGACATGCCAACATGGATATGGTAAATCTCAGAAGGCCCTACCCTCAGATGAAGAGCTACAGGCAATCAATGGCTACTCTGAAAGAGAAAGAATAAGTCTTCTCTAAGAATGAGTTCCCCCAATAGGTTATCCAATATTACATGGTCAACCTGAAACACACACATACATATAAGCATCACTAAATAGATTCAGTAGGTTACATATGTGATATATATGTACATATCCATATTTATACATCATGTATATATGCAACAATAGTAATTAAGACAAGATCATAAATTTGAGAGGGAATAGGATAGGGACATTGGAGGAGCTACAGAGGGGACAGGAAGAAGTAGAAATGTTGTAAATATGAAACTCATGTATAAAATTCTCCAAAAAAAGAAAAAAAAAGAAAAGAAAAACACAACAGCTTTTCAAAAGATATACATTTTTCTTCTTTCTGAATTAGATCTGTTTGAAATCTGGAAAAACATTCCCTAGTGATTGCTCAATGGAATCTATTCACCATAAAATCTTAAGGGAATACCACATGTCTGTGTATGTCTGTATATGTGTGTAAGTCCATCCTAACAAAGAAATTGGTCAATTAGGTTGATGAAAAAAAAAAAGGGATGACAAAATCTCATTAGTGCCTTGACAAAAGTAACAGATCAAAGAATTGAAAAAATTAAAAATAAAGACTTAGAGCATGGGGAACACAGTCAGTAAAGCACTTGCCTTGTAAACATTAGGACCTCAGCACAGTAAAAAGTTTGGTTCTTCAGTACGCAAAGAGCTTGCAAGGATTGGCCCTAGACCAACTGCACACATGAAGCTGATGGGCTGCTTGATCCTCAAGTGGATCTTCTAACAATCAGAATGGGTCTATCTCAGACTTAGACAATGTTGCCTCCCTCTGGAGCTCATTTTTCTAGTAGAGATGCCTTGGCTTGCATCAATGGAAGAGGAGGCACTTAGTCCTGATGCAGCTTGATGTGCCAGAGTGGGTTGGTACTGGGTTGTGGGGGAGGATATTTGGGAAGTAGGTGGGAGGGTGGGACTGGGATGAGGGGAGGGAGGGGGATGGGGGTTGGAATGTAAAATTTTAAAAATCTTTAAAAAATTGGTATGTCATTTCTTAATTTTGGAAGCTGTGGGCTCTGCCCTTCCTATATAATCAGATATATTTATCCCTCTCAGGTCTCTGAGGTGGTTGAAGAATAGATAGCTAGAGTCTCATAGTTAAATTTTGAGTTGTTTAGGAATCAATAGGGTATTCTGGATCTAAGAAGATGTTTTTAAAATTGTGATGCAAGTTAGGATGGAAGCTAAGTTGGATATAGAACTTTAAACTCATGGAGATGGTTAGATAGTAGAATGTTAAAGTCAGGTGCCAAATACATATGGACTGGACATTGGATTGTATGCTAAGCCCTATAACTCTCATAATTGTGGCCTAATTATTTCTGTTGTTTTGTATTGTATTTGTTGTTATAAGAGAAAGAGCCGTTTGTTGGACTGAAAGGGGGAGCTGTTGGGGGGAAAAGATATACCTTAAACTTGAAAAAAAAGGAGGTGGATGGGGGGTTGAGGGGGAAGAGGATGGGAGGGTGGTACTGGAGCGGGGAGTAGGGAGGAGATTGTGATTGAGATGTAACTTAAAGAGATAAAAAATAAATAAAAAACAGTTAAGTTATATAAATATGTTTTTGTTTCAATCCCAGGTGTGGGATATAGGGCTGCTTCAGTTTGTCTACAGCCATTAGCTCTGATTGTCTTGTGCTCTAGAAGGGGTGTGATTTTTGCCAGCTGAAGATAGTTTAATTCTGGGGACTCTGGAGAGGGTATAAATGGGAGGCGCTGAGAGGGCCAGTGGCAGGTGCTACTCTCTCTGTTGCTGCCCCACTGTTGCTGGTCCCTGCTGCTGTGTCTGTTATTGCTGGCTTTCTGGATATTCTGACAAGGAAGACTGGACTTATCTCTAGGAACTTGACACCCCTAATCAGCATGAAGTAGTCTAAAGAGGTCTATGCCTCCTTCTCCCTCTAACCTTCTTGTGTTGGGGGATTGGAAGTGATTAGGATGGAATAAGGATTAGAAGGGTGGGAGATATAAGAACCCAATAAAGTAGCCCAAAAAGTATGCCAACACCCGAATTCAAGGCCCAGGACCCACATAAAAATGCCAGGCAGGGTGGTATACACTTGTATTGCAGCAATGGGGAAGCAGAAATAAGCGGATCCCCATGGCTTCTGGCCTACTAGTTTAGCTTTATTGGTAGGTCAATGAGAAATTTTGTCTCAAAAGAGGTGTAACTGGTATTCTGAGGATGATATATGAGGTTGTTCTCTGGCCACCACACATACACAGCAATTGCATACATGTGAACACACAGAGAAAATTTAAAAAATCATACAGAGAAATTGAACCTATCACCTTCATTTCAAAATTCAGCATTGGGCCTCTGTACCCTACTGTGTATGTGTTACAGGCAAAGCCAGTTATCTGTGGCTTGTGTAGTCAGGTTGGCTTATGGTAGTCCTGGAATGGGACACCTAAACTAAGATTTGGCAAAGACATTTACAGAGCAATTAATCTTTTATCTTGATTGGTTTTTTCCTTCTCTTACAACATGCATGTACATGTGTGCGCCTGTATGTGTGCCTGCATGTGTGTGTGTGTGTGTGTGTGTGTGTGTGTGTGTGTGTGTGTGTGTGGTGTGTGTGTGTGTGTGTGTGTGTGTGTGTGTGTGTGTGTATTTCCTAACAGAGCCAAGTGCCTCAAATGTACCAGAAAATCACTTTGACTTTGTTAAATTTATGTGAGATAAAAGTGTAAATAGCAACAATGTGGAAAATCAAGACAATAACTTTGTGGTCATGTTTTTCATCAGGTCAAAGGAAAAGTGAAGAAACTTGTAGAGGACAGCTGATTTAACCTCAGAATGAGAAGGAGGGTAACTGCTGACCTCCAAGTAGCTCTGAGCCTCTCCTGAGAGAAAACATTAGAAGAAAAGCCTCAGCTCAGACAATGGTGTTTGTGCGTTTACTGGTGTCTTATGTGTCTGTACCTGGACTGGCTTGTGAGATACACTGCAGAAAAAGACACAGGCTTCATTTATAATGATCTATCTAAGTCTAGTAAGGATGACAATTGTATCACAAATAGTTACACATCAGAGTCAAGTGCAATTTGACCTGTATTTACAAGAGACAGAAATAGTCCAGAGAGCATGTCTGGTTAGGAAAGGCCTCAGAGGACAGAGACAGAACTTTATCTTATCACAAACCTGAATCTGAGTCTTTTTCTACACTTGGAAAAAAATTTGTTTGGTTTTCACTTACTGAGGCAAATGTGATCTCTACACTTGTATTTTAAAACTACAAATACAGCAGGTGTAAACCTTGACTATGAACTAGTACTTTTAAACATCTCATTTCTTTGCATTTAAGTCTGTTTATATCTATGGTTGAACTACAATCACACTCACAAGATATTGTTCTCAGTGGGAATTCCTGGGACTCTCTCATTATGTCTCAGGATATGACAGATGCCTTCAGGGTGCTGGCTAACACTGCAGCCCCCACTGTGTAACTTACAAGTTTCCTTCAAATTTCAGAGGCTCTGCTGCTTCCGTGCCAGGAGAGCAACACAGGCAACCAGTGAAGCCAGGAACCCCCAGGACATAGTCCTTTGGGGACCCATGGGGTTATCACCTTTCAATTCTTCCCTTTTCACAGCAGATCTGTACCTCTCATTCTCAATAGGCAAAAATCTTATTCAGCTTGCTTCTCTTCTAGGTTATGGGAGTGTGTTCCTCTTCCTCCTGGCCCTCAGAGCTGCTCTCCTTCACTCCCTGACTCCCCAAGCTCCTTGGTATAAACACTTTAAGACAATGATTCTCAACCTCCTTAATGCTGCAGCCCGTTTATATAGTTCCTCATGTTGTGGTGACTCCCAATCATAAAATTATTTTGTTGCTACTTCATAACTGTAATTTTGCTACTGTTATAAATCATAATGTAAATACCTGATATGCAGGATATCTGATATTTGACGCTTGCGAAAGAGTCTCTCAGCCATAGATTGAGGACCGCTGCTCTAAGGAGTGCAACCTCTCAACAAGCCAAGTGTTATGCTATGCCTGTGTCACCCTCTCCATAACTCAGAATCCTGGCCTCCAACACCTTTGAGAGGCAAGGAGGTCATGAGGTGTGAGCCCCCATGAATGGGGTTATTAGCTGCTTTTATAAGAGGCCTTAGACTATCATAGGTGGGGTAATTTAATCTCGCATGTGACCTCAGTTTCCAGAGCTCTGAGACAAGTAAAAGTGAAGGGTTGATCCTAAAACACTCTTAGCCCAGGGTAACTGGGTTTACTATAACACAGAAGGATCCATGTGCTTACAAGGCACCCTAATAATTACCAAATCATTTGGCATATTCATATTATATTGCTTCACTAGATAGACACATGTGGAGGGTAGAGAAGTAGAAACTTCAAGAGTGAATGCTGTGTGGAAGCTAGGAGTGAGATAGGCTATATCCCGAACACTGGACCCCTTTGGGTGGCTGTGAGACCTGTTTCCAGCTGTCTTCTCTGCATGTTTCCATTTTGCTTTTAGCCACACAGGCAATTTCAGTAATTGGGATGGAAGTTCTGGGAATCAGAAGTTTACAGGCAAAACCGTGTACAATGGTGGCCCGGAAAATGTTTGAGTTGGCTGTATGGGACCAGACTGAGACCACAGCCCCCTAGGCAGAATGAGGTCTGGCCTTCATTAAGCCTGACTTCTGTGCCTTCCATTTTACATATGATGCAGTGTGAGCAGTGGCAATATCTCAGTCTACAAACGGCTAGTTAGAAACATTAAAGATATCGTGTGCTCTAATGGCATTAACTTAATACTTTTCTTTTACTTAGGAATGGCATAAAATTCATTCCTTAAAGGACTCCAAAATGAAAGATTCCTGGCACACATTCAGGCCAGACAAGCTGACTCTGGCTTCTCACCCCCTATATTCTTCTCCATTCTGTTGCTAAACCCCAAAACTGGCCTCTATTGGCTCTTGAAGGGCTCAAAGTGTACTCTTTCCCAAGTGAGATCAGCCCCAGGATGCTGTCTGCCTAGAGAAGAAATAATACATTCCATCAAAGGCTGAGAGAAGCCTGAGAGATAGACAGTACCCCTGGATTCAATGAAAAGGAAAATGAACTCAACATCACCAAAATGGAAGGTTTTAATTATGTTCGTCACTGAACTGCTGTGGATGCTTAAAATGAAATTGTAGATTCTATCTTTGTTGATATGGCCCTGGAATACTGCCTCTTTTTCTCCCTGTCAGATCATTTTTAAGCATTGCTAGTATATAACTATCAACAAAAGCAAAGACCTTCACTGCCTGACTTGTAAAGTAAATCCTTTTTGCAGAATCTTTCCATCGGATTCAGCTTCTTCCACGGTCAATTGCCAGAGGCCACAGCACAATGGGGTTGTCTTATTTATTTCCCACAGCAGTGGGAGGCTAGAGGGCCTGCTACTTCAGCTTTTCAAGATGAGGATGATTTTAGACCCAGACACAAAGTCACAGTGTCATTAATAAAAACAAGAAAGGCACAGGCAGATAGCTGATCTTGTGAAACCTTTTTGTTGAAAATTTAAGCACTCAACACTGACTACTTTTTTTCTGAACAATGATGAAACACTGGTTTGGTTAAATCCACTAACATACACAAATATTTCATATGAATATATTCATACATAATTTTCTTCATATTGACACAACTAAATTGTTGCCTTTGAATAGCATTCCATCAGTTCTCAGGAGGCTCACACCATCTTAGGATACAGCATGCTTTTTCAAATCCCCATCTTATATTCATGCCAGCATACTCTCAGGCAACAGTATGCTGATGCTTCTTCCTGCTTCTAGTCAGACTGGACCATGTGACGATGTGATGTGCAGGCGATTTACTTAGAATTTATCATTTAGACTCATGCTTCTCAACCTTCCTAGTGCTGCAACCTTTTAACACAATTCCGCATATTGTGGTGAGCTCCAACCATAAAATTACCTCATTCCTACTTCATAACTGTAATTTTTCTACTGCTCTGAATTGTAATATAAATATCTGATATGTATGATCTCTCGTATGTGACCCCCTACAGGGGTTGAGAACCACTGGTCTAGGCCCTTGCTACCAGTAGGTGTGAAAGAAAAAATTCTATTCTGATGAGATGTGGGGTCTCAGATAACAAATTCTAGGAATTCAGCTTCTTAGATTATACATTATTGTACACCAACCAATATACTCGCACATCATTTCAGGGGAAACCTGCTACCACCAGCTTATCCTCTCCACACCGGCCCCTCCCCCCACCTGGTAACTTTTACTTTAGGACCTGCTGTACTGAGAATAGCTCAAATGCCAGAGAAGCAGATGCATGGTTCCCTCCAGGACAACATTGTAAGCCCTTATACTATGTGAAATGTGATCTTTAGGCACTAGTTTAGAGCTCTAAAGTTAGAGATAGGCTAAAGTGGGTGGAGGAAGAAGCAGGCATGATTTACTGACTTTCCCCTCCCCCCCCATCATCTCTGCACTTCCGCCTGGCCCTCTGAGAAACCCAACTGAGAACACTTCCACAGGCTGTCTGCCAAACAGGTAAATTATATACAACTGCCCATTTCTTATGAGATACCCTAAGTACATACTATGGATCATGGCAAAGGAATGACTAATTTGACTCCTCAGTCACAGCCCTTCTAAAGTTCACATGAGTTTGATTGGCAAGTATGGAGAGATTCATTTGGGTGGGCTACTTCATTGCTGTTGCACTTGAGTATAGCCAGAAGCCATATACTTGCCAAAGATGAGAGGAATCCCCATACTATCTAATGGGGTGAAGAATACACAGAAATATTTTAGCTTCTCCAGGTAACACGGGAATGAGGAAATGTTCCCATTGTTTGTTTTGTTAGGATTTTAGCAAAAGCCATGCTCTTGTATATTGACACACACCATTCTCCAACAGGAATTTTCCTAGGGCACAGCAGCCTGGGGCAAAACTGACATACATTTCTTGGGACTCTCTGTACACTGTTGAGTGGCCTGATTTCTCGGGTGTTGCATCAATTCCCAAATTGCTGTAGGGTTACCCAGCCTGTGGCTAATTTCTCCGGGAACTTGATGTCACTAACTAATTAAGTCACATATTATACCCTGCTGAAGAAACTTTCATGCTGCAATAGATGGTGTTGTCAGTGCTGTTGAAGCTGGCTTTCCAGGCAAAAACAAGCAAACTGGAGAAGGAAATGTACAAAACAAACACTACCATTCAAGACATGAAAGTAGAAACAGAAACAATAAAGAAAACACAGTCAGAGTTAAAAGAGGAAATGGAGAATCAAGGGAAGAGAACAGGAACTACGGATGTATCAAAAATAGGATGCAAGAGATGGAAGACAGGATCTCAGGCATGGAAGATTCGATGGAAGAAATCAGTACAACATCCAAAGAAAATGAGAAAGCTAAAAATATCTCACCCACAACATCCAAGAAATCAAGGACTCAATGAAAAGATGGAACCTAAGAATTATAGGCATAGAGGAAAGAGAAGACTCCCGACTCCATGGTCCAGGAAATATCTTCAACAAAATCATAGAAGAAAACTTCCCAAATCTAAAGAAAGAGATGCCAGTAAAAATCTAAGAGGCTTACAGAACACCGAACAGATTAGATCAGAAAAGAAACTCCTCTCCCAACATAATAATAGAAACTCCAAATGTAGAGAACAAAGAATGGATATTAAAAGCTGTAAGAGAAAAAAGCCAAGTCACATACAATAGCAGACCCATCAGAATCATACCTGACTTCTCCTCAGAAACTTTAAAAGCTAGAAGGGCCTGGACAGATGTCCTACAAGCCCTGAGAGAACATAACAAAGAATGGATATTAAAAGCTGTAAGAGAAAAAAGCCAAGTCACATACAATGGCAGACCCATCAGAATCATACCTGACTTCTCCTCAGAAACTTTAAAAGCTAGAAGGGCCTGGACAGATGTCCTACAAGCCCTGAGAGAACATAGGTGCCCAGCCAGACTACTATACCCAGAAAAACTCTCTATCAACATAGGAGAAAACAAGATATTCCATGACAAAATCAAATTCAAACAATATCTCCTCACAAACCCAGCCTTACAGAAGATCCTAGAAGGAAAATTCCAACACAGAGAAGATAACTGCACCCAAGAAAACAGAGGAAATAGAAACCTCCACAGCAACTAAACAAAAAGAAACACAAGACAGCCAGCTATACCAAAATAATGGGAAATAAAAACCCCTGGTCACTAATATCCATCAACATAAATGGACTCAACTCGCCAATAAAAAGACACAGACTTACAGACTGGATCCGTAAACAAGACCCATCTTTTTGCTGTATACAAGAAACACACCACACTATTGAAGATAAACACTATCTCAGAGTAAAGGGCTAGGAAAAGGTTTTCCAAGCAAATGGACCCAGGGAACAAGCTGGAGTAGCCACTCTAATATCAAACAAAATAGACTTCCAATTGAAGTTCATAAAAAAAGACAGAGAAGGGCATTACATACTCACTAAAGGAAATATACACCAAGAGGTCATCTCAATATTGAACATCTATGCCCCAAATACAAAGGCACCTACATTTAAAAAAAGTAACACTTCTAAAACTTAAATCGCACATCGATCCAAACACTTTAATAGTGGGAGACTTCAACACCCCACTCACAACTATGGACAGATCATCAAGACAGAAGCCAAACAGAGAAATAATGAGTCTAACAGAGATCATGAACCAAGTGGACCTAACAGATATCTACAGAACGTTTCACCCAAACACAAAAGAATACACCTTCTTCTCAGCACCTCACAGAACCTTCTCCAAAATCGACCATATAGTTGGACATAGATAGCCTCAACAGATACAAGAAAATTGAAATTACCCCTTGTATATTATCAGACCACCATGGAATAAAACTGGACTTCAATAGCAAAAGAATCAACAGAAAGTCTACACTCATATGGAAATTGAACAACTCTTTACTAGAGGACCACTGGGTTAGAGAAGAAATAAAGAAGGAAATCAAAGACTTCTTAAAATCCAATGACAATGAAGATACAACATACCCAAACCTATGGGACACAATGAAAGCTGTGCTACGAGGAAAGTTCATAGCACTAAGTGCCTTCAAAAAGAAAATTGTGACAGCTCATATTAGCGAATTAACAGCTAAACTGGGTGAATTGGAAAAAAAAGAAGCAAACACTCCCAAGAGGAGCAGAAGGCAGGAGATCATCAAACTTAGGGCTGAAATCAACAACTAGGACTGTACCTAGTAATAATAAAGGCAATATACAGCAAGCCAGTGGCCAACATCAAAATAAATGGAGAGAAACTTGAAGCATTTCCTGTAAACTCAGGGACAAGACAAGGATTCCCACTTTTGCCATATCTCTTCATAATAGTACTTGAAGTTCTTGCTAGAGCAATAATACAACTAAAGGAGATCAAGGAGATAAACATCAGAAACGAAGAAGTCAAATTATCCCTATTTGCAGATGATATGATAGTATACATAAGCAACCCCAAAAATTCCACCAGACAACACTTACAGCTGATAAACACCTTCAGCAAAGTGGCTGGATACAAAATTTATTCAAAAAAATCAGAAGCCCTTCTTTATACAACAAACAAATGTGCTAGAAAGAAATAAGGGAAACAACCCCCTTCACAATAGCCACAAACAACATAAAATACCTGGGGGTAACTCTAACCAAGCAAGTAAAGGACTTGTACAACAAGAACTTCAAGCCCTTGAAGAAAGAAATGGAAGAGGCCTTTAGAAGAGGGAAAGATCTCCCATGCTCATGGATAGGTAGGATCAACATAATAAAAATGGCCAACCTACCAAAAGCAATATATAGATTCAATGCAATTCCTTTCAAAATACCAACACAATTTTTTATAGTCTTGGAAAAAGCTATTCTCAATTTCATATGGAACAACAAAAAGCCCAGAATAGCTAAATCAATCCTGTACAATAAAAAACATCTGGAGGTATTACCATCCCAGATTTCAAGCTGTACTACAGAGCAATAGTTGTAAAAACAGCATGGTATTGGTATATAAACAGACCAGTAGATCAATGGAATCAAATTGAAGACCCAGAAATAGACCCACACACTTATGGCCACCTAATTTTTGACAAAGAAGCCAAACGGCACAATGGAAGGACAGCATCTTCAACAAATGGTGTTGGTCCAACTGGATGTCCACTTGTAAAAGAATGAAATTAGACCCATACTTATCACCTTGTACAAAACTTAAGTCCAAGTGGATCAAAGACCTTAACATAAGGCTGGTCACACTAAATCTACTAGAAGAAAAAGTGGGAGAAACCATCGAACTAATTGGCACAGGTGACAACTTCCTGAAGAGAACACCAATAGCTCAGGACTTGAGATCAACAATCAATAAATGGGACCTCATGAAACTGAAAAGCTTCTGTAAGTCAAAGGACACTGTCATTCGAACAAAACAGCAGCCTACAGACTGGGAGAAAATCTTCACCAACCCCACATCTGACAGAGGGCTAATATCCAAAATCTACAAAGAACTCAAGAAATTAAATGCCAAGAAACCAAGTAATCCAATCAAAAAATGGGGGACAGAGCTAAATAGAGAATTCACAAAGGAGGAATCCCTAATGGCTGAGAGACACTTGAAGAAATGTCAAAATCCTTAATCACCAGAGAAATGCAACTCAAGACGACTCTGAGATTCCATCTCACACCTGTCAAAATGGCTAAGATCAAAAATTCAAATGACAACACATGCTGGCAAGGGTGTGGAGAAAGGGGTACCCTACTCCATTGCTGGTGGGAATGCAGGCTTGTGCAACCACTATGGAGGTCAGTCTGGCGATATCTTAGAAAACTTGGAATAGCTCTGCCTCAGGACCCAGCCATACCACTTCTGGGTATACACCCAAATGCCTCTTCACGGAATTATAAGGAAGTTTCCTCATCTATGTTTATAGCAGCCTTATTTGTAATAGCTAGAAACTGGAAACAACCCAGATGTCCCTCAACCAAAGAATGAGTTAAAAAACTGTGGTACCTCTACACAATGGAATATTATTCAGCTATCAGGAACAATGAAATTATGCAATTTGCAGCCAAATGGATGGAACTAGAAAAGCTCATCCTGAGTGAACTAACCCAGACTCAGAAGGACACATATGGCATCTATTTACTTATAGTAGGATTTTAGCTATATAGTAGAAGGTATCGATACTACAATTAACACACCAAATGGAACTTGGACATAGACTTCTTATTTTTAATTTTAATTTTTTTATTTATTTTTTATATATTAGTTATATTTTTTTTCTATTTTTTAGTCTTTTTTAATCTATTGTCTGCTTATTGGTTTGTTTGTTTAGTAGTTCTCTCTCCCGGGCAACAAGACACTTTTCACTGATGATACTGCTTCGTAGACCCCCAATGAATGAAGAGGCTCTTGGCCCTCATATGACCTCTCAACTGAGATGAGGGACTGTTATATAAGGACACCCAACCCCAGAGAAATGGGATGGAAGGGTTAGGAGGTAAAGAAAAAAAATGAAATGTGATGTTTCGGCCTTTTACTACTAATTGTCATTACCTCTTTAGGATAATAAAGAAATGCAAACTAATGGTTATGCACGCCAGTCATTCTGTTAGGTCCTATGACAGCCTATTATATTTACTTTCTAAGCTAATCAAAAATAAATCTGCTACGAGACAAGGAACATCTGCTTACCCTAATATAAGAGATAGATAGGGCCTCTTCAAAAACCTCAAGAGATCTGCAGAATATGGCATTCAAAGATGTTTTCGTAACTTTAGATTTTTTATATCAAGACATATCAACTCCTGACAGCACCCCCTATTCTCCTCCAAGTAGAAGATGAGCATCGAAGAATCTCCAGTGGGAGATGATTGAATTAGTCACAAGCCCATCTCTTGGTAGGAAAAGCCCCTTGCTCCAACTGTAGACAGAATGCTGTCCAAAAAGGACAAAACCTGAAAGCAGGTAAGTCAACAGCCTAGCTCTGCCAAGACAGGGTAGATAAGTCCTTCATAACCCCTGCTCTACAATCAATGTCTGTCTGAGAAACGGGGCCAAATGACTGAAGATCGATGCTGTAATGTATGGAGAGAAAATAGGAACTGTCCAGGCAGCCACTGGGATGTCATTTCTTAGTTTTGGAAGCTGCAGGCCCTGTACTTCCTATAAAATCAGATATATTTATCCCTCTCAGGTCTCTGAGGTGGTTGAAGAACAGATAGCTAGAGTCTCATAATTAAATTTTGAGTTGTTTAGGAGTCAAGAGAGTGTTATAGATCTAAGAAGATACTTTTAAAGTTGTATTGCAAGTTAGTATGAATGTTGAGTCAGATATAGAACTTTAAACTCATGGAGATGGTTAGATAGTAGAATGTTAAAGTCAGGTGCCAAATAAGTATGGACTGGACATTGGGAATGTACGCTAAGCCATATAACCCTCATAACTGTGGCCTAATTACCTCTGTTGTTTTGTATTGTATTTATTATTATAAGAGAAAGAGCCATTTGTTGGACTGAAAGGGGAAAATGTAGGGGGAAATAAGATATACCTTAAACTTGAAAAAAAAGGGAAGAGGATGGGGGGTTGAGGGTGGGAGGGTGGGACTGGAGGGGGAATAGGGAGGGACTGCGATTGAGATGTAACTTGCAGAAATAAAAAATAAAGAAAAAAGGTGATATATCTATATATACACATATAATGTAAACTTAAATACAGATGTGTATATATACAATATGTAGTTATAAGGTAAACTTAAATAACATAATATATAATATAATATAAATATATATATATATATAATTTAATTAAAGTTACACCAATTGAGCTGACAATGCTACCCACATGAACTCTCTAACAAACCCCTAGTGCTAGGCATGGGAAAGCTCCTTTTAAGTGTTGGTCAGGAGCATCCAAGTGACACACTCCCCAAACTAGACAGGCTGTGGCCATTGCTCTTGGTGCCTTCCAGGAAAAGAGATAAGACCCTGTTGCTATAGACAGCATACACTTCAGGCACCAGATTTGAGTGCTCTACATCTGGCCTGGAAGCCTCCTCACTGAGGACTAACTAGCTCTCATAGTTTTGGAAGGAGTCATGCAATCTCCCAAAGTAGTTGCATTCATTTCCTAGGGTAACAGTAACCATCTAACTAAACTTAAAGCCAAATGAAGCAAAAATGTTGACTTAGACTGTGTGTTATTGGTAATTTTCATTTAAAAATTCCTTATAACTATATCAATATTTGAGCTTCAGATCAGTTTTAAAATACTTATCACTAGTATTTTGATTTCATTACACAGTACTTGTGTGTGTGTGTGTGTGTGTGTGTGTGTGTGTGTGTGTGTGTGTGT
>CAJQZJ010032188.1:12556214-12566680 GCA_907164525.1 Lophiomys imhausi
GTGTGTGTGTGTGTGTGTGTGTGTGTGTGTGTGTGTGTGTGTGTGTGCATATATTCACAGAGACTAGACCTCTAAAATATTGCTGAGACATGGCAAAGCCTGGATGTGTTGCTGGGTTAGGGCACACTGGCAGTATAATGATGCCCTCACACCCCTTGAAGTAGAAGGAGCTATTCACAAATACCCCAGGATGAAAGTTTCTATCACAAGTCAAAATGTAATTTTCCTCAGCATCTCTACAGAATAGTATGATTGATTCCTGAATGGACTTGAACAAAAATATTTCTAATCTAATTCTTAGCTTTCAGTGACAGCAATCCCTAAGCCCCCTTTCACCAGGATCTGCTTTGTCACCCCATCCATCTCTTTATTCAATTTTTTTTTCTGGAATCCTCAGAGGGCAGTCAAGAGTGAACACACTACATCTTTTTTCAGAGATCAGAACTGTGGATAAACACTGCTCTACAACCTGGCCACATTCCTTGTGCTGTGAGCATGGGGAGTCAGAAGATTGCAGATGGAACTACAGTACAGATGGAATAAATTATTTAATTTAATACGAATTATCACATACCTTTCTCTAGCATTATTTACCCATGGACAATACTGAAACAATAGTACATTTGCATTTGAAGTGCTTACAATTAATTGTCTCTCCTTTTTTTTTTTCAGTGTATTTCTGTTCGACTGAGTATTGGCTTTAAAATTTGATAGGCAGGGTGAAGCAACAGAAGAATTGTGAAAACAAGTTGCAACCTAAATGACCTTTAGGAACTCACACAGAGTATTCCTGTTGAAAACTGGATGTGTCTACCATGCTTATGATCCCAACACTGGGTAGGTGGAGATAAGACGATCTATGGGGCTTTGCTGGCCAGCCAGTATAGCTAAATTGGTGAGCTCCAGATTCAATGAGACACACTGTCTCAAAAATAAGATGGACAATAATTGAGAAAGACATTTGACATTGACTTCTTGCGCGCGCACGCACACACACACACACACACACACACACACACACACACACACACAGTCAGAGGTACACATACACCAAATACACATGAACACAAAATACACTGTGATAGAAATGGAGGATGATCTGTGGAGACTGAGACAAATTATTGCAAAAAAGAAAAGGAATGAATCACCCCCTGACAAAGCAAATAGCACTTCTACAGCCCTTATTAATGAGGAAAAGAACTAGATGGGAAAATGTTGCAATGGTCAACACCGTGACACACTTGTACTTGATCTTGATCTTCATGTTATATCTTTCATTCTCTCTGCTATGGAGAGACCTGGCCCATTCAATGAATGCAGTAACAGTGATCCTTGATAGTACAGAGGTATACACTTTTGACAGTATCTGCTTACACAACCAGAAACCTGTAGTTAGATCCGTAAAACAGTACATGTTCTTAAGGGAGTATTAATTATAATTGACACTGTTCTTAATTAATTAATAACTATTAACTTGGTTGAGGATTAAATAAGAAGAATGAGTCTGGCAGTTATACTTTTTGAAAAATAAAAGAAAATGTGTGAGAATTTTAAACATTATTATTATGCCCTCCTAGGATTATGAATGCCTCTTTGGATGTAGCTAGCATTCTGAATTTTTACTATTGGGCTGCAAGCAATAGAGGAGACATTTCAAAACATTAGAATGCACTGGTGAGATGGTAGACGGTAGACAACCTGAACCTGACCCAGGCTTCACCTTTAGTAATGTGCCCTTGGTAACTTAAATCACCTGTATTTCAGAGCAATAACAGCATCCACCTCATAGGATTATTGTAAGGTTTAAACAAATTAAGTCATACAAAATACTCAGCATAGCATACTAGCTATTTGCTACTATCTACTCTGTAAATGGAAGTCTGGATTCCAGGTTGGATAGGAAATGACTCTTTGTTCAAAGGAGAAAATGTCTTCTGCAAATAAGCCTGCTAAATACAGAAGAGGGACAGAGCTGCTACAACAGCAAGACAGGTCCACAGTTAGGAAGTGAAACAAACAAGTAAAATTCTGATTTCTAGTCCAAAATTGACATCATCAATTAACCACCAGTCCGTCTATAGGATGTTCTCTGGCCAAAGACCACATGAATACTTTGTGCTTGCACCATGGTAACTGTGCAGTGTCTCCGAAAAAGGGTGTGATAAAGAAGTTACAGGCTTAGGCTTTGACACAGTCATCTGATGGCAATCCAAAGAACCAGGCTCTGCTCTGGAATAGGAAGCAGGGATCAAGAAATCTCATGTACAGGAAGAACTAGGCATGACTGAAACTGTAACTGGTAAGGCAGCTACTCCCACCAGTGCAAACAATGAGTGTGTTTGGATGTTTGTGGCTTGGATACTGTTCGTATTTTGTGTGTACACAGATGAGCAGTCAGAGTGGTTCTGTTTCCGTTCTTGTTTTACATCTATCTAGCACAGTCTCAGAAAGGCCTTTTTGATGGTGACATCTATGAAACTGTATGTTTAAAAGGATGCCAAGGCCCAGTGGTAGTCTCAGATCCAGGACCAGGGCTGACTTTCTTTCCCTTTGCATGTTAATTCTTCTTCTTGATTGGGGAAGTGATTTCTTGAAAAATATCCAGTCCCATTTTTTTGAATATTACTTTCAATATTAGCATTTGAATTCTGAAACTAACCAGTGGCCATAAAAGCATTATAACAATTCTGGCAGGAATATACAATTAAATTTGATTTAAACTCACCAACTCAAATTTTCTGGCCTTACCCTGCTGAGTGCTTAGATTACAAGCATGAGCCACCATGTCTGGCTAGATGATGCTGTGAGCAAAACTGACCCACAGAAATGGGCACATTTCATCATATTCATGATACAAGACATCTGGAGAAAATTTTGGTTGCAGACTGTAAATGCTTTTATACTCAAAGTCCATTACAAAGAATGAGAGAAAGATGGCAAGCACTCCCTAGAGGACCCAGGGGAGTGTGCTAGGCAAGGAGACAAAGACTTACTTTTCCAGGTTTCTCACGATGACTGGTTATGGGCTAGGCATATAGCCTAGTGGGTTAGCCTATGTGCAGGAGGCCCTGGTTAAATCCCTAGTACCATAAACATAAAAACAAGTTAAGGAATAAATAATAAATAATGGCCGATTATTTCCCACAAAAACCTCAGAGTCCAGTGACTGAGATGATGATACTCAGTCGTCTCCAGGGGTCATGGGCACCTGCACCCTGTGGCTGCTGGGGCTCTTGGCATTAAGGATTTTGAAGTGTCTTTGTCGCTTCTGACATTATCAGGACATGCTCATGCTTCTACTACGTGACCCTTAGAGTGCTCTGGAGTAGCAGCTGGGATTATGTTAATTCCTGTGAGATGTGTGCAAATGATACATCACCCCCTTAAATATTTTTTTGTTCATTATGGAAAAACATTGTATATTTGACTGAAATATTAACCATTGTGTGTGGTATCAGGAAGTTTAATTGATGATTGCAATTTAAAACAATTATAATGACAAGTATATATTTACATATAGTATTAAATGTTTGGTTTTATAATTTTAAGACTAATTCTACATCTTAAGGAAACTTAAAAGTGGGTAGGGTGGTGCATGCCTATAATCGCAGCATCTGAGAGACAGAAGAAGCAGGACAATCACTGCCTTTGAGGCCAATTTTATCTACAGAGAGAGTTCCAGGGCAATGAGGGCTATCTATCAAAACAAACAACCTGACTTATTGTCCAACTAACCAATATTTAAGTAGGATTATAAAAGTAATCCTTATACTTAGAAGTATTGCTCACTATTATATCTAGGGCACCATGGCTCCTGGACTAAGTTCTCGATTAACAATCACGTCGGGGGAGCGAAGATGGCGGCGACCTACACTGACGCATTCTGAACGCGGGGAAAAAAGAGCCATAAAAAACACAGAGTTACTGGGCACTGTGCAAAAACCGGAGGGGCTAGACCCCCCCCCCCCCCCGGGAACGCTCACAGCTCCCAAGGGACTGTTAAAAGTCCCAGGGTAAGGCTCTCCCCATCTCTCACAGACACGGAGGCCACGAAACCGGGGACTCGGGAACTCCCATTTGGAGAGGCGCCTGGTAAGATCGTTCCCAACTTACAGCAGGCAGAATCAGGGTCCACTTGGCCATAGATCGCTGTCCTATTGGGCTCCCCACACATCAGGTTGAACTTATACCCACTTAGAAAAGGTTGCGAGATAGTGGAAGCCTTAGCAAGGAACAAACAGGGGGCTCAGCGGGTGGTCCGCAGCAGCCGCTTGTGAAGCGGAGGACGGGAGGTTCCGAGAGAGCGCAGGAAGCGGGGAACACAAAAGCAGGCGGGAGCGGCCAAGTCTCCCACACTCAGGATAGCGCAGCTGGGGAGAGAGCACTGCTGGCAGGGCCAAATTCCCGCCAGTCCACGGCAGGTCATCTGGGGAGAGAGACAGGCGTGGGTGGGACCAGGGGTCCGTGCACCCACGGCGGAGCTGCTGGGACGAGAGGTGCACTCAGGCAGCCGGAGGATCTGGGGCTTGGGGTACCCACGGGACCGTGGCGGCGCAGACAGGAAGGAAATCAGGCACAGGGTCCAGCCCTGAGGCGAGAAGACTAGAGAGAAACCAGAAATCGGGACCATAGCTGTATCCTGGAAAATCCAGACATATCAGGTGTGGAGCCAGACCCTGTCAGCCTCCGGGTCGGCAAACAAAGCCCACAGAATCTGTGCTTGGGCAAACAGGCCCATATCATCAGAACCATTACAGGCTGATAACTCAGAGTGCAACATAGAGAAGTCTGAATTGGGAGCAGTGAAACAATACTGGTCCATTACTCACAACCTGGGAATACGCTGCACCAGATCACAGTGCCTCTGGCCATTAAAATCACAGTGACCTTGAAATCCCCCTGTAAGCAACGACAGATAGCCAAGTAACTCGTCCCCTGCACCAAATCATCCACTGTGGTTCCAAGCACAGAAAACAGACAGCTAAATGCATCCAATGGTGAAAGGTCAAAAAAAAAAATAGAAATCAAGGAATTATGACTCCATCAAAGCAGAACCACCCTAGCTCATCCAATTCGGATGACCACACACCAACAGAAACACAAGAAAACATTGACAATTCTGCAGTATGGAAAGTGATAGAGTCCCTGCAAGAAGAACTTAAATCTATGAAGGAATTCAAGGAAACCACAATTCTACAAATCAAAACAAGGAACAACACCATTAAAGAGCTCCAAGCCAAGGTGATAGAGCTTGAACAGGAAAAGGAAAAAGCCATGAAAGATTTTCATACAAAAACAAGCAAGCTGGAGAAGGAAATGTACAAAACGAACAAAACCATACAAGACATGAAAATGGAAATAGAAACAATAAAGAAAACACAGTCAGAGTTAAAAGAGGAAGTGGAGAACCAAGGGAAGAGAACAGGAACTACGGATGTGAGTATCAACAATAGGATGCAAGAGATGGAAGACAGGATCACAGGCATGGAAGATTCAGTGGAAGAAATCAGTACATCATCCAAAGAAAATGAGAAGGCTAAAAAATCTCTCACCCACAACATCCAAGAAATCAAGGACTCATTGAAAAGACGGAACCTAAGAATTATAGGTATAGAGGAAAGAGAAGACTCCCGACTCCAAGGTCCAGGAAATATCTTCAACAAAATCATAGAGGAAAACTTCCCAAACCTGAAAAAAGAGATGCCAATAAAAATCCAAGAGGCATACAGAACACCAAACAGATTAGACCAGAAAAGAAACTCCTCTCGCCACATAATAATTGAAACCCCAAATGTACAGAACAAAGAAAGAATATTAAAAGCTGTAAGAGAAAAAGGTCAAGTCACATACAATGGCAGACCCATCAGAATTACACCTGACTTCTCCCCAGAAACGATAAAAGCTAGAAGGGCCTGGTCAGATATACTACAAGTCCTAAGAGATCATAGATGCCCAGCCAGACTACTTTACCCAGCAAAACTCTCTATCAACATAGATGGAGAAAACAAGATATTCCATGACAAAATTAAATTTAAACAATATCTACCCACAAACCCAGCCCTACAGAAAATCCTAGAAGGAAAATCCCAACCCAGAGAAGAAAACTCCACCCAAGAAAACAAAGGGAATAGAAAACCCATCAGCAACTAAATCAAAAGAGGAACAGAACCACCGCCTATACCAAACTAATGGGAAATAACAACCCCAGGTCACTAATATCCATCAACATCAATGGACTCAACTCCCCAATAAAAAGACATAGGTTTACAGAGTGGATACACAAGCAAGACCCTTCCATATGCTGTATACAAGAGACACATCTAACTACAAAAGATAGACACTGCCTCAGAGTAAAGGGCTGGGAAAAGGTTTTCCAAGCAAATGGACCCAGGAAGCAAGCTGGAGTAGCCATCCTAATATCAAACAAAACAGACTTCCAACTGAAGTTAATGAAGAAAGACAAAGAAGGGCACTATATACTCATTAAAGGGAATATTCATCAAGAGGAAATTTCAATACTGAACATCTATGCCCCAAATACAAAGGCACCTACTTTCGTAAAAGAAACACTTCTAAAACTTAAAGCGCACGTCGATCACAACACATTAGTAGTGGGAGACTTCAACACCCCACTCACAACAAAGGACAGATCATCAAGACAGAAGACAAACAGAGAAATATTGAGTCTAACAGAGATCATGAAACAAATGGACCTAACAGATATCTACAGAACGTTTCACCCAAACACAAAGGAATACACCTTTTTCTCAGCACCCCACGGAACCTTCTCCAAAATCGACCACATAATTGGTCACAAAGATAGTCTCAGTAGATACAAGAAAATTGAAATAACACCTTGTATCTTATCAGACCACCACGGAATAAAGCTGGTCTTCAACAGTAAAAGAATCAACAGAAAGCCTACACACACATGGAAATTGAACAGCTCCTTACTAGATGACCACTGGGTCAGAGAAGAAATAAGGAAGGAAATCAAAGACTTCTTAAAATCCAACGACAATGAAGACACAACATACCCAAACCTATGGGATACATTGAAAGCTGTGCTACGAGGAAAGTTCATAGCACTAAGTGCTTTCAAAAAGAAAATTGTGACAGCTCATATTAGTGAACTAACAGCTAAGCTGGGTGAATTGGAAAAAAAAGAAACAAACACTCCCAAGAAGAGCAGAAGACAGGAAATCATCAAACTTAGAGCTGAAATCAACAACTTAGAATCAAAAAGAACTATACAAAGAATCAATGAAACCAAGAGTTGGTTCTTTGAGAAAATCAACAAAATAGACAGACCCCTAGCCAAATTAACTAAAAGGCAAAGGGAAAGAACACAAATCAACAAAATCAGAAATGAAAAGGGAGAAATAACAACAGACATTGAGGAGATCCAGAAAATATTCGGACATTACTTTAAAAATCTATATTCCACTAAATTTGAAAACCTAAGCGAAATGGACAATTTCCTCGATAAATTCCACCTACCAAAACTAAATCAAACTCAGATTAACAGCTTAAACAGCCCAATAACACCTAAGGAAATAGAAACAGTCATTAATAATCTCCCAACCAAAAAAAGCCCAGGGCCAGATGGCTTTAGCACGGAATTCTACCGGACCTTCAAAGAGGAACTAACACCATTACTTTTCAAACTCTTCCACCACATAGAAACAGAAAGATCACTGCCAAACTCATTCTATGAGGCCACTGTCATTCTGATTCCTAAACCACACAAAGACCTAACAAAGAAAGAGAACTTCAGACCAATCTCCCTCATGAACATAGATGCAAAAATACTTAATAAAATACTAGCAAACCGAATTCAAGAACACATCAAAAGCATCATACACCATGATCAAGTAGGCTTCATCCCTGGAATGCAGGGATGGTTCAATATACGAAAGTCTATCAATGTAATTCACCACATAAACAAGATGAAAGAAAAAAACCACATGATAATCTCGCTAGATGCCGAAAAAGCATTTGACAAAATCCAACACCCCTTCATGCTAAAAGTTCTGGAGAGAACGGGCATACAAGGACCATACCTAGAAATAATAAAGGCAATATACAGCAAGCCAGTAGCCAACATCAAATTAAATGGAGAGAAGCTTGAAGCATTTCCTCTAAACTCAGGGACAAGACAAGGATGTCCACTTTCACCATATCTCTTCAATATAGTACTTGAAGTCCTTGCTAGAGCAATAAGACAACTAAAGGAGATCAAAGGGATAAAAATTGGAAATGAAGAAGTCAAATTATCCCTATTCGCAGATGATATGTTAGTATACATAAGCGACCCCAAAAACTCCACCAAAGAACTCTTACAGCTGATAAACAACTTCAGCAAGGTGGCTGGATACAAAATTAACTCAAAAAAATCAGAAGCCCTTCTTTATACAACAAACAAATATACCGAAAAAGAAATAAGGGAAACAACCCCCTTCACAATAGCCACAAACAACATAAAATACCTGGGAGTAACTCTAACCAAGCATGTAAAGGACCTATATAACAAGAACTTCAAGCCCCTGAAGAAAGAAATGGAAGAGGCCTTTAGAAGATGGAAAGATCTCCCATGCTCATGGATAGGTAGGATCAACATAATAAAAATGGCTATCCTACCAAAAGCAATATATAGATTTAATGCAATTCCTATCAAAATACCAACACAATTCTTTATAGACCTGGAAAAAGCTAGTCTCAACTTCATATGGAACAACAAAAAGCCCAGAATAGCTAAATCAATCTTGTCCAATGAAAAAACATCTGGAGGTATCACCATCCCAGATTTCAAGCTGTACTACAGAGCAACAGTAATAAAAACAGCATGGTACTGGTATAGAAACAGACCAGTGGATCAATGGAATCGAATTGAAGACCCAAACATGGATCCACACACCTATGGCCAACTAATCTTTGACAAAGAAGCCAAAAACGCACAATGGAAGAAGGACAGCATCTTCAACAAATGGTGCTGGTCCAACTGGATGTCCACTTGCAAAAGAATGAAATTAGACCCATACCTATCACCTTGTACAAAACTTAATTCCAAGTGGATCAAAGACCTTAACATAAGGCCAGCCACACTAAAGATACTAGAAGAAAAAGTAGGAGAAACCCTCGAACTCATTGGCACAGGTGACAACTTCCTGAACAGAACACCAACAGCTCAGGACCTGAGATCAACAATCAATAAATGGGACCTCATGAAACTGAAAAGTTTCTGTAAAGCAAAGGATACTGTCATTAGAACAAAACGGCAACCAACAGACTGGGAGAAAATCTTCACCAACCCCACATCTGATAGAGGGCTATTATCTAAAATCTACAAAGAACTCAAGAAACTAAATGCCAAGAAACCAAATAATCCAATCAAAAAATGGGAGATGGAGCTAAATAGAGAATTCACAAAGGAGGAATCCCTAAGGGCTGAGAGACACCTGAAGAAATGTTCAACATCCTTAATCATCAGAGAAATGCAACTCAAGACGACCCTGAGATTCCACCTAACACCTGTTAGAATGGCTAAAATAAAGTGCTCAAATGATAGCGCATGCTGGCGAGGGTGTGGAGAAAGGGGTACCCTACTCCATTGCTGGTGGGAGTGCAGGCTTGTGCAACCACTATGGAGGTCTGTCTGGCGATATCTTAGAAATCTAGGAATAACCTTGCCTCAAGACCCAGCCATACCACTTCTGGGTATACACCCAAAGGACCTATCACGGAGACATAGGGAAGTCTCCTCATCTATGTTCATAGCAGCCTTATTTGTAATAGCTAGAAATTGGAAACAACCCAGATGTCCCTCAACTGAAGAATGGATTAAAAAATTGTGGTACATCTATACAATGGAATATTACTCAGCTATCAGAAACAATGAAATCATGCAATTTGCAACCAAATGGATGGATCTAGAGGAGCTCATCCTGAGTGAGCTAACCCAGTCTCAGAAGGATGCACATGGCATTTATTCACTTATAGTAGGATTTTAACTATATCGTACAGGATATCTGTACTACAACCAACACATCAAAAGGAACAAGGACATAATTTTTTTTTTTATCTTTTTTATTTTTCCTTCTTTTTTTCTTTTTTTGTCTTTCCTTTTCCCTTCTCTCTTTCCTATCTTTTTTTGTTGATATTCTTTGTTTTTGTGGGTTTGTGTGTTTGTTGGTCTTTTTTTTAGTATTCCCCCAGTAGCAATGAGACACTAGTCACTGGCAGTACTGCCTCTTAGGCCCCCGGTGAATGAAGAGGCGCTTGGCCCTCATATGACTGCTGATCTGTGGTGAGAGACTGTTAGGCAGGGACACTCCACCCCAGAGGAACAAGACGGAAGGGTCAGGGGGTAGAGCATGGGAGGGTGGGGCTAGGAAGTGGGGAAAGAGGACAATATGATAAGGATGTAACCTGAAGCAACAAACAAATAAATTTATCAACTAAAAAAA
>CAJQZJ010032188.1:12566780-12649643 GCA_907164525.1 Lophiomys imhausi
TGGAGTCATACGGAGCGGGGTGGTGAGGGTGCATACTCTTGGTCCCACCATTCAAGAAGAGTACACCCTTGATCCCAGCTCCCAACACACTGGAGACAGAAACAGGCAGATCCCGGAGCTCAGGGTCAGCCTGATGCAGGGCAAACTCTAAATAGAGAAAGACTTCGATCCAGGAGTGGTGGAACACATCTTTGATCCCTTCAGATGAGAAACACAAGTTCCTGTTCCCAATAATTAGAGTTCAGAGACACACACATGGGATTTGGAGGGACCTAGGTTTGGAGGCTACTTACAAAAGGCCTTCTCGATGCAGGCAGATTGTCCTTTGGGATCTCAAAATATATACACTAGAGCTGGTTTAGCTCCAAGGTGACAGAATGATTTCTTTTTTAACCCGGATTGAAAGATAACGCTTTGTATGTTGTCAGAAGGCCAAATTTGCTTCAGGAGAAGTACTACCTAGCCCCCCCCATCCCCCCCCAGAAAAAAAAAAAAAGAGGGCAATTGTCCTAGGGTTGGGATTGGGGCAGGGCTCTGTTCTTATCGTTCCAGGAGAATCGAAGTGTCCATTAGGGGAGCCTGGGGACGGCGGACAGCGGAATCCTCAGCAGAGAGCAGAATTAGGCACCAAGGAGGATGAGTGACCCAGTTGATTCTGCCTGGCAGACTTCCTCAATAGCTGTCTCCATCGGGGGCCTGCAACCACCACTGCAATCCAGTGTTGCTGGGACCATTCAGCTCTACACAATGCCCCAGCCGGAACCTCAGTGAAGCCTGCAAGATCAGCTTCTGCCTACAAACCCCTTAGGTCATCTAAACAGCTGAGAACAGAAGGACTGAACATAAAAGGATTGTACTAACATTTTTAATCATTTTTCCCATTTGGGTTGGGGCCCCAAACAGGTCTACTACGACCCAAATCAGCAGGAAGTCACTTTAAGAGAGCGACGTCCCATGCCCAGAGGGTGGGGGAGGGTGTTTCTCCGCCCTTCTTTTTGGTTATTCGAAGGTTAACTGAAAACTCTGTTATGTAGGGGAAGAGACTACAAGCTGATAAATGATCCTGTCTTAATGGGTTTTGGAGATTAGCCCCAGGGAATTCCTACTTTTCCTTCTCTGTATCCTTCTTCCTCTCCTATGTAGGAGTGCATGGGCTTGAGAAAAATGAGATATAGTCATAGCACAGGAAGGTCCATGAAGAAGGGGCAGATTATTGAATATGCCCTTATACCTTTGTATATTGATACAAAATTAGTAGTTTATTTGGCTAAAGTGGTATTGACCATTGTTTATTGTGCAAAAATAAGATTGTATTGGATTACATCGGTATTGATCTTTGTATATTGATACAAAATTAAGATTATAGTTGGCCACAATGGTATTGACCCTTGCATATGGACGTAATATTAAGATTATATTGGGCTACATAGGCATTGATCTTTGTATATTGATACATAATTAAGAGTATATTTAACCACAATTGAATAGATCTTTGTATATTGATACAAATTTAAAGATAATGCTTCCCAATGGTATCATACCTAGAGATACTTAAAAATAAAATGTGAAGCTCTGACCGCTTGATACCAACCGTCTAAAACGGTCTAGGATAGTTAAAACATACTCCTTGTCATGCAAACATGTCTCTTTGTTAGCTACTATGACAGTCTATCACAGATATTCTCTAAACTACCCAGTAATCAAGTTGCTAAGAGACAAGCAACATTTGCTTATCTAAATACAAGAGAGGGTTAGGGCATCTTCAAAAACCCCTAGAGATCTGCAGAATATGGCATTCAAAGATGTTATCTTAAATCAAGATTTTTTTTTTGATATCGAGACATATCAGCGCCTGACAGCACCCCCTATTCTACTCCAAGTAGAAGATAAGCATCGAAGAACCTCCACTGTAAGATGGTTGAATTAATGGCAAGCCTTTCTCTTGGCATGAAAAAACCCCTTGCACCAACTGCAGACAGACTGCTGTCCAAAAAGGACAAAACTTGGTAGCAGGGAAGTCGACAGCCTAACTCTGCCAAGACAGGGTAGGTAAGTCCTTCATAATCCCTGCTCTACAACAAATGTCTGTCAGAGAAACAGGACCCAAAGGCTGAGGATTGATGCTGGAATGTATGGAGAGAAAATGGGAACTGTCCAGGCAGCTACTGGTATGTTCTTTCTTAGCTTTGGAAGCTGCAGGCTCTGCACTTCCTATATAAGCAAATATATTTATCCCTCTCAGGTCTCTGAGGTGGTTGAAGAATAGACAGATAGAATCTTATAGTTAAATTTTGAACTGTTTAGGAATCAAGAGGGTGTTATAGATCTAAGAAGATACTCTTAAAAGTGTGTTACAAGATAGTATGAATGTTGAGTCACATATAGACCTTTAAACTCATGGAGTTGGGTAGATAGTAGAATGTTAAAGTCAGGGGCCAAATAGGTATAAACTGAACATTGGGAAGGTATACTGGGCCAATTTAATCTCATAAATGTGGCATATTTATATCTATTGTTCTGTATAATACTTACTGTTATAAGAGAAGGAACCATCTGTTGGACTGAAAGGGGAAACCTCTGGAGGGAAGAGGGTGGAAGGGCGGGTTAGGAAAGGGGAATAGGGAGGGGTTTGTTACTGAGATGTAACTTGAAGAAAAAAAAATAAAGTATTTATAAAAAAAAAAAAAAAAAAAAACAATCACGTCATAATCAAATTGTCAGCAGGGATCACCATTACTCTTAAAGAGAGAGAAAATGATTAGATGAGGAAGGTGTATCCTGAGTGATAGTAGAGATGCTATTTTTAAGATTTCCAAATGGAAAAATTATTCATGCATGTAATAGTTCTTTTGAATGACTAACTTGCCAAATAAATACGTATATCTAAAACGGCCCAATCCTTTACATCCATTTAATGTGGAAATCAAATATCTTTACTACTAGGAAAACTGCATTGTCAGCTGCTCAAAGCATATGACACTTTATGTCATGTGCATTTCAATGGTTGAGACCAAACAGCTGCTCTGGTAAAGGGCTGATCCTATCTTTCTGATGTACAGGTAGTACAAAGGAGATTGTTTAGGGAGAAGATATATGCTGGACAATAGCTCAGTCTGTAAAGTACCTGTTATGTAAGCATGAGGGATTAAGTTAAATTCTCAGGATCCACATTAAAAATACTAGGAGTGGTGATATACATTTATAGTTCCAGCGCAGGGGAGGTAGAAATGGGCAGGTAGGTTTCTGGGACTGGCTGGCCAGCCAGCCTGGTCTTCTTGGTAAGTTTTGGGCCTGAGAAAAGACCCTGTCTCACAAAACAAGGTAGATGGAACCTGAGGAAGGATGCACAGGATTGTCCCTCTGGCTTCTACATGCACATACTCAGTCATTCACCTTCTAATTCACACATGCACCCATAAACATGAACACTTACAAGGACGTATACATACACACACACAAATTAAAAGGAAGATGTCTAGACTGTTAGCTGTATGGGTACTCATGGACTAACTCTGAGAAAAAACTCTAAACAAAGAAAAAACAAGAAGTAAAATATTTCATCCACCCCAAAATTACCTTTGCAGTTAGTTCTGTGTGTGCCTAAAATACTTGCACAGCACACGTACATGTCCACTAGACAGTAAACATTCACAAAGGAAAAGGTTTGCCTTCTTGAATAGCATGTATCTTATATTTTACTTATTTTTTTCCTATGAAACTTTGTACAGAAGCTTGGAACTCAATTTCTGTAAATTGAGTACAGAAGATTGGCATCTCAAACATTTATGTATGTATGTATGTGAGTCACCTGGAGATCTTGCTAGAATATTGATTACTGTACCTTTCTCAGACTTGATGTCTTAAGGTCTGAAGTGAGTACTGAGAATCTGCTTTTCCAGAAAGTTCTCAGCTGCTACTGGCTAGATATGCTTCTTTGAGAGTCACACATCAAATTCCTTTGCCTTTACTAGCTTTTGTGTAGCCTGAGAATGGGTGTTTTCCCCACTAACACCCTGGGTGCAGGAGTCAAACAGGGCAGCCTGGAAAACTCATCACTCAGAACAACAGTGCTCCTGGAACTGCAGGTCTGGTGGCCTTGGAACCTACCAGGTCTCACATTGCTTAAGCTAGATCTGCTCTCCTGTCTTAAGCAAAAGAGTATTCTAGACTATTTGATAAACAGTTATATATAAGAGAAGAAAACGATGCAAAAAGAAATGAATGGCATACCTGGGCTCTTTGCTTTTCCTCTGATCTGGCCAAGGGCAGAGTCCTTAAAGGGTGGTTCTTTCTTTGTCAATGTGAAGAGCACCAATTAAAACCAATTAGAACTTGTGTGGACATTTAGAAAACCTCTCCAAATGCTCCATTAGAATTTCCAATCTCCCCTTTTTCTGAGTGGTGTGGAAAAATACTTAGTGGAATTACCTTTACAAATGTATTAATTTATTCTACCCTGAGGACATTATAGTTGGTGATTGAGCAAAACGAATCTGAATTAATAACACACGTTTACTGAGACTAAGGAAATTTTCTAGTAGAAAGAAACTTAGCCACTTGGAACAAATAAATGTGAAGCTATGAAGATTTAAGACTAGCTGTAATGTCTAAAAGAGGTTATTGTGTTTAGAGAAATATCACTCTAAACTAGCTAAAATGCAAAGCAGTGTCCACTACACAGAAGTGGAAAATCTGCCACTGTCAATACCAGGAAATTCACAGCCAGTGGCAAATGGTCAGCTCAAAAGATTGCCTCCATGTCTTACAAGCTCAGATTCCTTCCCCTTGAGCCCAAAGGCCCAGGCAGGTAGACGAGGAATACTCCTAGTGTCATCTTTTACCATTTCATATGCTGAGGTACACGGAGGAGTTAGGAATTGGCTATTCATGGTGAGTTTAAGTGGCTTCTAGACAAAGCTTGGCAACCAAAGCTACCCTGTGGAGAAGATGGCTGGGTTCCAAACCGCAGAGTCCCCTCCCCTTACTACTTAAACCCCAAGGACATCTCAGGTACCTGGAACAATTTTCTAAAATGCCTGTGAGTTTTTTAGAAAAGAAAGAGAATCTTTCTTTTCTACACAGATATAAGCAATGGATAAGGATAACACTCATAGTAATTATACAGGTCAGTCTGCCTAGAAACTTCTAGTTTCTTCTCTAAACCACTCCTCCTTTTTCCTAGGAGGGATGATAATTGTGGATGAGAGAGCTAGTTAGATCATTAGATTCCTCTTTAAGGCTTTATCTGTTCATCCACAGGATCAATGTGTATTGAGGTCTTTTTTTTTTTAGTTTTTAGATTATAGAACTTATGGTATACTGAAAAAATGCACACAGAAACAAGGCAAACAGATAAAAATTCTGATAATTACAGACTGGAAACAGTGCAAATTGAAGCATAATCAGGATAATGAATCAAGAGAGGAACATGTCTTAGCATTTAACACACGTCCAGCTCCTAAGCTAGATCAGAAGAGGAACAGTGATGGCCCATTTTCTAAGAATTATGACATGGGAGTACGTTCGCCCAAGTCCTAGTCTGTCTATGGAGGGGTTGGTCCAGGTTCACTTTATGCCTGTACTGAGTTCCTTTTGCTTTTACATTCTTTCTGCCCCTTCTGCAATGTTCCTTTCTGCAACAGCCTCTACTGATAAAAGGTCCTAATTTAAACTGATTCTTTTCTTGGATTTCCATGGATCAAAAAAAAAAAAACCTATACAGCATGTTTATGACACAAAAAATACAGAAGAAAAATAACTGAACAGAGAGACCAAGGCTCCAGGAGAAAGCTTTGACTGGGAGAGTAGTACATATGGAGTGCCCGATACTAGTTGAAGACCTCAGCCATTTCACCCTACTTCTTCAGATATACTTCTCTGAGAGTCATTTGATTAATTGGATTGTATTTTTAAAAGTGAATTTTTAGGACATTAATCAGCAGGCTGTGGACATGGGCCCTGAGATCACACACACAGTGTGTGTGTGTGTGTTCAAACTTGGTACTGTGTAACTACTGAAACATTCCTTCCTATCTTCAGAGGCTGGAGATGGACCTCAGTAGCAAAGTGATTCCTTTTTTTTTTTTTTTTTTTTTTTTTGGTTTTTCGAGACAGGGTTTCTCTGTGTATCCTTGGCTGTCCTGGACTCACTTTGTAGACCAGGCTGGCCTCGAACTCACAAAGATCCGCCTGCCTCTGCCTCCCAAGTGCTGGGATTAAAGGCGTGCGCCACCACCGCCCGGCTGCAAAGTGATTCCTTAATGTTAAGTCCTAGGCTCAATCTTTAATAGCAAAACAAACAATAAAACAAGGAAAGGAAGAAAGGAAGGAAGAATGAAAAAAAAGAAAGGCAGAGAGATTCAGAAATTATTATGAGTCAGAAGATTTTATGTGTTTTTAAATACCACCATCTTTGAGGAATTGTTTCACTCCTGTAAAAACGGTTTACTAAGATTTTAATGTGCAGATGTCAGAATCCTCCAGAGGAATGTGTTAGATAAAATGTGCACCTCCCTTCCATGATTGTCTTCCCTTTTAAAATTATTGCTTGAAATCCTCTATGAGGAGACCATGAACATCTTTCATTTAGGAATTTATTTTTGTCTGAGTCTACATGTTATAAAAACCTACAACATAGAGGACACTCATAAATCACTGATGGAAGAGTTCAAATTTGACATCATATCCATGTTTGGCATAGGACCAACACCAGAACATTTTCAATAAATATGTAATTAATACATGTCGATTTAGTAGAATATCTGTTTAAACATTATTAAGGTCACAGGCCTGTTCATGACATGACATTTATCATGTCCAAAGGAGACTGTCAATATGAACTTAGTAAATGTTAAAAAAGAAGGTGAAACAAAATACTTTAATACATATATGTTCCCAAATAACAATGACTTTCAGTTAAATATCTCATATTATTTGTGTTTTCCTCTCATCCTACAGATGTCAAAATATTACTTATCTGTGACCTATTCTTTAACACACTTAATGTATGTATCAAGATCTCTTCTTAATTATTTTTTTCAAAAGGATTTATCATATGAGCTTCTCTAAAATATTTTTTCTTCAAAATCAGATACACTTGTCAACTACACTTAGCATCAGACGGACAATTTAAAATGGAGACTTCTAATCAATTTCTTTCCCTGAATTCAGTCTGCTATCCAACTTTAACACTTTCTGCAGATTCTCATGTATATTAAAGTTTTAGAAATACTGTTCTGGGCTCCCAGACTGGGAAAAAATGACCTCCCAAAAGCTCACTTGTTTTCTCAGCACTTGAGAGATACAGAAAGGAGGATCAAGCCAAACTCAGTTACATAGTGACTTTAAGGCCAACCTAGGCTTCAAGCTGTCTTACCTTCCCTTGTCTCCATATTAATAAAGCACAAAAAATAATTAGGATATTTTAATTTTTTGATTAGAATATTTTAAAATAAATTTAGCATATATATATTACATCTGTTCATGTAAAGTCTGATATAAAGTGTAATCTTAAGACTTTATTTGTAATAGCTAGAAACTAGAAAACAACCCAGATGTCCCTCAACCAAGGAATGGATTTAAAAAAAGCTGTGGTACATCTACACAATGGAATACTACTCAGCCATTAGAAACAAGGAAATCATGCAATTTGCAGCCAAATGGATGGAACTAGAGAAGCTCATCCTGAGTGAGCTAACCCAGACTCAGAAGGATGCCCATGGTGTCTATTCACTTATAGTCGGATTTTAGCCATATAGCACAGGATAACTATGCTACAACCAATGCACCAAAGGGAACAGGGACATAGACTTTGTTACCTGTCAATGAGACACTTTGCCCTAGTGGTGCTGCCTTGTAGGCCCCCAGTGTGTGAGGAGGCAGTGGGGTTGGGGAGACTGATATGTAGGGACATTCCACTCCAGAGGAGTGGGATGGAAGGGATAGAAGGTAGAGGGTGGGAGGGCTGGACTGCAAGTGGTGGAAAGAGGGCACTGTGACGGAATTGTAACCTGAAGTAATAAATAAACATTAAAAAAATTAAAAAAAAGAATTAGAAGTAAAAGCTACTGTTCTAAAACATTCCAGACACCCTTCTCTGTTCCTGTGTCTAAATTTCCCAGAGTACATTCACAGCCTGTTAAATAAGTACTTTCATTTCTACTCATATCTGAAAGAAATATTATAAAATACTTGTCAATAAAAGAAACAAAACCACAAATTGGATTAGGAACCCTCCTTGTACAACATGCATGCAGATATCACAAGCTTTAAGAACTCCACTACTTTTCTTTTCTTTTTCTTTTGTTTTGTTTTGAGACAGAATTTTTCTGAGTAGCAGAGCCCTGGCTGTGCTGGACTCACCCTGTAGACCAGGGTGGCCTTGAACTCACAGAGGTCGGCCTGTCTTTATCTCCTGAGTGCTGGGATTACAGGTGTGTGTCACCACTCTTGGCCTCTACTACTTTTCTTACAACAGGAGTTCACAACTGTGGAGAATTTGTAAACTAAAGACTACAAAATAAGCTTTTAACTAGTTAGAACACTTTTTTGTCAGTAACATACACACACACACACACACACACACACACACACACACATGCATACACCCACACACTCTTTCTAAAATATATAGCCTAATCTTCAGAGACCTCGGTCAAGGTAAGCATTAATTGTCTCTTTATATTTGGTGTGTTTGAGTGGACTGAAGTGAATACAGTCTCCTTTATGAGGATGTTCCCAGGTATCAGAACTTTCCAAAGATGAATATGACTCGAAGGTCTTCTGTAGTCTCAATATTTAAGAAAACCTGGTTTACTAGAGAAGCTTAAACACTCAGTATCTCCAGAGTTGTGACACTCGGAGGCAGGACTGTTTGCTAAGGTTTATAATAGCCAGAGTTGCCACGGCCTAGCAGAAAGGCCCACCTGTTTTCTCAGTTCATGGGGTCTACATGTGGCCATCAGCCTGGTTGGAGCTCAAATCCAGAGTTCACAAAATCTTCAACTGAGCATGAGCCAAGCAGAGGCACCCTTAAAGGACTCAGGAAGTGTCAATACCAGAGGTGAGTGGCGGGATGCTGGCACTGAATGTGGACTTTTCTTCTCTTTGGCATTGCTTCCACAGTGTGATATCATGCTTTCTTTGAAATATTTAATTTCCTCTCTTTCACAGTTGGTATAAATTCCATTAGAGGACAGGGGTTGTGTCCCTGACAGACCACTCTACAGCACAGAACAAACAGTATAAAAGAGAACATTTATTAGGTAATAACAACAACACAGGCTAAACTTGCAAACTGAAACTTTGTTAATACTAGGAGATAGGAAATATATATATTTATAATCTGACTGCCTTTCTGAAGACAAAAAGGATATTGAAAGAAATGTACCACTAGGGAAATCAATCAAGGTTATTTTTTGATCAAGTTTCAAGTTACATTCATACCATCATTGCATCATACATGCAGTACCATCCATGCCAATCATATGTCAGAACAAACATATACCCCCCCTTTCCCAATTTCCTTTCCCTGATATGATTCTAACATGGAAAATACATTCTGGTACATAAGTAGCAAAGAACATTTGATATCAGAAAAAAAATTATTTGAAAAACATATATTCCCAATGCTGCGATTTCCCTTATTTTTGGAATAGAAATAACTACAGAAAAGACACATATGAACATACATATTACAGAAATAGTTGTGCATATTGGCCACACATGCAAGTCTGTATTTTTCTTCTAAGTTTTACTTGAAGAATATAAATTTCACTACCTTATTTTGTAGGCTATTATGCTTGATGAAAATTTTTCGTTGATGTTTAAGTTTAAAGATGAACCAAATGACATCTAGAAGACACAAAGTGATTTCTTCAAGCTCTTAACATCATACAAGAATGATGATGAAAACCCATGCCTTCTGATTTCTGAAACAGCACATTTTCAAAGAATAAAAATGACTGCTGAACTGGGGAAGGGGACTGTTATGTAGGGACACTCCACTCCAGAGGAGTGGGATGGAAGGGATAGGGGGTAGAGGTGGGAGGGTGGCACTGGGAGGGGTGGAAAGAGGGCACTGTGATTAAGATGTAACCTGAAGTAATAAATAAATATTACAAAAAAGAAATGCAGAAAAATGAAAACAGTAAAAAAAAAAAAAGTCTCTTACCTTACAGCAATGGTTCTTAGCCTTCCTAACGCTATAACCCTATAATACACTTCCTCATGTTGTGGTGATTCCCCAACCATAAAATTATTTTGTTGCTATTTCATAACTGTAATTTTGCTTCTGTTATGACTCATAAAGTAAATATCTATGTTTTCCAATGGTCTTAGAAGACCCCCCTGAAAGGGTTATTTAACCCCCAAAAGGGATCGTGACACAGGGCTTGAGAACGCCTTGGAATCTCTGCTGAATCACACACAATTTTAAAAAGAAGGAAGGAAAAAAGCACTTTGCCTACTCTGTAACCCAGGGTTGGAATGTAAGACACAACTCTACTGTGCTAGAAGAAAAAGATGCCCTGCACGGCTTTTAGCAGCGGTACTGCCCCTACATTATTCAGTACTGACAGAGTTGATGCTGTTGAAAACATGTATCTGCAGGAGGTAAGTGGGAAAATAACTGATTTGAAGTCTCGGGGCCATTTGACATTTCTTCCAGCTCTTGGCAAATTCCATTCAATTCTGTATAGTAAGAGTTTACGGCACAGCATCGAACAGTGGTTTAGCTCTCCCTCATAGTTACTTGGGGGCTGTTTCCTTTCAAGCATGGCTCTGCCTAAGGCATTTCTGGGGCTCACGTGGTACACCAGCTGCACGCAGGGAGGACCCAAGCAGCTATGAATCAATGTCCCAGGAGCGAAGCTGGAATAATACAGAACCTTATAGAAACACTCCAGTTTTCCTGCCACTCTGTTGGGATAACTCATATGTTATGCCTTCTAGAAGTTTCCAGCATATACTAGTTCCCAATTCCCTACAATGAGAACCTGCTTTTAATGCACCCTATGTTAACCTCATTCCCTTTCCATTTCCTTGCCTGGTGTAAGTTTTGGGGATTACCACCCAGGTGAACTCCTTACATTTAAATTGTTATTTTCGAGACATATGATGACCCTAAGTCACAGCATCATATACATTATATGCATCAGAGAGGCAACTGAGATCCTACTTTCCCTTGGGATTGTTTAATAGAATTTGTCCCTTTTTATAGAATGCAGGCTGGAATGATCAATTCAAAAGTAAAAATTTCAAACAACTAGGAATTGTTTACCTGGTTGTATGAAGAGCCACACTTAACATCCAAAAGTGTTGGACAAGATTAATTGGCTATTTTGCATCTTTTGCTTGAGAAATGTGTCAGAACTATCTATGTTTACATTCAGTCCTGTCAAAATAGACTAATTTCTCTAGACTGCAAACAAATCATACAGGCAAATTCTGTGTGGGCCATGTGGTTGATAAATCAGCCATTGCAGCTTTCCCTTGAGCTAGTGGCCATGCCAAAGTCAGTCAGATATCTACAGGCTTCAGTTGTTGACTACACAGACTCCTGTAAATAGTGTTTCCTTGGACCGAACTGGGTGACAGGAGTAGGGTGGGGGAGGGGAGAATGACATGAAAAGAGCAAGCTGAATTGAACTGTGTGATCAGAAGACTATGGGGGTTTGCTGAGCTGACAATCGATGGGTCTTCACGCCCTGTGCTTCCAGTTAGACTGGCTGTGAACCAATGGTTACTGACACTTCATGAGTCCTGGGTTGAGCATCTTTAACCTCAAAATAACCTAGAAAAACATATTTTATTGCCCTTTTATGGATGAGAAATCTAGGACCTATCAAAGATCACAGAGCTATTCTGCCAGATGCTAAAACCAACACGGCCCTTAGATATCAAGCTGTCTTCCTTTAGGGCTGAATGTTAAACACAATAAAATTTGAGTTTCAAGGTAATTTGTCTTATACAATGATGAAGAAAAGGCTGAAGAAGTGTCTGCTGAGAACTTACAACTTAATAATAAAGGGATGGAATTCTTATTAGATGCTTACTTTAAATGTGCCCACTTCTTTTATAATTACTGCCCCTGAAACATTCTCGCCTGGCAAGAAAATGAAGGCTCCCAAAACTCAGGAAGCTGTAAGTAACTCTAATAAACTCACCACGTTATATTAGGATAAAATTACTTCTTTGGGCTGTTTTAGGGTACTGTGTTCAATTTATTCAGTCTCCCCAAGAAGAATCACCTAATAACATTCAGGTGCTAAAACTTAATAGCCAATTTGACAACACTAGAAAGTGAGACCTTTAAGAGACAATTAGATCATGGCACTTCTTATCAATGGAGTTAAAGTCCGTATTAAGGAAGTCATCCATTGTGGCAACAAATTCTTCTCCTCCAGGACACAACAACAAGATATCATATGGAAGTAGCCAGAGAAGTTCTCACAGACACTGAACTTGCCAGGGCTTTGATATCAGACATTGAGGTTTTCATAAATGTAAGGCAATAAGTTTATCTTCTTTATAAATTATTTGGTATCAAATACTCTGTTACAGTAGCACAAATGGACTAACATATTAAGTCAAATATCATGTGGTTTGAGGGAAAATAAGTCATATGTAGGTTTTTGGGTTTTTTTTTTGTCCCAAAATTCTTTCATCTACTATCAAAGAAAATAATTTCTTCTTTAACCCAGATTGAAAGATAATACTTTATATATTGTCAAAAAACCAAATTTGCTTCAGGAGAAATATTACCTAACCCCCCCCCCCAAAAAAAAGAGGGTAATTGTCCCAGAGTTAGGATTAGGGCAGGCTCTGTTCTTATCTTTCCAGGAGATTCAAAGCATCCATTCAAGGAACCCAGGGACAACTGGACAACGGAAACCTCAGCAGAAAACAGATCAGACACCAAAGAAGACGAGTGACCCAGATGATCCAGCCTTACAGACTCCCTCAATATCTGTTTCCATCAAAAGTCTACAACCACAACAACTCAAAATCGCTAAGACCGTTCAGCTCTACACACTGCCCCAGCCAAAACTTCAGTAAAGCCTGGAAGATCAGCTTCTGCCTACAAACTCCTTAGGACATCTAAACAGCTGAGCACAGAAGGACTGAACATAAAAGGACTGTACTAACATTTTTAACCATTTTTCCATTCTGGTTCGGTCCCCAAACAGGTTTACTACGACCCAAATCAGCAGGAAGTCATTTTAAGAGAGCGACGTCCCATGCCCAGAGGGTGGGGAGGGTGTTTCTCCGCCCCCCCCCCCCTTTTGGTTATTTGAAGGATAACTGAAAACTCTGTTATTTAGGGGAAGAGATTACAAGCTGTTAAATGGTCTTGTTAAATGGGTTTTGGAGGTTAGACCCAGGGACTTCCTTCTTTTCCTTTTCTGTATCCTTCTTTCTCTCTTATGTAGGAGTGCACGGACTTGAGAAAAATGAGACATAGACATAGTACGGGAAGGACCAAGAAGAAAGGACAGATTATTGAATATTCCCTTATATCTTTGTATATTGATACAAAATTAGTACTATATTTGGCTAAAGTGGTATTGACCATTGTTTATTGTGCAAAATTAAGATTGTATTGGACTACATCGGTATTGATCTTTGTATATTGATACAAAATTAAGATTATAGTTGGCCACAATGGTATTAACTCTTGTATATTGATGTAATATTAAGATTGTATTGGGCTACATAGGCATTGATCTTTGTATATTGATACAAAATTAAGAGTATATTTAGCCACATTTGAATAGATCTTTGTATATTGATACAAAATTCAAGGTAACGCTTCCTAATGGTATTGTACCTAGAGATACTTAAAAATGAAATGTGAAGCTCTGGCCTCTTGATACCAACCATCTTAAACTGTTTAGGATAGTTAAAACAAACTCCTAGTCATGCAAACATGTCACTTTGTTAGCTACTATGACAGTCTATCACAGATATTCTCTAAGCTACTCAGAAATCAAGTTGTTAAGAGACAAGCAACATTTGCTTATCTAAATACAAGAGATAGATAGGGCATCTTCAAAAACCCCAAGAGATCTGCAGAACATGGCATTCAAAGATGTTGTCTTAAATTAAGATTTTTTTTATATCGAGACATATCAGCTCCTGACAGCACCCCCTATTCTACTCCAAGTAGAAGATAAGCATCGAAGAATCTCCAGTGTGAGATGGTTGAATTAGTGGCAAGCCTATCTCTTGGCATGAAAAAACTCCTTGCTTCAACTGCAGACAGACTGCTGTCCAAAAAGGACAAAACTTGGTAGCAGGGAAGTCGACAGCCTAGCTCTGCCAAGACAGGGTAGGTAAGTCCTTCATAATCCCTGCTCTACAATAAATGTCTGTCAGAGAAACAGGACCAAAAAGCTGAAGACTGATGCTGGAATGTATGGAGAGAAAATGGGAACTGTCCAGGCAGTCACTGTTATGTCATTTCTTAGTATTGGAAGCTGCAGGCCCTGCACTTCCTATATAATCAGATATATTTATTCCTCTCAGGTCTCTGAGGTGGTTGAAGAATAGACAGCTAGAGTCTCATAGTTAAATTTTGAGTTGTTTAGGAATCAAGAGGGCGTTCTAGATCTAAGAAGATGTTTTTAATAGTGATGCAAGTTAGTATGAAAGCTGAGTCAGTTATAGAACTTTAAACTCATGGAGATGGTTAAATGGTAGAATGTTAAAGTCAGGGGCCAAATATGTATGAACTAGACATTGGGAATGTATATTGGGCCATTTAACTCTCATAAATGTGGCATATTTATTTCTGTTGTTTTGTATAGTATTTACTGTTATAAGAGAAGGAATCATTCGTTGGACTGAAAGGGGAAGCTGTGGGGGGGGAAGAGGGTGGAAGGGTGGGACAGGAAGGGGGAATAGGGAAGGGATTGTGACTGAGATGTAACTTGAAGAAATAAAAAAATAAAGTATTGAAAAAAAGAAAATTAATCTGTTTCTGAGTTACCTAAATTCTGTGCTGTGTATATAATATATAATCCTAGAAGATCTGAAGATCTTTTTTTTCTTTTTAGTGTTTTTTTTTTTTTTGCTGTGAACTTCACATCATGCACCTTGTTCCTTTTCATCTCCCACCTCCTTTGAGACCCCCTCCACCCTTGAAACCTCCTGGCACATAAAAACATCTCATTGTGGAAGCTGTAGTACCTCAGTGTGTCCCACAATATTCCATTTTGTCCACACATTTGAATTTAAGTTATCTTATCTGAAAAATATTTGGAGCAGTGACTTGTTTAGGATGATAAGTTAGTTTTTTGTTTTTTTTTCATCGTTAACTGCTGAAAGGGATGTTTCTGATACTGTATTTAATATGCGCCAGGGACTGAGGATCCCGGTGAGTACCCTAGTCAAATCTGCCAGTTGGGTAGAAAATGATAATTACATGTGTGTAGGAAATGCAGTTCTAAAACTGAAAATACAATCACTCATTTTACATAATGAACAATTTAATATATTAACCTATAATCAAAGAAGAAACTAAAATACTCAAATACACTTTCCTAAACAAGACCAGCAAACAAAGCACAATTGTGATTATTTATAACAATACCCCCAGGGCTTGGCGTTGGTGAAGACCACATAGAGTATGTTGTAAAAAAAAATCATCTTAGAAAGAATAATCCCCACTACTGCTTCTATCAGTTCTTCCCTGAGAAATGATGTGAGACTTTGTGGCTTTTTGTAAATATAGTTAATTTTCAAATTGCATTGGTAAACATAACTAAGTTTTTTGTTTATATGTAAGTTTATTTATTTGTTCACTTTACATCCCAATCACAGTCCCTTCGATCTCCTCCTCTGGGTCCACCCTCTTCCCCTCTTCCCCCTATCTCCACTCCCCTTCTTCTCAGAAGGGAGGAGTCCCCCACCCTCATACCATTCCACCATCCCACCCCAACACATCAAGTTGTATCAGGACTGAGTTCATCCTCTTCCACTGAGGCCAGGCACTGCAGCCCCTGGAAGTGATCAAAAAGCAGGCATCAGAGTCCATGTCAGAGAGAGCTCCCACTTTACTTGCTTGGGGACCCACATGATGACCAAGCTGCCCTTCGGTTACATATTTGTAGGAGGTCTAGGTCCAGCTCATGCATGCTCTTTGGTTGGTGCTTCAGTGTCTGTGATCACCCAAGGGACTAGGTTAGCTGACTCTGTTAGTCTTCTTGTGGAGTTCTTGTCCTCTTCGGGTCTTTCTATTCCCCCCCCTTCTCAAGACCCTCCACAATCCACCTAATGGTTGGTTGTGATTCTCACCATCTGTTTTGATGCTCTGTTGCATGGAGCCTCTCAGAGAACAGTTATACTATGCACTTGTCTGCAAGCATAGCAGAGTATTGTTAATAGTGAAAGGGGTTGACTCTCTCTCATGGGGTGAGTCTCAGGTTAGGCCAATCATTGATAACCAATTTGTTTTTTGTATAAATACTTTCATTGGGAAATGTGTCAATAATAATGTAATCTCAAAAGTAGTTATTTTTTTCTGACAAAAAAGTAATAATATACATTCATGAAAAAATTGTACTTTTAATTCCAATACCCAGAGGAAACCAATAGCTTTTGTGCATTGATTCTCTTATAAGCACTTATACATATTTTCAAAATGGTATCAAATTTTAAATCTGTGCTGATCTATCTACATTAAAGATTATTTGGCTAAGAGTGTAGTGCTTAGCATCACTAATCTAATGGTCATAGGATGTCTGAAAGGATAATAAGGCTTATGCTCCACAAAACTCAGTTTCTATGAGTGAATTCACATAACAAAATTGAACACAAGGAGAGGGAGACAAGGGATGTCTGCCTTTCAGTACTGGGCCTCCAAAAACTACATGGCTTTATGCATAAGTCCTATGAAAAGGAGGCCTATATGCAGAAGTTTAAGATATGGTGGTGCCTCAGTCTGGGTGTGGTAGCACATGTTTTTAATCCCAGCACTCAGGAAACAGAGAGAGGTTAGTGTGAGTTTGAGGCCAGCCTGATCTACATAGAGAGTTCTAGGCCAGCTAGGGAGACATAGTAAAAGCATATCTCAAAAAAAGAAAAAATTAGAGGAGACTCCTTCATGAGTGCAGATAGAAATCCCAGGCACACCTGAGGGGATGTTAGAACCCTGCATAACCAGATGTCAGCAATGGTTAGTGGCATGTTGGTTCCTGCTGATACCATGGTGTTTGCTTTCTTATTCACAGGCTGGCAAAGCCTGGGAAACTCAAATCACAATTATTCTGAATTAATTCCCCATCCCCATCCCCTGAACTATCTAATCTTACCATTTCCTCATGGGATCACCTATTTCCTACAATATAATTTTGACAGACTCACGCTGTTGCACTATATGATGGACAAGAATCTTCAAATACACCTTCTGTGCTTTAAAAGTAGGACTTGTAATTTTCAGTATTACAAACTGCTGTAGGATAAAATAATGAATCATCTTGTAGTGAAGTCTGTTCACATTTATGATTATTTCTGGAAGATAGTTTTATATTTTTGGATTTGTAGCATATTGCCAAACTACCCTGTCCACAAACTGATATTTTAACCACCCTATCAATGTAATTCACCATATAAACAAGATGAAAGAAAAAAAAACCACATGATAATCTCGCTAGATGCAGAAAAAGCATTTGACAAAACCCAACACCCCTTCATGCTAAAAGTTCTGGAGAGAACGGGCATACAAGGACTGTACCTAGAAATAATAAAGACAATATACAGCAGGCTAGTGGCCAACATCAAATTAAATGGAGAGAAACTTGAAGCATTTCCTCTAAACTCAGGGACAAGACAAGGATGTCCACTCTCACCATATCTCTGCAATATAGTATTTGAAATTCTTGCTAGAACAATAAGACAACTAAAGGAGATCAAGGGGATACAAATTGGAAACAAAGAAGTCAAATTATCCCTACTTGCAGATGATATGATAGTATACTTAAGCAAACCCAAAAGTTCCACCAGAGAACTCTTACAGCTGATAAACACCTTCAGCAAGGTGGCTGGATACAAAATTAATTCAAAAAAAATCAGAAGCCCTTCTTTATATAACAAACAAATGGGCTGAGAAAGAAATAAGGGAAACAACCCCCTTCACAATAGCCACAAACAACATAAAATACCTGGGGGTAACTCTAACCAAGCAAGTAAAGGCCCTGTACAACAAGAACTTCAAGCCCTTGAAAGAAATGGAAGAGGCCTTTAGAAGATGGAAAGATCTCCCATGCTCATGGATAGGTAGGATCAACATAATAAAAATGACTATCCTATCAAAAGCAATATATAGATTCAATGCAATTCCTATAAAAATACCAACACAATTTTTTATAGTCTTGGAAAAAGCTATTCTCAATTTCATATGGAAAAACAAAAAAACCCAGAATAGCTAAATCAATCCTGTACAATTAAAAAAAAAAAAAACATCTGGAGGTATCACTATCCCAGATTTCAAGCTGTACTACAGAGCAATAATAGTGAAAATAGCATGGTATTGGTATAGAAACATACCAGTAGATCAATGGAATCAAATTGAAGACCCAGAAATGAACCCACACACCTATGGCCACCTAATTTCTGACAAAGAAGCCAAAACCGCACAATGGAAAAAGGACAGCATCTTCAATAAATGGTGCTGGTCCAACTGGATGTCCACTTGTAAAGGAATGAAATTAAACCCATACTTATCACCTTGTACAAAACTTGAGTCCAAGTGGATCAAAGACCTTAACATAAGGCCAGTCACACTAAATCTACTAGAAGAAAAGGTGGGGAAAACCCTCGAACTTATTGGCACAGGTGACAGCTTCCTGAACAGAACACCAACAGCTCAGGATCTCAGACCAACAATCAATAAATGGGACCTCATGAAACTGAAAAGCTTCTGTAAGGCAAAAGACACTGTCATTTGAACAAAACAGCAGCCTACAGACTGGGAGAAAATCTTTACCATTCCCACATCTGACAGAGGGATAATATCAAAAATCTACAAAGAACTCAAGAAATTAAATGCCAAGAAACCAAATAATCCAATCAAAAATGGGGGACAGAGCTAAATAGAGAACTCAAAAAGGAGGAATACCTAATGGCCGAGAGACACTTGAAGAAATGCTCAACATCTTTAATCATCAGAGAAATCCAACTCAAGACAACTCTGAGATTCCATGTCACACCTGTCAGAATGGCTAAGATCAAAAGCTCAAATGACAGCAAATGCTGGCGAGGGTGTCGAGAAAGGGGAACTCTCCTCATTGCTGGTGGGAGTGCAGGCTTGTGCAACCACTATGGAGGTCAGTATGGTGATATGTTAGAAAACTTGGAATAGCTTTGCTTCAGGACCCAGCCATACCACTTCTGGGTATACACCCAAATGCCTCTTCACGGAATCATAAGGAAGTTTCCTCGTCTATGTTCATAGCAGCCTTATTTGTAATAGCTAGAAACTGGAAACAACCCATATGTCCCTCAACTGAAGAATGGATTAAAAAATTATGGTACATCTATGCAATAGACTACTACTCAGCTATCAGAAACAATGAAATTATGCAATTTGCAGCCAAATGGATGGAACTAGAGAAGCTCATCCTGAGTGAGCTAACCCAGACTCAGAAGGATGCACATGGTATCTATTCACTTATAGTAGGATTTTAGCTATATAGTACAGGATATCTATAGTACAATCAACGTACCAAAGGGAACATGGACATAGACTTTTTTTAATTTTTATTTTTTATTTGCTTGTTTTTTAGTTTTGTTTTTCTCCCTGTCAATGAGACACTTTTCACTGGTGGTACCACCTTGTAGGCCCCAGTATATGAGGAAGCTCTTGGCCCTCATATGACTTCTGAACTGGGGTGAGGGACTGTTATGTAGGGACATTCCACTCCAGAGGAGTGGGATGGAAGGGTTAGGGGGTAGAGGGTGGGAGGGTGGGGCTGGGAAGGTGGGAAAGAGGACAATATGATGGAGATGTAACCTGGCACAACAAGTAAATAAATTTATTTATTAAAAAATAAAAAGCACAAATGGCAGCACATGCTAGAGAGGGTGTGGAGAAAGGGGAACCCTCCTCCATTGCTGGTGGGAGTGCAGGCTTGTGCAACCACTATGGAGGTCAGTCTGGCGATATCTTAGAAAACTTGGAATAGCTCTGCCTCAGGACCCAGCCATACCACTTCTGGTTATACATCTAAATGACTCCTCACCGAATCACAAGGAAGTTTCCTCATCTATGTTTCATAGCAGCCTTATTTGAAATAGGTAGAAACTGGAAACAATCCAGATGTCACTAAACTGAAGAATGGATTAAAAAACTATAGTACATCTACACAATGGAATATTACTCAGCTATCATAAACAAGGAAATTATGCAACTTGTAGCCAAATGGATGGAACTACAAAAGCTCATTCTGAGTGCGCTAACCCAGACTCAGAAGGATGCACATGGCACCTATTCACTTATAGTAGGATTTTAGCTATATAGTACAGGATATTTATACTGCAACCAACACACCAAATGGAACAGGAACATAGACTTTTTCTTCCTGTCAATGAGACACTTTTCCCTAGTGGTGCTGCCTTGTAGGCCCCCAGTGTATGAGGAGGCTCTTGGCCCAAATATGACTGCTGAACTAGGGCCGGGGACTGTTATGTAGAGACACTCCACTCCAGAGGAGTGGCATGGAAGGGTTAGGGGGTAGAGGGTGGGAGGGCAGGACTGAGAAGTGTCGAAAGAAGACACCATGATGGAGATGTAACCTGAAGCAATAAATAAATTAAAAAAGAAGAATGTTATTTAATAACCAATCAGAGATCAAAATATTTTCTGAGTCTCATCAATCAATATAAATTTCCATCAAACCAAATGATTTCCCAAAGAGCCCTAGGTAGTTAAAATCTATCTGGATCAATATGTAAAAGTGTTCTTTAGGCTCTTCAAGGAATATAGATTCTAGGAAGATAAGTTCATATTTCCACATTCTGTGTGTTTTCTCTTCTGGCCTCTGAAGATATGAACAAGGACCTCTATCCTCTAAGCCACTGGCCCTAATCCTGCGACCCTTTAACACAGTTCATCATGTTGTGATGATAACTAACCATAAATATTATTTCTTTGTTAGTTCATAACTGCAATATTGCTACTGTTTTGAATTGTAATATAAATATCTGATACGCAGGATATCTGATATGTGACCCCTGTGGGGTAACAAGTCATAGGTTGAGAACCACTGCTTCAATTTATTCTCCATTGGAGAAAGTTAAGTGTAATAGTGATGGCCACACATACACGATGGTGGGAAAAAAAGAATATTATAGTTTATATTTTAAAACTCCCAATTTTAATATCATTAGCTATGTTGCCTTGGGCAAGTCAATTGGCTTCTCTGTACTTCAGATTTGTGGTGGAGGTTCGGATTTTTTTTGGAAACACAGTTATGTTGAATTAATGTGTAAGGGTTGTGGGAGTGCTCAGTCCACCTCTGAAGAACAGACCCATGAGGGGCACACAAATCAGTCTGATGACTGGTACCTTTGAGGAACATATTTGCATACTTTGATGGACTGGACAGACACCTGGGAGAGCAGGTGATGTTGGTCAAAAGGTGGGCCTTGTGAGGAGGGCATGAGGTTGGCCAATTAGAAAACACCTTGTCCATAATTAGAGAGAGTATACAAAGGAAGGAGCAAAAACTCGCGGGTTTTGGGTTTGTTTAGTTTTTGTTTGTTTGTTTCTTGGCATTGCTTTGCATCACTACTCATTTCTGCTTAACTTCAAAAAATACTGGACAACGCTTTCCTGAAAGTTGCTGCTGCCAAGACTTGCAGCCTAAGTTGGGCAGAGCCCAGTTGAAAAGCCAAAGCCTGGAGGTGTAGGCCGGCTGTGGAGAGCTGCTGCACCTGCCCTGAAGAGATTCGGTGGAGTGGGACCAACTGAAGAGACCACAACCCCAAATGGAGGTGCAGCACCGAAGCTCCCTAGGCCACTCGAGTGCGGCACCTGTCCAGTGAGGATCTGACAAATTCAAGTGGACAGAAGAGATTATGGCCTCAAGTAGTGTGCACAAACAGCCAGATCCTAGACTTTGTGTGGTGCAGCACTTGCCCTGACGTGATTCAGCAATCAGGGACTAACTGAAGAGGCCATGACCCCAGCACCTGGCCAAGGGACTGAAGAGACTACAGGCCCAAGTGGGGGTGTGGCAACTGCCATTGTGATCTGATTGCTATGTTCCTATTGGCTGATTTAGATGGACTGCTGACAAATTGCCCCAAGGACCTGCCTCTTAAGACATCATGGAATATCCTTTCTAATGTGCCTCAGGTTGGTTGGTTAGAAGATGTTTAGAGATATTAATAAGTAGTTTAAAGTATTCCAACTTATATTTTTCATCTGAAACTTAAAATGTGAAGACAAATTTCTGTTACATAGGATCAATATTGTCCTACCAATGTTTTAAACATCCAGTTTTAAAGTAGTATCAGATTTTCAAGCATGTTATATTTGATGATAGAACACCAGCATCTGTAGATTGGAAGGAGCTGAGATGTCTGAAGGGAATTATTCATCTTATTACCATGTTGAAAAGAGGACAGGCACTCCTGCTCTGTTCATTTCTTCCACAAACTCCTCTTCATGACTTATGCAGTTGCATACATTCTTTTTTATACTTTACAGAAACATGTACTTTCCCCGAGAGTTTTATTGGCCTTTAATTCTCATTTGAAGTACAAGTTGCAGGAAGGAGAACTGACCATGGAGGAAATCAAGAGAAGGTGGTGTAGGGGTGTAGAGAATCAGGGACCAGATTCCCAATCCCATGTCTTTGACTTAGGATCAAATTAACTGACTCACTCTGGGTCTGTTTTCTCCTCTTGTGGTCCCTCGGCATTCAGGACACCATCATCTTGCTAGCCCTCACTTCTCTTACTTTCTGAGAACTTATTTTAAATGGGACCTAGACCCCAGGATATCCTGCCTCAGAAACCTCGGTGCTGAGGAGAAGAGCTCTTCTTCGCCTGGAAGAAGACCCAAACACAGGGATGGCATCATGTCTTTAATACTAGACTGGAAACCTTGATACTTAAAAATAGACAACTGAATATTGATTGTACTGAAAACACCACCCAAATAATGTCTGAATAGGAAAATACAGGCAAAAAAGTTTTATCATTAATATTTGTCATCTTAACTTAAGAGTCACACAATTTTATCATTTTTTTTATTTACTAAACTTGTGAAGTTTCTTCTTAAAAGTATTTAATACCCAAAGGATCATATATCAGGGGATTAAATTCCCTAGAGGCTGTCTCTTCTGTCAGTGTTTGGTGTTGCAGTGTGTGTGTGTGTGTGTGTGTGTGTGTGTGTGTGTGTGTGTGTGTAGGTGCACACGGGCACAAGGGTATAGTTGGCTTACTTTCATCTTTGTCTCAAACTGTTTCTTTAAAATTATTCTTGTCAAGCACGTACCACTCAGCAAGGATGCTCATGTGCCTCAGCTCATTAATTTTTCAAAGGCTCCCATGATGCAGTTCTATTTCTTTGTATTCAACAAAGTAATTGAAATCTTAAAGGACGAACTCAAGTTTACATCAACAACAAATGACAGAGCCAGGACTTGAGGTCAGAAAGCTTAAAACATAACAACTTATGTTTTTCCATTAGATTGTAGATGAGGACAGGATTTTGATACTTTCCTATAAACAAGAACCAGCAATGTTTTATTAAAAATTGGAGACAAAATTTTTAATATGAATTAGGTATAAAGTCTAAAAGCCTCAGACCCAAAACAGCTAAATCTAAGAAGGTTCAAGAACAGGCTAGATAGGCGGGTGAGAGGCAACCTTTCTCCAAAATCAGAGGCACTTAAGACAATGGAGACATTGACAGCACTCGATGTTCAAAAGCGGTGTGCGGTTCCTTCCCTTTTTCCCTAAGGAAACATACTCAGAATCATCAAGTTCTTGCTGAACATCCTATTATTTATCCTCAGGAAGTGATTTATCATTATCATCTAGTAGGTTCAATTTGAGAGAAATGAATTGTCAAACACAGACAATAAAAGTTGCAAGTACAATCAACCATCAAATTGGAAAAACAAAACAAAACAAAACAAAACAAACGTGTCTCATGCATACATGCCAAGCCTTGACTGCAAGAATTATGTTAAGGTTTCTAGCCCCCCACCCCCACTATCATCTTTTGAGGAATCATGACTCTACATAGAGTTTTGGTCTTAGCACAAATACATCTGAAAGAGATTTGATGATTCAGTTTAGTCAAGATTTTACAGAGAATACAGTAAAATTGTCCTTAGAGAAATCTATTGGTATGTGGAGAAATTTGACTAAAATGGATAGTTACTATTAATCATTCTGGGAAAAGTAAAGTCTATTTCTTTTGCAAGGAAGCATGGGAGACCAGAAACAATACACATTGTTATTGTTCAGACCCTTGAGACACCAATTTGAGGGTCTACCCTTAGGGAAATGCTGTTTCTATAGATTCTCAAGTCTGAAATATGTTGCTGAAATAATAGATAAAGAAAGAAAAGACAAGATAAAAAAACACAATGAAATAAAGGGTAGGTTATAAAAGAGAACACAAAGAATAAGGATTTACAACACAGAGTCCTGAGTCCTTTGCCACAATTTTAATTTCTTTTACCTGTCATGTTCTAAGTCCTGTGTCTTGACCCTCCAAAGTATTATTGACTATAAGGCACAGAACAAAGTTGAGAAAGTCTATGTCTCCTGTGAAAATGAATTTTCTTTCTCCCACTCCATCTGATTTCTCTAGCTTTTGTCCGGTCCAGCATTTGCTACTTTATGTTTATTCCATTGTGATTAAATCAGTGAAAAGCTAAAGTCCATTGGTCAGAAACAGCACAATAGATCATCTTGGAATTTTAGAGATTCTGGCTTTCTTTTCCATTAGTACCAAAATCTTTACATTCTAGACTCTCAGATCATTACCCACTGCCACACTTTCAGTGTCAGAGCCTCTGGTCAGAGACAGAACCTGCTGGCACTGGGAGATTACAAAGAATTCAGTCTCCATGCCCAACATTCCAGGCCTTGGGTCCCTGACTTGTCCATTTTTCATCATGTGTCTTAACTCTACCCTACTTTCCTCCCAATGCTCTGCCTTTCCATTTGGTCCATTCATTACTTTATACGTGTGCTCTTTTAATTTATAAACACTGTCAATTCTTATTTTTTGTATGATTCCAGAATTGCCCAGCGGAATGCTGCTCCTGGCCAGTTACTGCCATCAGATCTTTTATGCTGCTCACAGCCTCTTCAGGCAGCCCCCCCCACCACTTTTTCCAAGGAAATCCAAAGCAAGTTCCTGCTTCACCAGGAAATCTGAATTATAGATTTTGGTTCGCATCTGTTCTCCTCACCAACTGCCAGGAATAAACCAAACATACCCAGCCCGAGGTGTGTTTCCAGAAGTAACCTAGAAAATGCACATGAGAGTTCACCAATGGGCAGCAGGCGTCTTTCGTCCTCACCCTGTATTACGCATTCATTTCAGCATTTTTTTTTTTTTTTGGTTTTACAAGGAGTTTTGTAAGGTCCAAGTTACAGAAGAAGCCCAGTTAGATGCAAAACATTAAAAAAATAAAGGTAAACACATAATGTTTCAGGGAAATGGTAGACATTGAAAATTCTGTTGAATTATTTAATTGATGGAATAAAAATAATAGATAAAAACCTAGTACAAAAAACAATTAACTTTCCCTCTCCTCCTCCTTTCTTCTCTTCTCTCTCTTTCTGTTGAATTCACAGGTTACGTTGAAGCAGAAAAGGTACTAAAACTCTGAGTGGTGATGCATAAATGAAGCCCTAGTGGACCCAGGTCAGGGTAGAGAAGGGTTACAGGTAAATCTCAATATTGGGGTTGAGGACATAGTGTCCCCCGATACAGGACATGAAGACCTGTGTTGGAAGTGCAACTCCTGTGTAAAAGCCACTATTCCTGAAAAGTCATTCTCCACTTCTGAGAAAGAAGGCACAGGGGAATCCACCTGCTGGCACAGGAACAACACAGGGACAGATACTCTGACTTTGAGCCATGGAAGTTGAAGCTCCAATAATAAAACCAAGCACATGATTAATACTCATTCAAAATCCTTCCAAAGTATTATATCCCAAACCTAATACCCACATGAGTCCTAACATCATCCATCCACTGTGGGCTATGGCAGCAGACACAACAAATAAAAAGGCTAATCACAGCACGTTATTCTGAGAGCATGCAAAATGCACCTGGTAAAATTGAAGACATCCAAGAAAGCCAAAAGCTGCAAAATAACACTATAAAGTAGGAAAATTAAAAGAAATCACAGAAAGAATTTTTATAGATTAAATAGAAACAAGATGAGTAGAGAATAAAATTATAAAAGAAGTAGAGAGCTATAAGATACATCAGAAAGTTGTTACAGTGGAAAGAAAATAGACTACTACTTCCATGTTGACTGTTGTGTGACTTTTCCTGCGGGAGGACATGAACAAGCATCTATTCACTAAGAGAGGGCATTAATGGCAGATGGAAGAAATGATTCCACTCTATTATAACTTAGTGATCCAGTGACTTTATTGGGGTTACTTACAAGAGCACGGGTGATGGGAAGGCAGCTAAATCACTGAGAAGCCCACTCAGGTGTGGGTGATGACTCATGAAAACTGTATCCTTGAAGCTCTCTTCGTGATCTATGTCAGCCAGCAGGACGGTCTCCTCTCCCCAGAAACTGTTTTACTGCTTTTATAGTCTTGAAGAGGGACCTTGTACACCTTGTTAAGTTTCAAGAACTTTCTAAGCCTTGTAACTTTTGTTTCTCTTTTGAGTCTAATGAGCCCTCCTCCTCCCTCCACAAAGGCACATTTTTTTTTTCTGTTTTGTTTTGTTTTTCAAGACAGGGTTTCTCCGTTTAACAGAGGCCTGGCTGTCCTGGACTCATTTTGTAGACCAGGCTGGCCTCGAACTCACAGTGATCCATCTGCCTCTGCCTTCTAAGCGCTGGGATTAAAGGTGTGTTTCACCACACCCAGAACACTAGGGCACATTTTAATCAGGATGAAAGAGCTATGTGTCATTCATATTGAAAACCCCAAACAAATCACAGAAGTTCACATTTAGAAACTGAGCACACTCAGGAAAAGGGCAAATATTACAATCAGCTGAAAAGAAAAAGTGGATCATCTATTGAGAAGAGTAATGCTGGAGGAATCTGCAGCAGCAACAGCAACAACAAAAAAGTCAGGGAGTAAAGAGAGTAAAATAATGTTGACTGTTCCAGCCATGGAAACACAATGCCAAGTAAAGTCACCATTCCTTAATTATAACAATATGAAGTCAACTTCAGACAAATATTAAAAATCTTTGTGACTAATGACTTCTGAAAAACCTGCTAAAGGATAAAATAAAGATTAAAACTATTTTGAGACCCCCCCATCTCACCCCAGTCAAAACAGTTCATCAATGGCATATACTCAAAGGACTCTATAGCCTTCATGTGCATCATGGAATAACACCTAGGAAATAGAAATAGTCTAGATTTCTATCAGCTGATGAATAAATAATCAAAATGTGGTACATATATACAATGTGATTTTATCAATCTATAAAGAAAAATAGAAACATGGATTTTGTAAGAAATTGGATGGAGTTAGAAAAAAAAATATGCTGAAGGAACCCAGGGAGAGATAAATACCACATGTTCTTTCTCAGATCAGGATCCTTGCTTCAGTCTTTAGATTTGTGTGTTTGGCCTGGAATACCTGTATGAGCCAGGAAATCAGAAAAGGTGCATTGGGATAGATAATGACTTAATAGAGGCAGATAGTAGAATAGATGTGATGTGAAGTGGGGGGGGATACTGCAGTGGAAAGGTTTAAGTAGGGATGGGACATATTAGGGGAGGTAGAATTAACTGAAATGAAGGCTGTATGAAATAACTGTAGGAAACCTACTACTCAGTGATCCAATTAAACAGATGTAAAGAAATGTGCTACAAAGTGAAATCATGGATATCTTTGTAATGTTGCTCCTGTATCAGGTTTGGATATCTCCTGAGTAATTATTGATCAGGGAGGCCCACAGGCCCACAGAACGGTACTCTTGCCCCTTGGTTATTCACCGGAAGTAGTTTGTAAGATAATTTTTTAATGAAGATACAACATCCCCTGGATACAACGTTTATAGAAATCTATCTAGACTGGAGCTGGGAGCTCCTCCCTGCAAGCTACTGTTCAAAGTACCATAGAACCTGCTATACAGGCTGCCATTGGAGAAAAGGGATTAATGGACTTACCTAGATATGAATCTTATAAAGTAAAATACAAATCTGCCAGGGAAGATGTACTCACTGATGCAATAGTGGCATGACTATTATGAGAGTAATCAACTGGTCTCTGATTGGGTTGGAGGCTCACTCCACAGGAGAGAATTTACTGTAAACCCAGTAAAAATCCTATGGCTGAAGAGAGAGAACTTACTGCTTACTACTGTTGTTTAGCTAAATTGACATGGCATCAAACTACCTTCTAAATATTTAATTTCATACACATAAACAAATGCTACTTTCAGCTTTTATCAGAGGAATTGCTCTTTGTCTTAAAAGACATTGTAACTAACAGAGAAGAGTTATTCTCTTTCCAGAATGGACCCCCTAATTGATTGTTCAATACAACATAGTCAGCCTGAAACCATCCACACAAACAACAAAAACAGTTTGTATTTATGTGTGTGTGTGTGTGTGTGTGTGTGTGTGTGTGTGTGTGTATGTAGCAAGGGTAATCATGGAAGAAAAGGCTATCGATTTGAGAATGGGAGCATAGAAGTAATTGGAGGAAGGGGCTGGAGGTAGGAAAGGGAATTATATTTTAATTAACATTGTATAAAAATTAACATTGTATAAAAAGTGAATCACATTCTGTGTTGTAAGACATTGGAACCACCAGCAACATTTTACTTTTCTTGGGCTAACACACATTTGAAGCAAATATGACAAAATGGTAAGATATGTTCTTGATGGTGGGTTTGGGGATTTTTTTTCTTGTATCTAATGTCTTTCGTAATTAAAAAACAATATTGACTGATGAAATTGACATTTTAACCTACTGATTTGGGCTACATTTTCTGATACTCTCTATTGTTGCAGTGGCTGGAAGAAATTTGAAAAAAAGATCTATTTTTCAATGAATGAAATAGATGAGAATCATGGGTCCCACCCTAAGGTTCTCTTTCTCCTACTTTTCAACTAAGTTCCATCCTCCCAACCCCCTAATCACTGCCTATTCTGAAAAGACATTAATGATACATCCCGAACTCCTGTACAAAATAAGAATGACAATACAGCAAGAAAAAGAATGAACCATTTCTTCTCTCCCAGGTGTCCAAACCCATATTTATAACATCAACGGGAGCTACAGAAGAATTAATTTATCTGTCTAGCTTCTGCTTTACCAGCCAAGCTCATCATTCACACATTAGAGAGCTAAAAACCTTAAGAAAGTACAGTTTTCAGCAATAAGTTATCCCTTACTTTCAGACTTGGTTCCTGTTGGATTTGGGAGTAAATCTGAAATAAAAGTAGGCTGGGAGGATAAAGATGATGAGGAGTGTCTTATTCCCCAGTACCATCAAGAATACTATAAATTTTATTTTTATAACAGAAGAGAGAACACTGAAAAATAAAATGGTGTTCTCTTTACAGTTTTTTTCACAAGCAGCAAGAAAAAGTACCCCCTTCATCCATTACAATTTCAACAAGAAGTAGAACCCATAGTTCATATACTGTGTTGTTACTATCTGACTGGTGTCCATGATAGTGTGTAGCAAGCTAAATGTAACGTGTGCATATTATAGAGATGCATTATTTGTTTATGATTCCAGAATTTTAGATAAGTTAATTCTATATAACCTTTGATCTTTTCTCCACTAGATTCTATAATGCAAACAAGCTGTTTCACAAGTATTAACCAGAGAATAAACTGCTAGATAATATTAAATTGCCCCCCAAATGACCACCAGATAAGACACGCAGATCAGAATAGCTTTAAACTTACAAAGTCATAGGCTTCATATAAAAAGTTATTAGGTAGGTATGGTCATACTTGCCCATAATCCCAGTACTCACAAGGCTAAAGCAGGAGGATTGCCATGAGGTCAAGGCAGTCCAGACTAAAAGAGATTCTGTGCCCAAAACAAAAGAAAAGCAAGAAAATGAAAAGAAAAACCTCTCACAGTGACTGAAAGTCTGTATTTCTTGTGATAGGTAGAAGTCTAGTCTAAGAGCCTATTTTTACAAATAATCAATATATCAATACACATAATCCCCAGTGAACCCAAAAGATACACAACATAGAAGATGCTACATCTAGTCTTTAGAATGGTATAGCTATTCACACAGTTATCCAGATCGGATAGATACTAAGGCACTTTTCAGTTCTTTATAGTTCATATTTTAAGCCTTATATTTATGATAAAATAGTCCCTTAGATTAGATGACCTATCTCAAGGACAATAATATAGCTGTCAAAACAACATTTTACTGTCAGATAACTTGGGAAATAGTCTTTTGGCCATATAACCCCTAATTTTCCCAAATGTTCACATCTTTGTCTCCTTCATAGCAAATACTCCATAGAGGAAAGGGCTTTTGGGAAGAATGTTGGAAGCTATTAGAACAGATGCAGGAGAAATAGTGAGCAACTCAGAGATGCATGACAGAAGGAGTATCTAATCATACAAGCCTTCCTAACATCACAAGGAAAATGAATAGCAGAAATGGCCGATTCTGTTTTATCCATCCATGGACTCCAGAGGCAAAAGACCACAGACAAGTAACATTAAACTGCCTGCTTTATTGAGTTTCTGGGAAAAGGAAATTTATTTTTAAAGAAGAATTTCATTAAAGTGCTGTCTTCACTTTCATAGTTAATATATTCAAGTTAATATATTCACAGGATCATTGAAAATAAAGAAACAGAATAAAAATATACTCTGTCCCAAAGACAGTTTCAAAACCTTACTTGTGTTTTCTTATTTAATAAACATACTTTTAAAATTATTTAATTCTCCTTGAGCCATCAAAATTTGACCTAATCACACGTTCTCAGAATGCTGTTTGCTACTACAACTTGATTATAGTTTCAAAAATATACTTACCTCAACAAATATAAAACACGGAATGATGGAGTAACTGCGTTGCGTGTTGTTTCCTACAGCCATTTCTCAAACCATGTGGTTGAGACTGCGCCGTCTGAAACTGTCCAGGCTGAAATGGAAATAGATTGCAAGGGTTAAGAACTGTGTGTTGAGAAGTTCCTTAGGTAGGTACACATGCCAGCCACCCTCTAAATGTGCAGGCCGAGTGTAAACAAGGCAAAAACATTGATTATAACACAGTTGAGCTAGAACCAAATATATACCAGCTATGAAGAGTTTTAGAGGAAAATTGACCAGGTACCGAACTTCTCATGCACACAGTGGTAGCAAACAGGATTCTTACTTGGGGCACTGCACTGTGTCTTAACACAGTAGATTGCTGTCTTGCCACAAAACAATTTGCGGTGTAAAACACTTCCTACTGTCATGCTGCCAGGAATTCTCCTACCTGTGTCTAATTCTGGTTTACAACCTTGTTTGGTCCGCTTGTTTGCCTCAGCCCTTTCCTCTCCCCTTGGGACCAACAACTACTATAGACACTAATCTTTCCCCTCTTTTCTGAATTGTAACTATTTGTTCTTGCTCATGACTACACAGCCATAAACTACTTTGGGTTAATACATCACTGACTTATCTTTCTGTGTGCCCCCTGACCTGTGTGTATGACCCTAACATGAAACACTAAAGCAATAATCCATTCTCTATACTTACAAGAGTGGAGGAGCTAGGCAATAGCAGATTACTCTTAACTATTTTATTACCTCATATCTGCCCTGGTCTGAACTGAAAATATTCTTCTATTAGGAGATAGGTTAATTTGGGGTTTTCTTAATAAAATAAATGAAGCTGAGATTTTGGACTTTCATGAGACTTTGCAGATTAAAAAGATGCTTTCTGTGACGTGTTCCATTCTCTGTTCCAAACAATGTTGTACCACGCAGGTCAGTAGCTCTGTTTCTGTGTCATTACAACCAACAGTTACTGGGGATTTGGATATGAAGAGTTGCACGGAAACTGTAGGGCTAGGTGAATAGCCAACTGAACCTGATAATGTCTTTATTTCGTTAATTTCTCTTTATTAAGTTCTCCCATACCTCACCTGTTTGCAAAGTAAAGCTTCAAAATAGATTTTCTTCTCATTTTAAGATGCCATATTTAATTTAAAATTTCCTTAATCAAAAATAATTTATATTCTTTGTAATCTTTATTTATCACAAACTACAATTTTAAGTCTCAGGCAACTTTTAAAAATTTAAATGGACATTATATGATATGAAATAATATCCACAATATACTATTATTTATCATTCAACTTTGGAATTTAGGAATGTGCAATATTTTCTTTATTTAGAAAGGGACACACATACATATTTTACACATTGAATTAATAGTCACATCTTGTTTTGTTCAATTTTACTTTCTTCAAATACCTTAAAATTCATTCATCATTCTTTATGATTCAGATGTGATCTCCTGTTAGCATTGACCAACTATAATGCCATCAATATGAAAAACTTAAAAAAAAAAACCTGATCACGTCCAAATAATATGGGTTACCAGAAAAAGCAAAGGCATGAGATACATAGTATTTTAAGTAATTTTTACATAGAATTAATAAACAGCAACAAAATGGAAAAGATAAGACATCTTCTAAACTAATTATGCCCTTTTACATTTGTACCATGGATATATCAATATCCTCAATTCTATAATCCTCAATGGAACATTTTTTATGGTCTGCCTTTTAAATTATGTGATTCTAACATATATAAAATAATATCTCACTGAAGTTTTAAACTTTATTTTTATGATAACAGATAACTCAGATCATCTTTCTATGTGTGTGCCAGGCATTATTATACCTCCTTTCGTGAAATGTCTATTCAAATCTTGCAACTTCTGTGATTGGCTTCTTCACTGTATTACTTTCAGGGTATAATTTCTTGTTGTATATTCTGGGCCTTGTCATTTATTAAATATGTATTTCATAATTATTTTCTTCCAGACTCTTGCTTGCCTTTCAACTTCTAGTGATATATTATATATGCACATTTTGCTAATATAACAGTTTTAGTCAGAGGCTTTAATTTCAAAGACCATTAAATACAGAAATTTATTACCCTATTATACTAATCCAGATTTGCAAGTGCACCTTAAAAATGTAAAACATATAAATCATTATTGAGATAAAATAACTAGGAATTAAGAAATGACTAACAACTTAGAAGAAGTATAGTAAATAAATAAGCTGTAGAAGAAATTCAGATCACCAATGAACACATGAAAATATCCACAAACTTATTAATTCAGGTTGTGAAAATGAAAACAAACAACATGGAAATACTTCACAACTGTGAGAGTAGAAAAAAGTCACAAACTTGATATCTAAAAGTTTTGAGCCTAATGGAGCAGTCGACCCTGTTCACACAGCTGGCAAGAGTAGCTTTGAAGAGTGAATCAATGGTAATAAACTAAAATATGCTCCATGCTTCACCATGGAACATAGCCCTCAGAAAAGTCTCCTCATCACAAACCATGATGCATTTCTATTACACTAGCAATGAGGAGCCTGAAAAAACAATTCCATCCATAATAAAATCCTTACACTTAGGAATAAGTGCAACCGAGGAGGTGAAATATCTCAATAGTGAAAAACAACAAAAGATACATAAAAGAAATTGAAGAAGATATCCAAAAGGAAAAGATATTCCATATTAGGTAATGGATTCAAACAATTAACATAGTTAAAATGTCCAGACTACTACTGAATGGTGGCATACCCCTTTAATCCCGCACCCAAGAAGCAAAGGCAGGAAGATCTCTGTGAATTTTAGGTCAGCCTGGTTACAAAGCAAGTTCCAGGGTAGCCAGGGCTGTTACACAGAGATACCCTGTCTCAAAAAAACAAAACAAAACAAAACACACACACACACACACACACACACACAGAGAAAGAAAGAAAGAAAAAAGAAAACTCCAGATATCCAAAATAGTCCAGAGCTAATCTAATGCTTATCAAAATTTTAAAGGCATTTTTCAGTTTCTGTTTCAAAGGCAATGCTAAAATAAGACATGGTGTTAGCATTCCTATGTGTTGATTTTGTGTGTGTGTGTTTTAACTGATGCCTGGGTTATTATAAGGTTCAGGGTACTCCAGTGGGTGGAGAAAGGATGCCAACAATACTGTCTTGTGAAAGGGAATCACAGGTTCTCCAGGGGCAGTATGAAGTCCAGGCTTCACATTAGAACCCCCACTGAAACCGAGTTTCACAACTCCCCTTCCAACTAGGCATAATCTGAGATTCTCTGAGCAGCAAGAGGGAATATTTTAGTTTATACCAAATGAATTACAAAATATAATTTCTTCTTTGCATGAAGAAAGGGGCTTAAAGATGCAAAATGTCTTTGGGCTCTACTAGTAATAATAATAATGCAGTCCCAGTTGGAATAAATGTAGGCAAAGATTTGTTAAATGAGATGGTTGTTCTGATTGACAGAATGAAAGTAGGTATTATCAGGCAGTGGGATGAAAGCAAGGCCTCTAGAGCTACGAATTCACTCAACTTATTCGTAAAAGCATAAGAACAATACCAGGCCCAATATAGGAAATTCAAGGAGGAGATATGGATCCCGTCACCAAACTCTACTCATGTAGTTACTGCTCATTATGTATGAACTCCCAATGCTAGAATACTTTGAGGCTACAAACTCAGGATTGGGTATTTCCATATCAAATGGAGACATACTACAAAAGAAGGAGACTAATAGTGACAGAGAGTGACCTGTCTTGTTAATTGGCTCAGATGAAACATTCCATCTCTAGATAAGTATTATTATATTACAAGACACACTTCAATAGAAGTTCAATTCAGTGTCCTCTGATGTGTTTCCCCTGAGATCTTCATGCCATTCCTCTTGTTCATGGGAAGTATATTAATATGTTGTAAATGCACAACAAATAATCAAGTACCCGTGTTAGTGATACTAAAAATGGTTGAAGGCACTCTTGGGTGCAACGTGGGAATAGATACCTTCATTTACAAGCTGTTTGAAATTAAATCCGCTGACCACTCCAGGAAGCCCTTGGAAAAAAATGATCTTAGAAATAACTGTCTGTGAGATGGAATCTCAGAGTCATCTTGAGTTGCATTTCTCTGACGATTAAGGATGCTGAGCATTTCTTCAAGTGTCTCTTAGCCATTAGGGATTCCTCCTTTGTGAATTCTCTGTTTAGCTCTGTTCCCCATTTTTGATTGGATTATTTGGTTCTTGTCATTTAATTTCTTGAGTTCTTTGTAAATTATGGATATTAGCCACCTGTCTCATGTGGGGTTGGTGAAGATCTTTTCCCAATCTGTAGGCTGCCATTTTGTTCAAATCACACTGTCTTTTGCCTTACAGAAGCTTTTCAGTTTCACGAGGTCCCATTTATTGATTGTTAATCATCAGAGAAATGCAACTCAAGATGACTCTGAGATTCCATCTCACATCTGTCAGAATGGCTAAGATCAAAAGCTCAAATGACAGCACATGCTGGCGAGGGTGTGGATAAAGGGGAACACTCCTCCATGCTGGTGGGAGTGTAGGCTTGTGCAACCACTATGGAGGTCAGTCTGGCGATATCTTAGAAAACTTGGAATAGCTCTACCTCGGGACCCAGCCATACCACTTCTGGGTATACATCCAGATGATTCCTTACCAAATCACAAGGAAGTTTTCTCATTTATGTTCATAGCAGCCTTATTTGTAATAGCTAGAAACTGGAAACAATCCAGATGTCCCTCAACTGAAGAATGGATTAAAAAACTGTGGTACATCTACACAATGGAATACTACTCTGCTATCAGAAACAAGGAAATCATGCAATTTGCAGCCAAATGCATGGAACTAGAGAAGCTCATCCTGAGTGAGCTAACCCAGACTCAGAAGGATGCACATGGCATCTATTCACTTATAGTTGGATTTTAGCCATATAGTACAGGATAACTATACTACAACCAATGCACCAAAGGGAACAGGAACATAGACTTTGTTACCTGTCAATGAGACACTTTGCCCTAGTGGTGCTGCCTTGTAAGCACCCAGTGTATGAGGGGGCTCTTGGCCCTCATATGACTGCTGAACTGGGGTGGGGGACTGTTATGTAGGGACACCCCACTCCAGAGGAGTGGAATGGAAGGGATGGGGGTAGAAGGTGGGAGGGCAGGACTGGGAGCGGTGGAAAGAGGACACTGTGATGGAGATGTAACCTGAAGTAACAAATAAATATTAAGAAAAAAGAAAATTAAAGCTAGCTTTAAAAATTAAAAAAATAGAAATGACTGTTTGTAACATAGCAACTTTTGAGTCTAACTTTTTTTCTAGTCTAACTTTGATGTGAGTGAAATTGTTCTCAGCAGCCAGCATCTCTAATTTCAGGGAAATATGAGCTTGCTCTTTGTATAGACAGAATACATTTAAGTTAATTTTTCCAAGAAGACCATGATGGTTTTTTTTCAAAATGTCAACAAGAAAGCTACCAAAAGTGTTACCTTTCTGAGTAAGCCCAACAGTATCCACTTTGAACTCACATTGATTTAGAAGTTTCTCAGTTCTATCACTGTTGACCTTCTAGTCTCGAGAGTTGTGGAGATTATCCTGAGCATTTCTGGGTGCTTAGCCCTATGTAGAGCCTCTGCATATAAGATGCCAAAGGAGGCAGGCATCCTCTTACCCAAGGTGTGATGACCAAAACTATTTCCAGGCAATGCCAAGTGTTCCCTTCAAGTGGAGCATTATTTTCAACATATAGCAGCAGAACCTACAGCCCATACCATACCAACAACAGTTTCTGATGTATTACAGTATTTAGCACGGTGTTTCTAGAAGCTTCTCAAATTTAGGTTAAAATTAAATTGAAATTATGGCTAGCATTAAAAGGGGTGTGTGTGGGGGAACTAAAGCTATTTCTCTTTGACATAAGAATAGGGTAGGGGCCACCCCTGGTGGAGAACTACTTTTTCAGATTGAAAGCACAGGCACATAGCACTGGAGCTGCATTGTTTGTCTGGGAAAAGTCCCTAAATTGGGTCACAGGAATGAACTACATTTAAAGGAAACTGGAACTTAACAAGGTGCTTTAACTTGCATATAGGGAAACAAAGAGATTCCAGCACTCAACTGCCATGTTGGGATGAACACTAAACTACTACAATCTACAGTTACAAACATCCTGAGCTTAAAGAGAAACCAAGGGGGTTCTATTTTCTATCCTTTAGGTGACTTCAGGCTAAACTCATAGTTTCTTAAGAGTTCTATGAAAATACATTAAAAAAATTTAAAGGCAGCAAAAATACCCCAAACCCATTTGAAAATATGCAATGAGATGCCCAAATTGTAAAATTTTGGTATTTACTAAGTTTAGTTTTCATTAAAATTTAATTAATAAGGAAATCAACTGTAAGATTTTTTTATTTCTAAAAATGTCCTTTCAAATAAACTATGAGTAATTATAAATTAAACTGACTCTTAAAAACAATTTCAAAAGATTGTTCTATTTTCATTTTACTTTTCCCCCAAATAAACATTTACTTTTATATAGAAATTCTACTTACTAGGTTTGTGATCATAGGAATGTAGCTCAAAAAGTGACCACAGAAAACAATCTTACAAACATTAAGATATCCCTGGAGAGATTTGCTTTCATCAGTGTCAAAGAATCTGGAACATGATTCCTTGCTTGGAACAATCAAAAAGAAAAAAAATACAGACAGTCCGTTCCTTGAATCTTTTTTGTCCTCTCCTTACTGGTTGCCACTTTACACTTCCCTATTTCTAAGGGCACTACAAATCAAACACATACATCTAAGGATTCAATGATAAGATCCATATGAGTGAGAAAATGTGCCATTTATCTTTCTCCGTCTGGGTTAACCTCCAGTATAAAATTTTCCAGGTCTAGTCATATATCTGCAACTTTCATGGTTCCATGTTGCTTTACTGATGAATAAGATTCATCAGTATAAAAAATATGCCTTCATTGTATAAAGATATCACATTTTCATTATCCATCAGTTGAGGAATATTTAGGTTGTATGAAACTCTCAAAAAATTAGTAAAAGTTTAAAAACACAGGTCACAATAAATGGGGTGATGTCTTTGAAGATTAGACAGGAGACCAGGACTAGCAGTGATCTGCAGAAGATGGAGCAAACAGAAGTGAATTCTGGCTTACTGTCTGGGAAGAGTCATGAGATCCTATGTTGTTAGGGGAAGGAAGACATGTGGTTGAAGTTCTTCCAGATCTGAGTGGGGCTAGCATATGGGGAGGCTGAAATAGTCACAGGTTAGGCTTCAGAGAGAATGGTGTGTACAGAACATGTGACTTCTCAAAGCTTCAACAGAATACTGATATGCATGTGCAGAAGAGGAAGCTACTAAAGACCTGGTGAAACCACTAGAAAGGATAAGCACACCTAACTCTCAGAGATCACATACAGCTAAGCCTTCTCACCAACGTGAGGAGAAAAGCCTTCCAACTGTCCAACTGTCTGCTAGAGTGCATAGTTTTCAGGTGAATTAACTCCAGTAAGAAAACATTTCTCAGCCAGAAGCCATTTCATTTTTCTAACTCACAATTCTGAGTATTTATTTGATTTATCAAATCATGGTTAATAGTTGGGCCACCAAATGACTTTTCCTTGTCGTATCTTCTTGTAAGACAAGGGAAGGGTGTGTGACAGTAGAACCCATAGCCCAGGTCTTAACAAAAGCATTTTCTGATATAGCCTACAATATTCAGCCTAGTGTTTCTAGAAGCATCCAAAAGTTAGGCTAGTTTAAGAATAAAGTTAGATTGTGGCTACCATTGAATGGGGGGAGAAAACAAAGCTTATTTCTATGTGATGTCAAATATCAACTGGTGAGGAGGAGGTGGTTTAAGTAAAAAGGAGAAAATGAAAGGGTAAGAAAAATGACTTGGGAGAGAAGTTTTCATTTTGTCCTTCAGTTCCCAGGGTGAGCCATAATCCCCAGATGCAGCTCATCCTCACTACAATTAAGATGTATTAACTGCTTGGGTGGTGTGAGTGGCCTCCCCTCTTGTGGATCACCTCTATTCAGTCCATGATATTCAAACAAGATCACAGTTTGCATTATTTCCTAATGCTGGAAAACATCCAGTCATGTTTTTAAAGCAACAAAGCCATTAAGGGCTAGGAACAAATGAATCGAATTTGTAAGTGAATGCAAAATAGATTTTTGTCAATTGGTCATGTGGGACTTAGGGACACACTACTTAGGCTTTTAAGAGAAATACTTTGTTGAGGTTTAGAGATGTTTTTCAAAGCATATAGAACATGATAGTGTGCAGACCTACACACCATGGGAGGTGGCAATGGTATCTTCTCCAGTCTCTCCCTTCCCGTTTCTTGCAGCTAGACCCATGGCTTACTCCTTGAACTAGATCAAGTCAAGGCAGAAAGAAACAAAGAAATGGAAAATCATAATTTAGGCCTTCTCATTCAAAAGTAGGTAGATTCAGAGTTCTGTGGGGTTTCCAGGGTCCTCATGAGCTCTTTGATGAGTTTTCTAACCAAGGGATAATTCTAGGTTCCTTCAGGATACTATTATTCATTGGTCTATTCAGTGGGACCAGTTTTCAGTCTTGCCCCTCTTGCTTAAATATGAATTATTTCACAGTACCTCAGTCCCTCCAAAACTGTATTCCTCCAAAGTGAGTAGTGCCCAGCTGTTCTGTTTACCTAGTTGAATCTTTTGAACTTACCAGCATCTCTGATTCATCTTTTAGTCCTATGTCCCAAAACATAGCAGATAGTTTGCAAGATAACCATTTTCCCTTGCCAACAGAGTATTTATTAATATTAACTGGCATCTAGGATCCACACTGCTGGAATCCTCCCAACTGAGTGGGCCTTGCAAGGCAGGAGATTGCTTGGCTAATGTCTCAGCTGGCTGTAAACTCTTTGAGACTGTCAAACTTCTGCAGTCCCATTTTGCAGCACTCCTCACCCTTTGGCCACCCACTCTTTCTCACCCCTGGTCCCTTTCACAACTTGTTCCCACTGCCCAGACACCTTTGCTTCCTCTACATTTGCCTAAGGAATGTCTGCTCATTCTGCAGACCTACAGTTAAGTGTCAACAGTAGAGGTTCATTTCCCTCCTAGGCTTGTTCAGATCCATTAAAACTATTACCACAGTCACCATTATTTGTTGCACAGGTGTTTAATCTGCTTCTTTTACAGGGTGTCAGTTTTGCTCCATGAGGCCAGGACCATGTTTGTCTTGCTCAGTGTTATGACCTCAGCACCATATATGGTACCTCTAGCACATACTATACAGTAAATGTTGATATATTATGTGCCTCAGCTATCTTGCCCTCCTGCATTATTTCACACTTGCCCTGAGTCAGTCCTTGTGTTCCCAACCCAGTCTTAGGTTTTGGATCAATCTTCTCGAAGGCTTACATGAACTAAACAATGTGATGCTAATCACTCGTCTAGGTCTTCAAGTAAGTCATTTCAACCTGCTCCATATAGTTAAGATTCATCATACTATCCAACCAAAGAGAACAAAGAAATAGGGTGTTTAGGTGTCCTCAAATTAAAAAGTAAAGTTGAGAATATATTTCTAAAGTATAAAATTGATAGGAGGGATTCTTCCATGACATTCTACTTGGGTTTTTTGATTATAAAACAACAACAACAAAACTAGATTACTGCATTAAAACATATATGTATGTCTTGGCTAAATGTTACAAAAAAAAGACATTTAAAAAAATCTGAGACTATGCCTGTTAGCCTTTCAAAACAACAATGAACCCAAATATGATGCCAATTGCAAGACACAGCATATGACCCAGTGCAGCTAGGAAGAGAGTATAGGAATTTCCAGAAGACTGGGGAGAGACCAGGGACACCTTCTGTTTTACCACCACAGCTGCTAAGTAGGAAAACAAGCCTCAGACAAAACTCCATTGCTTCTAATTTCTTTTTTCAAATTACTGGTTTTGTTTATCTGTAACTTTCCATTAAGAAAACCATAGCTGCAGAACGTAGAAACTTACAGAGAGGTTTTCTTAATTATAAAGTGGTGAGTTTGCATTTCCTTCAGTCAAACTATATGCTGGGAGGAAATGAGGTTTTGATGCTCTGTTAAATGGAAACCCTGAAGCACTAGAGCCAGGGACATGAGGACCACACACACACAAAATCCCTCGCCCACACACTCCTTGAAGAGCTGAGACATTGGAAAAGTCATGGGAGAAGTAGTGCTTAACATGACATGGAGAGAAAAGAGGCAAACAGCAATGCTGCCCTGGGCTTAACTGAAAAGTAATGAATGTGATTCTAATGCATGCTAAAGTTTTTAGTGTCCCTTTACCTTTCTCTGGTTATAAAATTTCAAATACGAAAATCTCATTGTAGTTTTCAATAACAAAATTTATAATTAAGTAATGTTATCATCACAATCTATATCATAAAAATGACTACCTTAGAGTAACAGAATTATTATATTGTGGTCACTCACATCTTTCCCTATACAACTACCCATGAGTAACCTTAAACATAAACTTGTAACATGTTAAATTCTATTCTAAACTAAACCATGTCATGCTAAGGCTCGGGGCATCCTTCTTGCCCTCTATTTAAACCTGTCTTCTTATCAGGACCCTGAAGACGCATTGGAAAATCATTGGGCTTTTTTATTTGTTGTTCTTCCAAACATGGGCTCATTTAAAAAAACAAAACAAGACAACAACAACAAAAACTGTTTCACTATTAGCTATCTTTTTAAGTGGCAAGATGAGGGGCCAAGCCTGGCTTATTAAAGCTTCCAGAGTCTAGGACCAGACCCTAACATCTCCCCCAACAATGTCTACGGCCATGCTGGTTTCCAAAGACACAAGATACAGGAGCCATTAAGTATTTAGAGGGAAAAGAATCAAAAGATCAGGCTGAGAAATTTCTGGAAAGGCAGGGACTGTCCCCAGAGACTAGAATCTAAAGATGCTGGGCAGAGTCCTTTTGGATGCCGTGGTTCCAGAATGTTCGACAACCCTTTGCAGTCTTGCCTACAGGCATATATGTTACAAACTGTTGTGAGCGGTGGGGAGGCTGGGATACTGTTGCTCCGTCAAGCAAGGCTGCATTTTCCAATTTAAAGCTAAACTGCTCAGGAGTCACGCTGTTTGTTTTTCAGAAGGGTAGACAGGAAGCAAGAGTTGGTGCATGTCTGTGTGTCTCAGGAGGGTGAGACGGCAAGGGTACATTCCATGAGCCGAGACACCAAATCTATCCAGTTTACCCCACAGAACAAAGTGGCAATGTGTTTGTGAGATTTTCTGCCATCCTCAGAAAATCACTGCCAGAAGTCCCTGAACCCTCATGGCAGGGTAATTCATCAGCCTTGTTAGACCCTGTTGAGATTTGACAAGGGCCAGGAAAAGGAAGCGAGATGAATTCCTTTTATCACAGGAAATTTGGGAGGATTCAGATAAAACTCTGGGGTGAGTCCTGGTTTCCCTATTTTGGTGTATAATCAGTGTGTGTTCTGTGACTGAACCAGCCTAAGAATTTTGAATGACGATAATAAATGGTAATTTTGTTCATTAGTCTCCTTGACTAACATTGAACTCTTGGAATTCCATGCCAGGGTTACGTGAGTATAGCCATACAGTTTTAAGTTTTATATTTAACATTTCAATATTTGTCTGTTAATTTTATCTGATTTAGAAATATGTTGTGCATTCTTTTTAATATTGCAACCTACTTTTACCCAGCATTTTAGGCCTTCTATACCATATTACCTCCTTTTTAAAAAAAATCTATGTTACTCATCAGTTGACACATTCTACATTTTATTGGGCATATTGATTGTCTTTCTCACTGGCTATTTTGCTCAGCAGTTATGTTCATCCCAAGTATTCCTTGGAACAATGACATTAAATTCATAAGTAAAAATGAGATTCAAACACTATCTCTTCTAGAGCTGTAATGGGTATAACTTAGTCTAAGGGGCCAAGAAAGTCTCATTTGAAGAAATGATCTTTGGATGCATAGGAATTAGAGGCAGGGGATGAAATGTATTCATCATCAGTAGTTCCTGAAACAAAATCATACAGGACAGAATGGTGGTGACAGAGAAAGTATAGGTAACAGTACATAAAAACAGGCTGGAGCAAGAGACACATTGTGAATTGCATGATTTCCTTATTTCTGATAGCTGAGTAGTATTCCATTGTGTAGATGTACCACATTTTTTTTTATCCATTCATCAGTTGAGGGACATATGGGTTGTTTCCAGTTTCTAGCTATTACAAATAAAGCTGCTATGAGCATAGATGAGGATATGTCCTTGTTGTTTGGTGAGAAATCATTTGGGTAGATGCCCAGAAGTGGTATGGCTGGGTCTTGAGATAGGGCTATGCCAAGTTTTCTAAGATATCACCAGACTGATTTCCATAGTGGTTGTACAAGCTTGAACTCCCACCAGCAATGGAGTTCTCCACAACCTCGCCAGCATGTGCTGTCATTTGAGTTTTGGTCTTTGTCATCCTAACAGGTGTGAGATGGAATCTCAGAGTCATCTTGAGTTCCATTTCTCTGATGATTAAGGATGTTGAGCATTTCTTCAAACTAAAAAAGCTCATTCTGAGTGAGCTATCCCAGACTTAGAAAGATGCACATGGCATCTACTCACTTATAATTGGATTTTAGCCATACAGTACAGGAAAACTATCCTATAACCAACACACCAAAAGGATCTTGAACATAGACTTTGTTACCTATTGATGGGTCAATTTGCCCTACGGGTGCTACCATGTAGGCGGTGCAAGAGGAAGCTTGTAGCTCTCATATGACTGTTGAACTGAGAGGGGCTGATATGTAGGGACACTCCACACCGGAGGAGTAGGATGGGTGGGAGAGGGAGGAAAGAGTGGGAGGGTGGAACCAGGAGGGGTGGAAACAGGGCACTATGATGGAGAAGTAACTTGAAGTAATAAATAAACATTAAGAAAAAGAGACATTGTCCAGATAATACATGGTTAACACCATGCTCCAAAGTATGAAATTAGTTCTGAGAAAGGTAGTAATTTGTAGGAAAAATTTGAGGAAGAAACGCTCACAACCTAATTTGCTTTGAAAGATGGTATGTTGGGGTATGGGTAAAACAATGTGAATGAATTTTAAAAATAAATGGCTAAATAGTTTGGATTCAGTAATTTATGAAAGAGAGAATACTGAGTGTTCTGTACAGTTTTATGTCGAATTGACACAAACTGGAGTTATTGGAAAGGAAGGTACCTCAATTGCAAACATCCTTCCATAAGGTCAGGGATAAACATATAGGGAATTTTATTAATTAGTAATTGATGGGAGAGGTTCCAGAACATTATGGGTGGTGCTCCCTCTGGGCTAGTGACCATGAGTTCTATAAGAAAGCAGGCTGAACAAGCTATGATGAACAAGTCAGTTAGGCAGCACTCCTCCATGACCTTCACATCAGTTCCTGGCTCTAGGTTCCTGCAGCTTTAGTTCCTATTCTGACTTCCTTTGATAATGAACTATGTTGTGGGAGCATATATAGATAGCTGAAGAACCCTTTCCTTCCCAAGTTACTTTGGTCATGATCCCAGCAACAGTAACCCTAAATAAGACAACTTGGTACCAGCATAGTGGGGGATTGCTGTAAGAGCCCTGATCATGCTGTTTCAGGAAGGATTGTGGAAGGACTCAGGAACTTTGGGCTAGAAAAGCCACTGAGTGTTAAGACTTCAGTGGGATGTTTTTCAGGAGATTGGAATATAAGAATATTGAAGGCAATGCAGACAATGGAGGTCTGGTTTGTGAAGTTTCAGAGGGAAGTTTAAATACTCTGTCAGGGCTATTTGTTATTTTGAATTAAGAGTCTGTGGTTATGGTTAGCTGGGGTTTAGAAATCAGCTGTGATTAACAGAAAAGCAGAATTACTAAAGGGAAACTTTGCAGTGCTGGAATGATTCAGGCTGGTCAGCTGGAGCTGAGACATTAGTGGCCAATAAGAAAAAACCAGTACCATTGAGGTGAAATCTTCTGGGAAGTGTTTCCTGAGAGTCAGCACACAGACATGTCTTTCAGACATGACCAAGGTTGTACTTTGTGCTGAAAGCTGAATGTGATAGTGTAAGAGTCAACCTGGTGGTACTGGATTTGAAGTCATGAACAGTCATGGAAAGCAGCTGAGACTTGGCATTGCAAGACCAGGGGAGGCCATTAGTGAAGGTGATGTCTCAGAAGCTGTTGAAAGCCCTGGATCGAAGGGGTCATGCAAAGAGGTTAAGGCTTGGCAGCATGAAGAAAGCCTAGGAGAGGCTATTGATAAAAGTGCAGCCCACTTGCAGCAGAAGACCCTAGCATTTATTGGAGATACCAGGACATTGGGATGACCACCAAGGTGTGCAGACAGACAGCATAGAAGACAAGCTGTGTGTGCTGCTGAGGGTGGAACTGGAGAAGTGACCGAAGCCCCTTACAAGGAACCCAGCAGAGTGTGAGTGAATCCCACATATTGGACATTGAGTTATTTAAACTTTTGGAGTTTGGTTTTGCTTTGTTTAGTATGTGACTGTGTCCTGGTTCTTCCCCCTTGAAATAAGAAAGTTCTTTATTTTTTATTTTACATGAGCCCATAGTAGAGAGACTTTAAACTTTTAAAAAAGAGGTTTTGGGGTCTTATAGTGAATTTGGATTTTTAAGAATTTGGATATTCTTTAAAGGGGCAACTTTTAAAGGTTTATATTTGTAAGGCTGTGGGACTTTTTAAGTTTGTAAGATGTTTTATATTGTGATGTCTTCATTAATGTGTAATCTTGGGGATGAACAAGAAAGAACAAGGTTGTGGCTTAACAGTGATATGTTTGTGTATCAAGTTGACAAGGGGTCAATTGTGGTGGATGCTCTCTTCTATTCATTTAAATCCCTCAACACAAAACATACCAAGACATACATCTGTTTTTCATTTAGTTCCCAGTTGTGATGGAGAGGTAACAGGAAGGTTTCTGCATCACTTCCCATTAAATTCCCTACAGCCTTCAGTTCACTCTGCTTTGTGAATCCCAGGCATTTCCTTGAGGGCTTCATCTGGTTTGGAATTAGGCACAGCATGAAACAGGTTTGCCCTGAAATCAGCGCACAATCTGTATCTCCTCCCACCCCGCCTCTGCACATGTGCGTGCATGGCCCCAAATGTAGAGAGTGCACATATTTGTGCAAAGTGTGTGTACATGGCAGTACTTGCATGTGGAGGCCAGAGGTTAATCTTGGGTGTTGTTCATCAGATAGCTGTCCACCTCAGTCTTTGAGCCAGGGTCTTCCAGTGGCCTGGAACTCACTGAGTAGGCTAAGCCCACGTGCCCTGTGGATCTGCTTGTCTCCTCCCCAGCACAAGGATTGCAAGTGGATGCCACCTTGCCTAGCTTTTAAAATGGTTTTTGTCTTCATGACTAAACTCAACTTCTCATTCTTTCCAAGGAAGCACTTTATAAAGTGAGCTAGCTCGTTGGATCCCTGAACACTCACTTCTGAAAATGCACCGAGAGAGAAGTAGTGGTGGCTCCATTGGTAAAGGCTCTTGCTGACAAAGCTGCCGACCTGAGTTCAACCCCAGGCCCAGGTAACAGAGGCAAAGGACCAATTTTCAAGGCTAGTTTTCCAAGTACCACCCATGCAGTGTGACTCTCTCTCTCTCTCTCTCTCTCTCTCTCTCTTTCTCTCTAAATGAATAAATAAAATTCAATAAAAATACTGTACTTAAGGAAAAACCACACACTTCTGCCAGAGGAGCAGGTAGGCTAACTGCAGATCTTCACTTCTCCCCTTCAAATCTAATCCCCCTTCTTACCCCCAGCTCTGTAGCAGACCATGCACTGTAGCCTCCACTCACCCCACCATCTCCAATGAATTACACAAATCTTCAAGGGAAATTGCATTTCAACCTTCCTTCCCTCGGCTCATCACTTTATCCCATTCCCCCCCTCCAACTCCAGCAGGCTCTCCCTGGGAACCCCTTACCTAAGCCTGGCAGAGAAGCAAGGAGGCCAGTGAATAAGGTAAGCAAGCTTCAGATCTTCACTCTCTCCCTTCTCCTACAAATCCAATTCTCCAATTCTCAGCTCTGTAGCAGACTATCTGTTGTGGCCTCTCTTCACTCTGCTCCCATTCCCAGGGGACTAAGCATATCCTGGTGGAACATTCTGCTTTCCTCCCTCTTGTGGACCCCTCAGGAACCCCTGACCAGTCCATCCCCATTCCTAAGTGTCAGCCCCTAATACCTAGAAAAACATTTACCCAGAAACCCAGTGGCCACACCTGCCCTGATTCTCAGAAGAATTTCCTACAAGGCAACACAAAGCCACTACACTCTTCAAAGAAGCAGGGCGGGCAACAGAAAACAAGGAACAAAACAGAGTCAACAGACCAGACCAGATATCAGCACCTACAATTACAATCATCCCAAACCCAGAGGCTTAGACATCAGTGTAAAAACAATAACAGCCAGGACAATATGTCTTCTTTAGAACTCAGGAACCCTAGGACCTGAGAATTGCAACACAGCTGAAGCACAACACAAGGACTTCAAAATAGCCTTTGTGAACATGGTAGAGGCACTTAAAAAGGAAAATAAATCCCTTTAAAAATATACAAAATTCAGGATTGTTCTTTCAAGGTCTGGAAAGAGGGGATTTTGATGGGAATTGTATTGAAACTGTAGATTGCTTTTGGTAAGGTGGCCAGTTTTACTACATTAATCCTACCAATCGATGAACATGAGAGATCTTTTCATTTTCTGATTTCTTCTTCAATTTCTTTCTTTGAGACTAGAATTTTTTGTCATTAAGATCTTTCACTTTCTTGGCTAGAGTTACACCTAGATACTTTATACTGTTTGTGGCTATTGTGAAGGGTGTTATTTCCCTAATTTTGTTCTCAGCCCATTTATCATGCTGGAGATGTAGCTGGGAGTTCTACATCTAGATCCACAGGCAGCAGAAGTGACAGTGACCCACTGACCAGCCTTGAGTATCTGAGACCTCAAAGCCATCCCTCTAATGACACTTTCTCCAACAAGGCCACACCTCCTAATAGTGCCACTCCCTATGGGTCAAGCATCCAAACACATGAGTCTATGCAGGCCATACCTATTCAAACCACCATAGCAGGTAAAGGCAGAAACAATACTTTCAACAAAAATATAGAAGAAAATTTCCCTAACCTAAATAAGATACCTATCAAGGTAGGACAAGCACACAGAACACAAAATAGATTAGACCACAAATAAATTCCTTTCTCACATAATAATCAAAACACTAAATGAACAGAATAAAGAAAGATTATTAAAGGCTTCAAGGGAAAAACACTAAGTAACACATAAGGACAAATACATTAAAATAACACCTGACTACTCAATGGAGTCTCTAAAAGCCAAAGGGACCTGGAAATACTTTTTACAACCTCCAAGGGACTACAGATGCCATCCCAGATAATAATACTCAGAAAAACTTTCAAGGACAATAGATGGACAAAATAAGCATTCCATTCCATGGAATGTCTTATTTTGTCCATCTATTGTCCTTTTTGCTGTGATGGTCCAGCCTCACAGACTGTTCCAGACAGGACTTCAATAAAGCCCTGAACTTTCTTCCCAAAGTCCAGATTCGAACTACAAATTGCTCAGAACATTAAAATTGCTGAGCACATAGAGACTGGACAACAATTGTTACAATTTACTTGCTTAACCTTTTTTTTTTTTTTTCATTTTATTTGGGCCCCTAAACAGGTTTTCTGCGTCCCAATTCAGCAAGAAGAAGTTTTAAGAGAGCAACATCCTATTCCCAAAAAGTGGGGTGATTGATTCTTTGGTTATTTGATGGGTTATAGATGTCATTTAGGGGGAATGGTTACAAATTGTTATGTGGTCTTGTTAAGCAAGGTATAGAAAGTTAGACTTGGAGATCTCTTTTTCTTTTCTCTATCCTTCTTTCTCTCTTATATAGGGGGAAAAGACTTGAAAAGAAAAAGAGGGGGAATATATGTATATAATATAGAAATGATAAGGTATAAGGATAGATTATTGAATCTGCTCTGAAAGTTAAAAATATTGTTATTCTCAAATAAAGTTATCTTTCAATACATTGGTATAGAATTTTGTATATTGATACAAAAATAAGATTAAGTTTGATTCATTAGTATAGAATTTTATATTTTGACACATAATATGTGTATTTCAACTCTTATATAAGGTATTGTGCCTATATAACTCATTTAAAAGTACAGGTTTACTTCCAATCCTTTTATGGGTTGCTATTGCAATCTATTTAGGAGTCTGGATAACACAAATTGACTGGCCAGTTGAGCTTCTGGTCATTTCAAATACTATTCTTAATTCATCACAAAATAGACTTAATATGTTAAACAGACAGTAAATGGTTAAAATTAAACAGTTTTTTGATAGATAGAAGATAGATGATAGATAGATTTATAAATAAATTGATAGATGTCTTCAAAACCCTCAGAGGCATACAGAAAATGGCATTCAAAGATGTTTTTATTATTTTAAGCATTGTTTGACTTAAGACAGTCAGCACACACAGACACCACATGTATTTTAACAAGCCTTGGCCTGGGTTGTGCAATCCTAACCCATCTAAGCTAGCTCATAATTCTATTACCCAAATATGTCCCCATATATACATACATCCCCTTGGACTGCCATTCTCCATGCTATGCCTATGTTCCTGGCCATGTGGAATGAGGTTCCTTTTTCTAAACCATGGTGTGAGTCCTCTTTCCTGCTGCTCCTGGCTGGAATGCACTAATCCTCTGTCTAAAGCACAGGCTTCCTGTTCTAATCTCAGGAAGTCCCATCTTTCTCTGTCTTTGCCCAATCTAGGCCTCAGCATTTTATTTAACCAATCGGAGTCAATGTAAGAAACAGACAGCAAGCAGGACCAATTAATTAACATTTAGAATACTTAACTCTACCCCAATAATTCCCTCCTTTTGTCTAAAAAAAAGCAAAATTTTTAACTCACATAGTAAAAACAATAAGAATATGAAACAATCAAGAAAACCATAATGTTTAGCCTATTTGTACCAGGCAATCTTGAAGAAGAAAAAAAATCTATCTATCTTAGTGTATCTATAGTTCTGAACCTAAATAATTTCTTTCATATCCTATATTTATAAACCTAAAGATTTTATTTAGACTTGAAAAGCTCAACTGGCCAGTCAATTTGTATTTTCCACTATTCCAACCAAGTCACTCCTCTGTCTTTGTATGTTTTGTAAGCTTGCAGCCTGCAATGAAACATGAGCGGTTTCGCTCTTAGCCTATGCCTCAACTGGTGTCACCAGAACACAATTCAAATGCAGGATTTCCTCAGGTAGGTGAACGTGAGCATCAACCATATGACGTGAGTAAGTGTAGAGAACTTTGAGCCAAGGAAATAATGGACCTGAGCACTAACATGGTCTGATAAGTGAGCTGTGTTTAGTCTATTCCTTTGTGTCATGAAAGGTCGGATCCAGATGTGTATGGTGTTCTGCCCATGCAAGATCTTCTGCATGGACTGGTGAATGAAACCACCATTCAACACTTGTTTGGTTTTCTCCTGTTGTCCTTGAGTGTGCAGAAGTCATGAAGAAGAAGCTGTGATACAATTCTGCTTAATGGGAAGAAAGTGGTTTTAGAGGACCATAGCAATACTTATTAAATGTTCTCATTATTCAAGCAGATAAAAAGATTATCAGTTACTTATCAGTGTCTAATCCCCAGGGCACCTAATTTGTTCACATCTGTTTTTAATGCAGAGAAAGCTTCATATTATAATGAAGGTAATTTCACAATTTTCTCACAGAGAAACCACAAGGCAGCCAAGCAAGTGGCAGGATGCAGGATGTCACATGAAAGGAATTCATTTTTGAGACTGGAAGAGAAATTTAGGTAATGAGATTAGGAGAGAAATGAACCAATCAGCAGGAAAAACTTAAAGAGCCCTTGTGGGTTCTTCCTGAAGCTCTTAATGAACCATGTTTTCACAACACTAAGAAAATCCAATTGAGAAATGCCTCAAAGATCAGGCTGCAGCCAAGCATGCACATACTACAGCATTTTCTTGATTAGAGATGTGGGTGGACTCAGCCCATTGTGGGTAAGGTCATCCCTGGGCTGGTGGTCCTGGGTTCTATAAGGAAGCAGGCTGAGAAAGCCATGGGGAGCAAGTCAGGAAGCAGCATCCCTCCATGGTCTCTGTGTCAGCTCCTGCCATCAGGTTTCTGCCCTGTTTGCATTCCTGTCCTAACTTCCTTCAGTGATGGGCTACTATGAGGAAGTGTAACCCAAATAAACCCGTTCCTGTCCAACTTGATGTTTGGTCAAGCTGTTTCATCACAGCAATAGAAACCATAGCTAAGATAATTTGTAAGCTACAAGGAGACATGCAGTGATATTATAACAAGTAAACAAGTGAGCTGCTATTTTCTCCAGCTTTATGTTAGTGTTAACTGTGTCTAACCCTCACCCTATATTCACATCTATAGAGAGGTTTCTCATAACTTAATGTTTTCTTAATGTAATACAAACCCAAATACCTCTTCTCTGCTGTCTTAGATGTCACTTCTGTAATAACCAGGGCAACATGCTAACCCCCATGTAATAAGCCTATATTTATTTGAACATATGCAGTGAATGGAAGCAATCTTACAGCTTGTTCTATTTGCAGTCAGTTCTGATGTTCAAAAGCTCACACTTGTATTCATCTGACAATGCCATTCATTTAGGAACCTCCAACTTATATCTCTTGTAGGTTAAGGGCAAAAAAAAAAAAAAAACCATGCTGATAAAGTGACATTACAAAAACAAAAGAGGTTTAATGCTATTCATTGAAGGACAAGTATCTTAAAGAAAATTGAGAAATACTCTTTTTCAAGGATAGTCTTAATAGCTGAAGGAATCTAATGCTTTATATCCAGTTGACCACCTGACCACAGAAAATTGTCATACTAATGCAGTTACATTTTTTTTTTAATTTCAAGAACATTTGACTGAGGAAATGAAGAACAGTTTTCTTAATTAAATTTGCATTTACTTGAAATTTTTTCCAGCATCATGATTTTTGTATAAATATTTATGCAGTCTTGGTGGATATAAGTTTTCATATAAGATTTGACCAGTTTTCTGCTTTTTATCAAACTTGAGGCTTTAGCTGATTTGTAGTCCGTGTAAATCAAAGAATCATTTTAACAGATTTAAAGAGCACATTTTAAAGTCTTACATTTGTTGTGCATACTTTATTATGGACTTTGTAGTCTTTATTTCTGGACAAGCGATGAAAGGTTCCATTCATGATAAAATGGATTTCCCATGTCATTTTAATCAACGATAAATAAGTAACAAATATCCCCCAAAGCAAAGATGACAGCACAGACAGGCACCTTGCTTTCTCAAGTAGGCAGGCTTTTGCAGAGGTGTTTCATGTGGCTCCCACCATAACCATTAGATTGTGGATAACCAGCATATTTTACTATGAGAGAAATCAAGGAGCACAAAGTAACCTACTCTGTATTGTGTAGCAGCTAAGTAAACACAGTTCCCGAGCAATGACCCATGAATCTAGTCTGGGTGGAGGAAAGCCAGCTCTGAATTACCTAGAAGGATGAGAGCCACCCACTTCTTGTTCACTCACTTCCAGCAGGCCTAGGTTCTCTCCTGGTGTGCTCATTGGGAACTTCAAAGCCCACTGAGGTCTTCCCTTATACTCACACCTCAGCTCTGATTCTAATCTAAAATAGGGCCATTGCTGCATTGGAATGTCTCTGAATCCATTTTGTTTTGGCACAATCAAGTAACAAGAAGCAAACTAATACCTTTTATATTTTAGTCTTAAAGGCTCGGTTAAATCCCAGGAAACAGGAAATAGGGTGCAAAATTGTGCAGCTTGGCACAGAACGGTTCTTCATTTCATGCTGTTCAGTTCCTATGAATGCATGAATCTCTCTCTCTCTCTGTCTCTCACACACAATCTCTCTTTATTATGTGTATGTGTCTCCCTCTCCTTCCCTCCTCTCCTCTCCCTCTCCTTCCCTCCTCCCCTCTCCCCTTCCTTCCCTCCTCTCCCCTCCTTTCCCCTTCCCTGTTCATATTGCTCCTTCATGCTTGCTTGCAGAACTAGCTACTTTATCGGCCTTGCTTTCCTGGACTCTGCTCTTTTGCACTACATCTCTGAATCGCAGCCCTTCCCACTCTACTCTCATTTAGCCTTTCTCTTTGCTCCACAAACCACCATATATCTTCATAGAAGCTTTAAAAATTTATAATGTATGCACTGAGTTCAAGAGGCCAAACAAACTATGGACTTTATAAGACCATTCACAGTCTCCTATTCTACCTCTGCCTAACTCCTTGTTCGACTTTTCAGACAATTATACTGAAATATTTACATTGTTGTCTCTGTTATTCAGTACTAGATTCAGTCACACATGAAAGCAAAGTACTATGATTAGAATTGTAAATGTTGTTTTTATTTCCTCAAATGATGGGATGAGATGAGAGTCGTATCCAAGCTTTACTAATATATGGCTTAGGCTGAGCCCAGAACATTTCTGTCTAAATATCCCTAGGCCTAGGCTAGAAGCTTCTAACCTTTGTGCAATCTAATCTTCTGCAAGCCCAGACCTTGATGGCTTCAGCTTCAAACCTCCATCTGCTAACCTAGGCCTAGAACGTTTTCAGCCTCTGATACTTAACTGCTGAATAAATCTACCCATCTCAGTTCTTTCTTTCTGAACTCTGGCTGGCTGGTTCAACTCAGCTGTTCTGGCTCACAACTCCTCTCCAGGCTGACTGATCCAAATTGACTACTTTCAGCTTCTCCCTTAATTTCTCTGCTTGGAAAAATTGTCTCTGAATTCCATGAACTGAACTGCACCAAACTGCCTGCACCAAACTCAACCAAACTGCACTGAACTATCCTGCACTGATGGCATGAACTCTCCTGTAGTCCTGTACTGTACTCTCCTCCACTGTACTGTCTCAACAAACTCCCTGCTCTCTCTGTGTACTGCTTTTAAGTAGCTTCTCTTTCCTGTCTGTTCTAATGAGAGTTGGGAATATCCTATCTCAGACTCATTCTGTTGAATCTTTCTCTGATTCATCACTTTATCTGTTTGGGATTAAAGAAGTGTACTAAAGGCATGTTTGTATTCCAGCAAGAGGGATTAAAGGTGTACACTAAGGGCATGCCTGTATTCCAGCCAGATCATACAGACCCAGGTCTTTGGATGTAATCCCTTGCCAGAGTAGCCATATTGTTGAATTAAAATTCCTCTACATAGTATCAATATATGAGAAAAAACATTTTTAATCCAAAAATAAGAAAAGAAAAGCTCAAAGAAACTATATTTATATAGCCCAAACTACAACTTTTTCAAACAATACTCAAATGACATTGAGGTCAATGTTCTTATATAAATATCTATAATAACATGAATTCAATGTTTTGGGTTGATTTTGTTTCCTACTTTAATATAATTCCCATAATATATCTACAATAATTTTAAGGATTAATTTTTAATTTTCTATGTCATATAAACTTGATTTTCACAGAGAAATTCCAATTCAAAATATCCCAACACCAAGCATGAGAAATCAAATAAGACTACTTCTATTGAAAATGAAATTAGGTATCAAGGGTTACATGTTTATATTACATTATCATTATTATCATTCATGTATGTGAAGGAAGATTTTCTCCAATATACAGTCCTATTTAGACACATTTGTTTTAATTAAAACTATGTGACAAAGATGTGAACTAAACTTAACATAAATTTATCACAGAAAGGTAATAAAGAGGTCATTCAACTCCCCAAGCCTCCATTTACTCTGTTAATGGGCAGATCTGCACAGGAGATCCAGAAGAGGTTGTTGATGCCTAACCCATAATCCTTGAGTCCTACTGCTTTGCTTTGTTTGGTCCAACACCCATCTGTAACGGTCTACCTGCTTACCCAGGACCACATTAGTTGATTCGGAGGATGTCTGCAATGCAGGCTGCAAGAGTCACAGAATGAACACTCCTAAAATCAGCCTCTGACCAATGTCTGCTGGCAGCTAGGCAAAAGTACCTCAGCTCCTCCACTCCATGAATGAGAGAACTCTGACTTTCTTGTGGGGTTAAGCTTCAGTGACGCTCAGAGTTAGCTGTCTTGGTTCAATCCCTCATCAGTTTTCTTCCTTTCCTGTCTCACTTTTCTATCCTACTACTGATACTTCCTGGTTTTCCCAAAGAAAGTGCTTTTGCTTGCTTTGTTGTCTCAAGACATTTGTCTTTGAAGATCCAAACTAAGACAAAGGACAGATCCTTTACTGAAATCTTAGCCCTACCATCTCCCACCCCACTTTCTCCTCTATTCATCACCTCTTTTTCTGGGGAGCCAATCTTGTCTCTATGAAAATGCTCCTTTGCATCTGATTCTAGAGGCTTACTTCCAACCCTTCCCTCTTTTCCTTTGCAGCCAATCCAAAGAGGTCTTTTCACAACTCTAGTGGTTTCAGTAAGGCTCCTTTACCTAATTCTTTATTGAAGTCCTTTTGATTAAGGGTCAACAATGATCTTCTGAATGCTAACTTCAACTAAATGCTCCTGACCTTAATTTGCAGATTTCTCAGCAATATGTGAGGGAGGAGAAACTATCTTCAATACTAACTAAAGTTGACTTTTGTGACATTGTTGTTTTGATCTTCTTCTCATATTTCTGATTGCCCTTCTGTAACACTCTTTGTTAGTTTCTATTCTTCAAACCATCTAAATACCGATGTTACCTAGGGTTCTCTGTTGCCTCTTCCCATGGCAATTTCACTTAACCATATTGTTTTTTCATTTTTGTTATTGCCATTGTTTGTCTTTAAAACCCAGGCTGGCCTGCACATCTTCATCCTCCTGTCTCAGGCTCCTGAGGGCTGGGATTACATGTGCTACTGTGTCATGCCTGAATTTCCTATTGTTTTAACTATTAGGTTATGTTAACAATACTCAAATTCATATATCCAGGCTTGACGCTTCTTCTGAATTCAAACACAGAGACCTACCACCTCAACAAATGTACTACTGGAAAAGTACAGGAACCTGACGTTCATATATCCAAAACTGAACTCACAAACTGAGCTCAAGTCTCCTAGATTCTCCAACTGTCATGTTACCATTCCCTACGCTAGGTATCATGACTAGTCAGCTAACAGGTGAATTGCTCCTTCTAAATATTTCCAAAAATTTCCATCTCTATTATCACAGGAAACTCATGTGAAGGGGGAACAAAACACATAAGTTACAGTAGGTATTTAGAACTTGACATTTCAAATTTGTCATCGTAATGGCTTATTGAAATTCTTCACTATGCAATACTATATGCAATACTCACACAGCATGATAGCCTCCTACTTGAAATGTTTATCTCCAAGCTTTCTCACACCTATGAATGGAGCCTCAATCAGGCAACTAAAGGATAAGTGGGCCAATATCAATGTCAGGCATGCTGGTACATAAAAGATAAAGTTTAAGCTTCTGTATATGTCATGTTGGGACGTTTAGTATCCTAAGCATGCCTGTTCCTCGTCATTCAGAGTCATATACAATTCCCAGAAAATGCTTATCAACAGCATTCCTTAGCATCTGAATTCCAGCTACTTCATCTGACTGGGCCTTTGTCTTATCCTTAACTGTCTTTTGACATTGATTCTTTCATTAAAATCTCCCTTGAGTCTTTCCTCTCTGTTATCCCCTGACCGTACCAGACAGAATTAACTATTCTGTTCCATATACATTGCTCTTTTATTATGTGTATCACATCAAGTTCTATTTTTTGACATCTGAGAATATTTCTGATATTAAATGGCAAATACCTCCACCCACAGAAAACTCAGCAACTTCTGTCAAATGCTGTCATAATATATACCAACTACTTTGAAGCATTTTGTGTACTTAGCAGTTAACCATTATATGTCCAGAATTCTTATCTTCCCTACTAAGCTCTCTGTTCAAAGAGGGTAAGGTCAATGCCCATTAGTTTTTAACTACCACAATCCAGAGGCCACATATTTTATCTATAAAGAGAAGTTTTCAGTCAATACTTGTTGGATGGTTAGCTAACTCCTTGTAGTTACTCAGGTTTAATATTACTAGCTCACAGAAGGTATCCACAAATGTCCAAATTGCAATGTAGTTGCCACATCCAAATAACATAGGAAACTATCAAAGTGAATGTTTGGGGACAAGAAATCTCATCCTTGCATAATTTTTCAAATTCTTACCTTCTCAATTTTACTTTTGAGGATCTCATTAATCAAGAAGCCTGATGGTAAATTAGACCAAGGTTAGGAAGAATAGAAAATGGGTTGCTTTTGTCATTCCTATTGATTGGGTTTATTATACTAGATTCTTTGAGCTTTATATCAATGAGGTCTGAGGCTGTGTTTGATCTCAGCATAAAGTATATCTTGGTGAATTAGCATTAATTTGTAACTCAGAAAGAAGGAAGCAGCTGCATACATAGCTGCCAACCCTTTAGGAAGCAAAAAGAGGAAGGGAGCCACATACTGCTGCCTCACACAAGACTCCCTGTGTAGCTCAAGCATTCACCCAGAATGCCAATGATTCTGGCAATTAGCTCCTTCTAAAGCTCTGCTACCCACTTTCTGCACTATTTTAAAGCAACAATCCCTCATCTCACATGTCAGCAATAACTGATGCCTTCCTTTGCTTACAAAACCCTCTTGTAGCTTCTTGTGAAAACTAGCATACATCTCTGAAGTCAAATAAACAAACAGATTGCTTGGTACACCAGCAATTAAGTCTAGGATGACCTAGATTTATAAAAAAAAAAAAACTGTGCTCAATGGCCAATATCACCATCATAAATATTATCATAGTTTTAAAAGTTTGTCCTTTTGGAAAGTTTCCAAAACATCACCCAACTAGGTCAAATGGTAATAAATATTATTAGTTTCATATTATCTAGTTCATAGACTATATATTAGCCACATATGGCTTTTTAATCTGACTTGACGTTTTAAAATCATAGCATTGATTAATAATGCAAATGTGTTTCCATTTTGTTTGCTTAAATTCTATATTGTAATAAACAAAAAGTGCTAAAGGGAAAAATTCCTTTCAGTGGAAATAGCAATGCTGCTCCACCATGCAGTACAGCAGGCCAGCAATGCAAACCCTAACCCTCTGGGTTCTGAGGGCAATGCATGTTCTTCAGCACTCATGCAGGAAGGACAGTGCGCCAAGCCACCTCCCTTCGAGGCCTCTTGAAATATTTTTTGTTTGAGGCAAAAAGATGTTTTAAAAAATATGTATATGAAATCTGAATATTCAGTCATCAAAAAAGCAACAGGTTGTATTCTGATGCTTTATTGGGGGAGTGGGCCTGAAGAGGAACCATAGCCAAGTGGCTCTTGCCATAGCCAAAATATAACTTTCTGTTTTGCAGAGTCTCTCAGAGGAAAACACAGTGAGGAATGGACAGGAGACAGGAGTCCCCTGATTACATACATAGAGATATACCAAAAACCATACTAGATTTTTGAGTGGAAAAAAATTAAAACTAGCTGCCTAAGAATAAAACAACCACAAAATAACAAATTTTAAGATAGTCATTTGAGACAAGAACACTCAGTCAAACTTAATGGAACACTCCAACTTAATTGTTCTATCGGACTTCATTCTGACGGAATCCTCTGAAACTAATAATCAGAAAAGGAAATCAATTCTGATATCTCCATGGGAAAGCTAAAAACTAAACAAAAGAACTGAATCCCCACAACCATGAAGAAATTATATTAAGAAAATTTAATCTACATTAAAGATAGAGTTCTATAAATTAATATTATTAGACATGGGACTATTACAAATAGCCATAGAAAGAATTTTAAGAACAAATATGGGACTTCAGATGGATGATTATTTCAAGGAGGTGACAAAAATAATGATTTGGCAGAATGCAAAAAAGAAGTGGAAAAGAACAATAAATACATGACAAACAAAATCTCATTAAAAGTATACACAAAACAAAAACAGAGTCAAGGGATGTTGTGGAAAGTCTTGAAGAAAAGGTGTGAAACAAAGAAAAAAGATGTTAGCATGGTTATAAAGAAGATTATAGGTGTGAAAGGCAAGACAAACCTTAAATACATATAGTTGGTGTTGATAAAACAGAGCAAGAAAGAAAAACAGGACAAAAACATTCAAAGATATAGAAGAAGAAAACAATCCTGAAGTAAAGATTTAAAACTGAAGATAATGATACTCTGCTCTGCTTGTAGGCAGGAACCTAGTATAGCTGTCCTCTGAGAGGCTCCACCAAGCAGCAGATCAAAACAGAAGCTGATATCCAAAATTGACAAAGAACTCAAGAAATTAAATGCCAAGAAACCAAATAATCCAATCAAAAAAATGGGGAACAGAGCTAAACAGAGAATTCACAAAGGAGAAATCCCTAATGGCTTCAAGACACTTGAAGAAATGCTCAGCATCCTTAATCATCAGAGAAATGCAACTCAAGAGGACTCTGAGATTCCATCTCACACCTGTCAGAATGGCTAAGATCAAAAGCTCAAATGACAGCACATGCTGGTGAGGGTGTGGAGAAAGGGAATCCTACTCCATTGCTGGTGGGAGTGCAGGCTTGTGCAACCACTATGGAGGTCAGTCTGGCGATATCTTAGAAAACTTGGAATAGCTTTGCCTCAGGACCCAGCCATACCACTTCTGGGTATACATCCAAATGCCTCTTCATGGAATCATAAGGAAGTTTCCTCATCTATGTTCATAGCAGCCTTATTTGTAATAGCTAGAAACTGGAAACAACCCAGATGTCCCTCAACTGAAGAATGGATTAAAAAATTGTGACACATCTACACAATGGAATACTACTCAGCTATCAGAAACAATGAAATCATGCAATTTACAGCCAAATGGATGGAACTAGAGAAGCTCATGCTGAGTGAGCTAACCCAGACTCAGAAGGATGCACATGGCATCTATTCACTTATAGTCGGATTTTACCCATATAGTACAGGATAACTATACTACAGTCAATGCACCAAAGGGAACAGGAACATAGACTTTGTTTCCTGTCAATGAGACACTTTGCCCTAGTGGTGCTGCCTTGTAGGTCCCCAGTGTATGAGGAGGCTCTTGGCCCTCATATGACTGCTGAACTGGGGTGGAGACTGTTATGTAGGGACACTCCACTCCAGAGGAGTGGGATGGAAGGGAGAGGGTGTAGAGGGTGGGAGGGCGGGACTGGGAAGGGTGGAAAGAGGACACTGTAATGGAGATGTAACCTGAAGTAATAAATAAATATTTAAAAAATAAATATTAATATATAAAAAAGTTTAGCCTAGAACAAAAAAACAAAAGAACAACAACAAAAATAGAAGCTCAGACCCACACCCAAACAATAGGTGGAGCTCTTATGGAGTCTTGTAGAAGAGTGGGAGGAAGAATAGAGGGCCCAGAGGAAACAAGAGCTACTCTAGAAGCCCACAAGAGTCAACTAACCTGGGTCCATGGGGGCTAACAGAGACTGAAGCACCAACCAAACTGTATATAGACTGGATCTAGCCGCCCGTCCCGCACATCACAATGTACCAGATAGACTGCTTGGTTTCTATGTGGATACCCTAGCATGTGGACCAGGGGCTGTCTCTGACTTAGACTCAGTTGCCTTGTCTAGCCTCAGTGGAAGAGGAGAGGTTTTGTTTTGATGTCACTTAATGTGCTGGGGTGGGTTGATATAGAGTGGGAGGTCTCCCCTTTTCTGAGGAGAAGGGGAGGGGAGAAAGGGGGAAGAGGGTGGGAGAGTGAGATCAGGAGGAAAAGAGGGAGGGAGCTGCAAACAGGATGTAAAATTTTATTAATAAAGAAATAAAATAAATAAAATAAAAATTATAAAGCAAGCAAACAAGCAAGCAAGCAAGCCTGGAATGTTCTGATGAGGTTTGTAACTGTCAAATATAAAAATAAAAACAAGTATAGATATTACTCATAGAAGGCTGGGAGAATAAAATTACATTGACCTTCTTATGGAATATAATCAATCTATATGAATGAAATTCTAAAAAAAAAAAAAATCTATGCTGTAAGAATTTCATGGCTAGACAAACTGTTCCATTTGACTATCTCTAGTGCATGTCAGGTGTGAGGACTCACTATGGGGAAAGGGAACCCACTACACATCCCAAATGGAATAAAAGACAATCAGAGGAATTGCTCAACTCTGCAAAAGTTTGCAGTTTACACAGATAATCCCAGCACTTGTATGAGACAACAGAGATCATAGGGGAGGAATTTTCAAAGGTTGACCTTTCTAGGAAACAGCACTGTGTTTGAGGAAGATAGCAGGAACTTTAGGACAGTTAATAGATCACAGATAGGGGGTTATTCCTAAGGTTAATGTGGGGAGGACTTAGCAGAGGGGCTTGGCCTGATATCACAGAAGTAGGAAAGGGAGCTGGAGAGACTGTCTGAGGTTTATTCCAGGAGGGAGGGCACAAGCAATGGAGTTTGGCAAATAGCTGCAAATGAGAGGTTGGAAGTAGGGGACTGAATTGAAGACCTAAGTCCAGCTACTGGTAATCGCTGCTAACAGTTTCCTCAGTCTTGAAGGGCTTTCCATTAGTTAGATGTGTAAAAAGCATCACTGGTGAGGCAGATAAAGTCCGATTACCAGATTCATCTCAACTAGAGAGAGAGAGAGAGAATGGAAAGAAGGAAGGAAAAAAGGAATGGAGGGAAGAAGGAAGGAAGGAAGGAAGGAAGGAAGGAAGGAAGAAAGAAGCCCTCCATTAATTCCTAAAGAAAGTCCTCACTGTAAACATCTCTCACAAATCACAAATGTACAGACTTTGAAAATGTACAAGACCACTAGGCACTGGGGAGGATTCTTCTGTGACCCACAGAGAGCAGCTTGTGCTTGAAGTTCATAGGAGGCCATCAGACCAGCTAACAGGCACTTGTAAACACAGAGCCTCTTTTATAAGGCGAGGACTAACGTCATTCTCAGGCCACAGAGGCATTTAGTTCTAATGTTGACAAGTGGCTAGGCTCTGTTAGAACTGCCAAAGTGGTAAAAACCAAATACCATGGTCTAGTCATTTTTTAAAAAACATGTAACTTAGAAACAGATATTTTAAGATTCTTAATATGGAGTTGTAAAATATATCATTATCATGAAATGAAGCATCTCTGAATTCTACATATACTAGTGTCATGTGCCTCTAGAGGCATCTTACGTTTCTGAGAATCAGAACCATTCCCTTTGGACCCAGGATGATGGTCTTGCGTATCTGGGGGCTCAGGCGACAGGCTCTGTATGGTTGCCGATAGAGAGAGGTGATAACAAGAGCATTTTGATAATTATGTTTTCAATCTCCACTGGGGAGTAAGGGAAGTCATTTCTTCTACTCTTCCTTCTTGGAACTTGATTGCTCAGCCAGTTTGTTCAGGTGAGCATTCAGCTATGATGCTATGCTGGTTTGCAAAATACCTGACAATTTAAGAGAAGGACAATGTGGGAATACCTGATTTTGAAACATTCTCATATAAATAACCTTTCTTAAGTTGGACTGGGTAGCAGAGTTTTCTAAATGAGATATACTTTCTTCCTCATGGGCTCTTATCCAGTGAGGGCTAACACTGGCTTATTACCAGGAACTGTGGTAACTTCACCGAAGATTCTACTTTCAAGACTCTTTCTAACCACAACAGGAATCCATCTGTTTATTTAGTCAAACACTTACTCAACCAACATTTACTGAGCATCTATAAGGTGGCAGGCTCTAGGCTAGTCACAGAGTGAAGAAGTGACTACATGGTGGTTCTTTGAGGCAAGAAACAAATAATTATACTACACTAAAGAAATATGAAAAGGTAAATAAAGTTCTACGGTCCCAGAGGAAGAACAAATTAATTTTAACCAAATTGTAGGATGATGCGAAGATTCCCAAGGAGGTTATTTTTAGGCAGGGATTTTCTTTACCCACATTATTTAATTAATGGGAATATTATTTTTCTTTTTTATATATTATTTGAATTTAAAAGCAATTTATAACCATAAGAAAGGATTTGGAGAATTATTCAATTCTTTTTGTATATCACAATAAGTAGAATTCCTCTTGTGGTTAAATTTAAATTAATGATATATTTTGTTCCCTTTACTTTAAAAGTCTTAGATTAGATAAAGATAAGATAAAAGATCCCACGAGGAAGAAAGTGCATCTCCTTTAGAAATCCCTACAGACATTTACAAAGTAATAATCAGAGAGATGCTGTCTTGTTGACCAACGTTGGAAACACAGCTGAGTAAATGTAACACTGAAGCACACAGATGGATAATTTTGCAAATTATAATATAAAATTGAGTGAAAAACTCAAAATAAAGAATTCCATAACTGTGATATGATGCTATCAACATGAAGACATGAATATACATCTTCTTACCTGACAAATAAAAATAGTATATATATATATATGTATATATATATAATATGTAATAGGTAGTAAAATTTTAATATATGGATATCATATGTATGCTTTAAAACCATACATACTATAGAATGGCTAAATCAAATTTATACATAGAGTGCCTTTATCTGTGGTAAGGACACTTAGTCTTTACTTTCTAAGCAGTTTTCAAGGGTATAGTACATTATTAATAGCTATAATCACTATGGAATGCAATAGATTCATGGAGTTAATTCTTCTTATTATGTGAGATTTTGAGCAATATCCCTTCAGTCCTCCCAGTCTCTAGTAACCACCATTGACTCTCTGCTTCTATGAGTTGTAAGAACATAGGGTAAGCCTGGAGGAAGAAAACCAGACATGGAGACAAAGACTGAGTAATAGGCAGGGGCTATTATTATAGGCAGCATGCAGAGAAAGGGTCAAAAGAGTATCCAAGCCAGTGGAGCAGCATGAACTGATGTTGAATAGTTGAAGATGGTTGGCATATTGCAAAACCTGCCAAGAGTCTAGTTGGCTAAAAGGTCACTATATAAATAAGTGAGAGATGATGACACACTAGTTCAGTTTATGAAGAACAATATTAACTGAGTGACTGCTACATGTGCACATTATTGCTCCACTTGTATGAGTCTCCTAGGGCTATCACAGTAAAATGTGCTTCAGACTATGTGGCTTCAGTAACAGAAGTTAACTTGCTCAAAATTCTGGAGCCTAGAAAGCCACGTCAACTTGTCACCAAGCTTTTGTTTTCCTGAGGCCTCCACATGGCTTGCAAATGGTTCCTACCATGACTTCTCACAGCAAGACCATAGCCAAAGCCTCCAGAGAGTTCTTTGTCTCCTAATCTCTTCATATAATACATGAGTCATTGGATCGGGGTCCATCCTAATGATTATTGTCTGTTTTGGATCAGCTATGTCTTTATATGTCCTCTTCAGCACTCAAGAATAGTGCTGAAGAGATGGTAGTCTCTCTGATAATCTCCAGATGATTTTGATTGACTAAGAATTTGGAATCATTGCTATAGAAAAAATAGGCATTATGCATTTCTAGACATAGTGTGGTGGTTTGAATGAGAATGGCCCACATACACTCAGATATTTAAATACTTGGTCCCCAGTTGGTGGACATGTCTGAGGAGGATTTGGAGCCATGGCCTTGTTGGAGGAAGTATGTCACTAGGATGTGTTTTAAGAGCTTAAAGACCTTTTCAAGTTCACTCACTCCATTTTCTGTTTGCAGTTTCAGATGAGAACACTCAGTTCTCAGCTTCCAGCTCCAGTCATTACATCTGTCTGCTGTCATGCTTCACCAGCAAGATGGTGATGGACTCTTATCCCTGATGGTAAACCCAAAATAAACCCTTCCTTTTAGAAGTTTCCTGGTCATGATGTTCTATAACAGCAGTAGAAAAAGAACTAATACTTACAGCAACAGTATTACACACCTGTATTTTTTTTTAAAGAATATGCTTGCAACAACACTGAGATGTAGACCTGCAGAAATGAAGAAGGGGACACTTGAAAGCTTTTGTGACCCATGTAAAAGACAACAAAAAATACAGCAAGCAATCCATATACCTATTCATGCTTCATCCAAAAAGGCAAAAAAAAAAAAGGATCACTCAATGGGGATCTCTTGCTTCAGTTGATTATTGAACCTCTACCTCACAGAAATTTCCACTACTCCTTGACGTCTTCACTAAATCCCTTCCCAGGTGTGCTTTTTCCATTCAGACTTGATTCTATGCATAATACTTATTCCAATCTATACCTCAGAGTCCTTTTGCACTCACATGCATACATACCTCCTTGTGACCTTCAGGACAAGGTCCCTATTTGTCCCATTCTTCATTTAGTCGTTGACAGGAAAAAAAAGAAGTGCTAAATAAATAAATTAAGGAAGCACTAATAGAAAATGAAAAGGATACAAACTGAAGAGATGAAGTTTTAGAGGGACGAGGAAGTTTTTTGGGACTAGGAAGTATTTTGCTACAATTTCTGTATTCTCATCTGGGATAACATACTTATGTGGAGTGAGCATATAGAAGAGGTAGCTGAGGCAAAAGACGTGTTGGTGGAGCAGTCATTCTGGCCACAGCTGGGACAGAAGAAATACTAAATCACATATGAAGTTCCTAATATGATGAGTTCCTCTAGTACATGGTGGAGGAAGACAACCAATTCAGTCCAAACACAAGTGTGTGTGGTTGAAGTACTCTGGATTACTAGCCCATCTTCCAAAGCATGAGTTCAGCTTACCTGGGTACTATCATCAGAAGCAGGTTTACCTTCTAATCTTTCTTTAACCTATCTAACCATTGATTAATTCACTAGTATAGATGACCCAAGAAAATATGGTGTAGTGGTTAATGGGTCAAAGCTTGTAACCACATTGACATAGTCTGAATCCTATTGATACAGTCTGAATCCTATCTGTCATTATCTATCAGTAGTTAGACTTCAAACAAGTTGAGAATTCTGTTCCTCAGTTTATTAAGACAAACTCCCATGAGACACTTTCTTGGTGAAGAGAGAAGCCTAGAATATGCAGTGAGAGGAAAGACTGGAGGAATTTGGGTTGAGAAATGTGGTAAATGTTTGGAATACTTGCTGGAAAATAGAAGGTAGACAAGGATATTCAACTTAACAAATATGTTTTAATGCTTATATCCATATACAACACAGAATCTTCCTGCATATTTTATGTTAGCAACAAAACTCATTACTGTTGTTATAGTCAATAATTAAGGTTAGTCTCTGTTCAGTTGGGCTTTGTTCTAAGTTTAATTCCACTTGACAAGGGTAGTGAGATTTGCTACTCATGTCTACTTTATAGATTATCCCCAGCAAGAATGAAATCAAGTAATTAACAGAAAATGATTACCTCAGAGAATAGCCTGAAGTAGATGCAAATTAAGGATATCTTGTAATTTCTAACCTCGCAGTCCATAAGAATTTGTAATGGTAGTGAATAAATGGCATAAAGTATAATCAATACTTTTATATCTACAACCTTCCCTCTTCCACAAAAGATGAGCATAAATTATCAAAGGAGACTCATTTCTCTTTACAATGCCTAACACAATGCCTTCTGTAACTACCCATTAATGTTTACTTTCTGTCCAAAGAATTTTTACTAAATGAATATGCTATGTCTACTCAGGGATAACTCACATAAAAATGTTTTGTTTTCTTTCAGACAGAAACTTCTATATTTGGATCTTTCTCCTGACATCCTTGCCAGGTATCATCATGGTGTCTCTAGGCAAAGCAGGTGTTACTCACTGACAGACGTTGGGGTCATGGTCTCATGGAGCTCAGCGTCCACCCTTTCTCACATCTGCCTTCTGTCTTGCTGTTCCTATTGATTTTAGTCTAGCATCCTAGCATTGAATCACCCTTCTTATCTGGTTAGATGTAATGTATTGGTGTCAAATAGTTTTGTCTTATATAGTGTACCAGAAGAGTCCCCCTACAACACACTGGCTAAATTACATGAAATATAATTGGTTGCTGTCTTTTATTGTCATTAACCCACACTAAATCTAAGCTCTTGACCATCTTGTCAGCTTCATCTCTGCTATGTTAGCTTATTATGTGTTATTAAATGGCTGCCTCCATGAATTTTTTTTTTTGTCATGGTGCCAAGATACCAAAATAAAACAACTGAAGGGAGGAAATGTTTCTTTGGGTTCAGGGTTCTAGAAGTTTTAGTCTGTCATGGTGGGAGGATATGGAAGAGAAAAGCAACTCACACTGTGGCAGCCTGAAGAGGGAGGGAAGGAGAGGGAGGGGGATGGAGGGAGAGAGAGGGAGGAAGAGGAAAAGGGAAAGGAACAGGGAGATGGAGACAGGAAGGGAGAGAGGGAGGAGGGGCAGAGACTGCAGCTGCTGACTTCTAACTTTTCCTTTTCCTTTTTTTTTTTTTAAATCTACTACCCCTGGCTATCAGTGGGGGATTTTCATAAGTGAAACCCCTTGGAAAATGGCCTAACAGAGACACATAGGAAGGTACTTGATCTCCTAGGTATTCAATACAGTCAAGTTCCCAATCATGCCAACCATCACATTGGCATTTGCCATTTCATACTAGGTGAGATGACAGGAGGACCTTAAGCAGGTAAAGCACGGGGGGGGGGGGGCGAGGGAGAGAAGTCATTCTGCAGATATACATGGTACTGCTTCTGCCTTTTAGCCATGTAAACCCATGCATAAATTCAGAGGTCTTTACACACCGATTTCTATCCTCACACTTTCAGTGCTGGCTTTTCAAATACCTCTTTCTTACACGCATCAACAACCAATGCAGATCTCATCAAGCACTGAATAACTTGAAAGTAGCTCAAATTTCTTCTCAGGAACTTATTTTATATACTTACTAGCTTTGTTTTGTTTCTCTGGGGAAAAAAGTAAATCTGCCCTTCAAAAGTAAATTTTTGATGAAAATGTGTAAAGCCTTAGGCCTTTAGATGCTAAAACAGAGGACTAGAGGGGGAGAGGGCTAAGTGGGAAATCACACTTGTGTGGCCCCTTTGGGATTCATACCTTCCTCATTTGAGACAGCAGATTTAGGAGAGTTACCTCATGGAGTCACCAAATGGCAAACTTAGAAATTAAGCTGAGCAGTGGAGTCAGAGGGGAAAGACTAGATTCTCTAGCTTACTTGGATCTGAACCAGATCTGAGTCCTCAGTCCCAGGCTTGACTGATACTCACTCTCATCTTTTACTTCAAAATAACCATTCTAGGAAGGAAGTCTGTATATATGAGGACAGAGGTTCACATGGTAATCCTGTTTATTTCCCACTTAGCTTTGCTGTGGACATGAACTTTCTCTTAGAAACTGTTTACTTTATTCTAAGAGGTGGCCATTCTATTGGCTAAGTATAATTATACACAAGTTGTCTTCGTTTCCATGCTTATAAAAATTAATACAGCAATGACATTCTCAACCTGAAACCCACCTGCTGACTCTGTTTTCACCAATTACAGCTAGTCTGACTATCTCCTCACCAGACAGCCCTCAGGTGAAAGGAAATCCCTTTCACAGAGATCCCTCTATCTCCAGGGCTCTGACAAACAGGCCCATGCCATTGCTGGGTTTAGTATGCTTCACATACCTGTGAGGCAGGAATTGCCACACTCAAATGACAGAAGATGGTTCAGGGCAAGAGACAAGAGATGATGCCTTGCCTAGGATGACAAATCTATGAAGTCAAAGGGTGACTCTGAACTCTCATAGTTAGTTCTCCTCTAATGTCCAAGTGTTCAGTAATTTATGTAGAGGGTACACCCGGGTCAGCAGGGTCACAGCTGATGTTCTCTCTAAAGTGTGTCCATTTCTGTGTGTCTATCCAATGTCTGGGGCACAGATGCCTTCTTTCCATATTAGGGGAAGAAGGGCTCTAGAAACTGTTTTTAATCATTAGAATTCATTACAATACTGCTTATTTAATATTTTATAAGTACATTTTTCTGTTCCCAAAATGTGAAGATTGGTGATTTATAGGTTATTTTGCAACAAATTAATTTTTAAAGCACTTACCAATTACAAAATTAATGTTTTGCCAAGAGGCCTCATGGGATAAATACATTCTAACGAAAGAACTAAGTTCTCCACCATATGGGATGTGAATCACTTTGGGCTGCTCCTCAGCCGGCCTGGAAAGAAGCCAGCTGTATTATCTACAGTGCTGCACACCCTGCAGGAGCACCCACGGCTGAAGTTAATAAGGATTGTCGGCTTAATGGAAAAAGTATCATTACGTGGAAACCCAAGAGGCCATCATCACCCAGCACAAGATGGGGAGAGAGAATCTGCCTAGTTGGTCTTCAGGAATTGGGCTTAAAGTTCTTTATGAACTAAATAAAGCCTTATATTTATTTGCTTTAGAGATGGTCAAAGAACAATCATGATTTTTGAATTTTAGACAGGGAGAAAATTCTTGACAACTGAGTATTTCTGTGTGATTTTCCATGCTAGATATAGTACACAACCTTACCAATCCCAATAGCTAAGAAGACAAGCTTTGGGTCAGGCAACCTTGTATTAGACTCCAAACCGTTTTCTTGATGTATGGCATCGGCTTACTCACTTCTCTATATTTTCTCTCATTTGTACAGTAGATGTTAGGTTATCATATCTATCGTGCAATTCTGAGGCAAGAAGTAAATGAAATGATATACTTAATGCACCCACCAGGCAATACATTTTCAAATCTACCTATCATTTATAATCAATATCTGTCTATCTATATAAAGAGCCAGAGGAAAATAAAAGAATATATTTGTGTCACATATGGTTACAATTTTTATAATAAAACAGTAAGTGAATAAGAGCTTCTGCTCCATGGATTTTAACATTCAGACACATGATTATGATATTTGATAAACAAGTGAGTCTATGAAATAATTATTGCTGGCCTCAGTTTACAAATGAAGAGACTGAGGTACAGAAATTCCTTTCACAGAATTGACTCAGTGCCAGCAACCCTGATCTGTGTGGGTCCATAGATTGTTTTCCACAATACTAGTTAACATGAGATGAACAAATGACAGGGTTGTTCTAACAAATGCATATTCATAACCTGATTATGTATATGTATAAGAGTGGTGATGATAAATTTATTCATACATGCTTGCTTATTATGTTTCTCTTTTAATTTTTTTTCTTATTTTGTGAATTTCACTTCATCTACCCTGTCCCCTCTCATCTCCCACCTCCCATCAGACTCACACTTCACTCTTGGAACCTCTCCCAAAATTAAGAAAAAAAAAAAACACATTGCGGAAGCTGTAGTGTATCTCAGTATATCCCACAATGTTCCCTTTTGTCCATATATTTTGCTTGCAGTTTTTCATTATAATGACTCCTGGTACGAGGCCTCTGGCGTTTTGTTCTAGTGACAGTGTCTTTTGCCTTACAGAAGCTTTTCAGTTTCATGAGGTCCCATTTATTGATTGTTGGTCTCAGGTCCTGAGCTGTTGGTGTTCTGTTCAGGAAGTTGTCGCCTGTGCCAATGAGTTCGAGGGTTTCTCCCACTTTATCTTCTAGTATATTTAGTGTGACCGGCCTTATGTTAAGGTCTTTGATCTACTTGGACTTAAGTTTTGTTCAAGGTGATAAGTATGGGTCTAATTTCATTCTTTTACAAATGGACATCCAGTTGGTCCAGCACCATTTGTTGAAGATGCTGTCCTTCCATTGTGCCATTTTGGCTTCTTTGTCAAAAATTAGGTGGCCATAGGTGTATGGGTCCATTTTTGGGTCTTCAGTTCGATTCCATTGATCTACTGGTCTGTTTCTATACCAATACCATGCTGTTTTTACTACTATTACTCTGTAGTACAGCTTGAAATCTGAGATGGTGATACCTCCAGATGTTTTTTTATAGTACAGGATTGATTTGCTATTCTGGGTTTTTTGTTGTTTCATATGAAATTGAGAATAGCTCTTTCCAGGTCTATAGAGAATTGTATTGGTATTTTGATAGGAATTGCATTGAATCTATATATTGCTTTTGGTAGGATAGTCATTTTTATTATGTTGATGGTACCTATCCATGAGCATGGAGATCTTTCCATCTTCTAAAGGCCTCTTCCATTTCTTTCTTCAAGTGCATGAAGTTCTTGTTGTACAGGTCCTTTACTTGCTTGGTTAGAGTTACCCCCAGGTATTTTATGTTGTTTGTGGCTATTGTGAAGGGGGTTGTTTCCCTTATTTCTTTCTAAGCCCATTTGTTTGTTGTATAAAGAAGGGCTTCTGATTTTTTTGAATTAATTTTGTATGCAGCCACTTTGCTGAAGATGTTTATCAGCTGTAAGAGTTTTCTGGTGGAATTTTTCGGATCGCTTATGTATACTATCATATCATCTGCAAGTAGGGATAATTTGACTTCTTTGTTTCCAATTTGTATCCCCTTGATCTCCTTTAGTTGTCTTATTGTTTTAGCAAGAATTTCAAGTACTATATTGAAGAGATACAGTGAAAATGGGCATCCTTGTCTTGTCCCTGAGTTTAGAGGAAATGCTTCAAGTTTCTCTCCATTTAATTTGATGTTGGCCACTGGCTTGCTGTATATTGCCTTTATTATTTCTAGGTATGGTACTTGTATGCCTGTTCTCTCCAGAACTTTTAGCATGAAGGGGTGTTGGATTTTCTCAAATGCTTTTTCTGCATCTAGTGAGATTATCATGTGTTTTTTTTTCTTTCATCTTGTTTATATGGTGAATTACGTTGATAGACTTTCGTATGTTGAACCATCACTGCATTCCTGGGATGAAGGCTCCTTGATCATGGTGTATGATACTTTTGATGTGTTGTTGGATTCGGTTTGCTAGTATTTTATTAAGTATTTTTGCATCTATGTTCATGAGGGAGATTGGTCTGAAGTTCTCTTTCTTTGTTGGGTCTTTGTGTGGTTTAGGAATCAAGATGACTGTGGCCTCATAGAATGAGTTTGGCAATGTTCTTTCTGATTCTATTTGGTGAAAGAGTTTGAAGAGTATTGGTGTTAGCTCCTCTTTGAAGGTCCAGTAGAATTCTGTGCTAAAGGCATCTGGCCCTGGGCTTTTTTTGGTTGGGATATTTTTAATGACTATTTCTATTTCTTTAGGGGATATAGGGCTGTTTAATCTGTTAATCTGATCTTGATTTGGCTTCGGTAGGTGGAATCTATCAAGAGGGTGTTCTGGATCTAAGAAGATGTTTTTAAAATTGTGATGAAAGTTAGGATGAAAGCTGAGTTGGATATAGAACTTTAAACCCATGGAGATGGGTAGATAACAGAATGTTAAAGTCAGGTGCCAAATGCGTATAGATTGGAAATTGGGATTGTATGCTAAGCCATATAACTCTCATAATTGTGGCCTAATTATTTCTGTTTTGTATTGTATTTATTGTTATAAGAGAAAGAGCCATTTGTTGGACTGAAAGCAGGAGCTGTTGGGGGGGGAGATATACCTTAAACTTAAAAAAAAAAAAAGGAAGGGGATGGGTGGGTTGAGATGGAAGAGGGTGCGAGGGTCGGATTGGAGGGGGGAGTAGGGAGGGGATTGCGATTGAGATGTAACTTGAAGAAATAAAAAATAAATTAAAAAAAAGAAATGCAAAAAAAAAAAAAAAGAGGCCTCTGGCATCTGCTACTTTGTCAATACTGGCACCTCACTGGAACTCCTCCCAGATATTCTGTTGTTGTCCAGTGTCATGGAGATCCTGTAGTTTTGGGTCTGTGGAACTGGCCTCTTCCTGCACTCCAGGAGTTCATCCTTGGGGTATATGTTGGGGTTAGCCAACTCAAATTCCTGGTTCTGAGTCTGTAATCCCCATATCCATGGCCATTTCTACTGTGCTACTGAGATAAGGAGGAGGGCCTGATCTCCCAAGTGTTGCAGTAGGTAAAGGGCTGGGCCAGCTCTCCTTCTCTCATTAACCCATCATGGGCAACTCTCTTGCCTGCTACCTGTGGCAAGGGCATCAGAGAGTATAAGGGATCTTTCTCATCAACACCACTGAAAAGCACACAAAAGGCAGGACTAGTCTCCCATACTCACACCCTTGGAGTTGGCTCACCCACATCCTCCACATCCAGGGCCAATTGTACTGTGCTGTCCAGGTGAGGTGCAGGGCCTTCTTTCCTTAGTGCTATAGCATGTAAGCAATAGGGACAACACCCCTGCTCTCATGACCCCATCAGGGCCAGATCTCCTGCCCACCACTGGTGGTGAGGGCAGAAGGGAGAGGAGGGTATCTCTTCCCTTGCCAACACCACTGCAAAGCAGACAAAAGGCAAGGCTATATCTCCTACACTCACACCCTCTGGGCCAGTTCACCCACAACCCCATATCAAGGACCAGGCAGGGTTCTTCTAGTCTCTGGCTTAATTTCTATCATGGGAGTCCATCTGGTGCATGCCTGGTGATGGCCTGGTGGTCATCACAGGCTATCTCCCTGTCAGGGCCCCATCGAGCCAACCTGGTGTTGTTCTTGGGCTTGCCTTTTTTCTGGTAATGTTAGGCTACTATTCATTCAGATGTTCCTAAGTCAGAACATTGAATGTAGACATAATCTCTCTCCTCTCTGTCACCTATTGACATGTGACACAACACCCACATTTGCAATGACTGTAAGTGCATGTAATACTGTCCTTATTCTGTCTCTTTACTGTATTCTAGTAAGCAAAAAGGCTCAGAAATTATAGTAAAAGGACTTGGATAAACTACCAACTCTTCTACTTGGTTAATGCTATATACTAGTGCCTGTGGGTAACTTGATTTCATCTACACCTTGGGGATAATGATATATATAAAGGGCCATTTTAAGGAGCATATGAAGCATGAAAATTCAGATACTTGATAAACCATGATATGCTATAAAAAGGAATGTTATCATGAGACTATTCAGAGGCAGACAGCTTTCTTTCATTGCATCTTAGCCCAAAAGGTAACAAATGATAAAAGATATAGTTCTGTTCTTTAGGATATTTTCTTCATCAATACAACCACTGCTGCCAACCATCATATTATTAGACCATATGCTCCACTTAATTCAAGGGTACTAAATACAGCAAACTCTCTGTTCTCCATGCTATGCACCCTGAAGCATAGCCTTACCCAGAGGCTATGCCATCCATTTTTTTTTAACTTGCTCAAAGGCAGAGACAGGTCAACTGTGCTTATCTTTATACTTTGTGTCCTTTTCACCACACAAATGTGATCTATAAGGACACGATATACTTTCACACCTACGAGTACAAAATAACACTTAAAAGCCAACGAAACAGTATTGTCAAAATTCATGAAGAATTACACATGTAATTTGTTAACTAAAAATTTAAATGAGGGGATGTATGGAAGACTCTAGAATAACCAGGTGATAAAGGCTGGAAAATCAGATGCTGGGGTTATGAAAACAGCTTGAAGTCAGAGGGAAAAATGACATTGTCATACAAACCATGTGCTGAGTACCATTAAACAGGCCAGGCAGAGGAGCACTTACAAGAAAAAGAAGAGTTAAATGCAAGACAACAAACAAACAATAACAAAAACAGTGTATAGTAGAGAAACGTGCCTAAATCTCTGTCACCTCAATCATGGTGGACACTATCTGTTTTGCATTTTGTCTGCAGAGTTCTTGGCTGCTTCCTCTTTCCAGCACAGCCATCTGGCTTATCTAAATTAAACCATGGGTTGCCTTAACTTACAGGATTTACCACTCCCTCCCCCCTCCTGCTCCTTTTCATGTCAAGAACCTATGGAGCAGACACACAGGAGAAAGAATTGAAAACCACGAAGATGGAAACGACTGCACAAGAAGGACCTGACAGTGGGACCTGAAACCTTCAAGCCAGAGGTGACCCAAAGTAGAAGTCTTTCCAATCCAATGTCTTTCTAGTCTAATGACCTGTATAGTTTAGAAACACAGCTTGACAATACAAACTAGAAATCAGCAGATCTTAGGAGCACAGAGGAGAGCAATTGTGGAAACAGCAATGAAGTTAAAGATGATAATACTTCATTGATCTTGAAGTGGTTGGTAAAAGAGAGAGAAGAAAAGCAGAATAGTCCACAGGAACAAAGCAAATTGGGCACTTATCTTGGCAGTGATGGAAGTAAAGAGTTTCTTAATATAAAAGCTTGAAATCAGAGCAAACGAGTGCAAGTGACACATGGTCTCGGGGAAAACACTTCACCCTGAGAGGCAGAACCTGCAACTAAGCTAACACTCTCAGAAGCTGATGAACTTTATAGGGCTGGATATTCCTAGTGGCACCAATGAAGTCTTTGTTAAGGTGGCTTGTTAAGCAACATTTACTTCTTTAACTTTGTGAAATATGGACAGACAGAAAGGGAAACAATTCATCTATAAACTTGGAAGCATGACCATTGAGTGATGAGGGCTTGCCTAATCTGGGTTCTTTGTACACTAACTCCACAAAATAACACAGTTGGAAGTCCACTAGGGGAAGTCCACTAGTGCTCATGGGGTGAGTCTAATACCAGATCTGAATTAGTAAGTGTGGCATCAAAAGTAGTTCTCTTGGAATTTCGATCGGTTGTGGTTTTCTGAGAGAGTCTCTGCTGCAAAGAGAAGCTTGATTGATTAGAGGTAAGAACTATATTACCCGTGGGTATATGGATAATCATTTAGAATATAATTAGGAATTATGACTGGTTTAGTAAAATGGCAATAGAAGGTTCTCCCCTAAGACCCATGGCTTCACTAGTCTCAGGAAGTTGGTAGGTTTCCAGTTCCAAGCATGATTTCCCTCCTGTTCATTGGACCTTAAGTCCAATAAAACAACTATTAGTTACTGACAAAATGTGAGTGCCACTGTTCCACATTTAGAAATATCTTGCCATAGTGATTACTGCACAGATCCAGTAGATGGACCTACAACACAACTGCTGAACCTGAAGCTCAGGGAACAACCAGATAGAGGGGGAAGAAAGATCATAAGAGCCAGAGGACCAAGAAGTCTGAGGTCTCTAAAAATTATAGAAAGCTGAAACCATGAGGGCTTGACAACATGGCTATATACATAGACAAGGACAAAATGAAAAGACATGCCTTTAAGGAAGGAGGAGCTCTCATGGGGCTCCACCCTAGACCAAGAGTCGCAGGTAGCTAATAACTGCTAAAAATAGTTAGTTGTCTCCAGGGATGAGGCTCCTAATTGGCTAGGCAGCTTCAAGTGCTCATCGCTGAAATAGTATACATACAAGCAACAAAAAACAGACTTAGCAAGTTTTATATTTCTACGCATTTATACATGCTTGTAATAGTAATTAAGAAAAAGAGGTCATGAGTTTGAGAGAGGGTAGGGAATGTACATAGAAGGTATGGGAGGGAGGAAACGGAAGAAAGAAAATGATGTGATTACATTTAAATTTAAATACTTTTAAAAAAGTAGTTCTTGATGTTTCTGATGGCTGAGTAGTATTCCATTGTATAGATGTAGCACAGGTTTTTTGTTTGTTTTTGTTTTTTTATCCCTTCCTCAGTTGAGGGACATCTGGGTTGTTTCCAGTTTCTAGCTATTACAAATAGAGCTGCTATGAACATAGATGAGGAAACGTCCTTGTGGTTTGGTGAGGAATCATTTGGATGTATACCCAGAAGTGGTATGGCTGGGTCTTGAGGTAGAGCTATTCCAAGTTTTCTAAGATATCACCAGACTGATTTCCATAGTGGTTATACAAGCTTGCACTCCCACCAGCAATGGAGGAATGCTCCCCTTTCTCCACAACCTTGCCAGCATGTGCTGTCATTTGAGGTTTTTTATGTTTATTTATTACTTCAGGTTACATCACCATCACAGTACCCTCTTTCCACCCTCTCAGTCCCGCCCTCCCACCCTCTACCTCCTATCTCTTCCATCCCACTCCTCTGGAGTGGGGTGTCCCTACATAACAGTCCCCCGCCCCAGTTCAGCAGTCATATGAGGGCCAAGAGCCTCCTCATACACTGGGGTCCTACAAGGCAGTACCACTAGGGTAAAGTGTCTCATAGACAGGAAACGAAGTCTATGTCCATATTCCCTTTGGTGCATTGGTTGTAGTATATTATCCTGTACTATATGGCTAAAATCCGATTATAAGTGAATAGATGCCATATGCATTTTCAAAGTCTGGGTCAGCTCACTCAGAATGAGCTTCTAGGCCAGGGCCCAAAGCAGAGGCCAACAACGGTGCAGGGCACAGGCACTGGGCCCAAAGCAGAGGCTCAGGGACCAGGCTCAGGAACCAAAGTGGAGGCCAGCGGTGTGGGGCAGAGGTCAGGGGTACAGAGCAGAGGCCAGCAGGGCCGGGCACTGGCCTTTGGCCCAGGGCAGAGGCCAACATGGAGCACAGTGCAGAACAGAGGCTGCAGAAGAGGGCAAAAGTCAAGCAAATACTCAAGGAATAGCTCCAAACTTCAGACAAGGGTACTCATCAGGGAGCACACAGTTCCTCCCTCCTGTGTGAATTCTCTGTTTAGCTCTGTTCCCCATTTTTTAAATTGGATTATTTGGTTTCTTGGCATTTAATTTCTTGAGTTCTTTGTAAATTATAGATATTAGCCCTCTGTCAGATGTGGGGTTGGTGAAGATCTTTTCCCAATCTGTAGGCTGACGTTTTGTTCAAATGACAGTGTCTTTTGCCTTACAGAATCTTTTCAGTTTCATGAGGTCCCATTTATTGATTAGAGCCTGAGCTGTTGGTTTTCTGTTGAGGAAGTTGTCACCTGTGCCAATGAGTTCTAGGCTTTTCCCCACTTTCTCTTCTATTAGATTTAGTGTGTCAGGCCTTATGTTAAGGTCTTTTGATCTACTTGGACTTTAGTTTTGTGCCAGGTGGTAGGTATGGGTCTAATTTCATTCTTTTGCATGTCGACATCCAGTTACACCAGCACAATTTGTTGAAGATGCTGTCCTTTTTCCATTGTACAGTTTTGGCTTCTTTGTCAAAAATTAAGAGACCATAGGTGTGTGGGTTCATTTCTGAGTCTTCAATTTAATTCCCTTGATCCACTGGTCTGTTTCTATACCAGTGCCATGCTGTTTTTATTACTATAAGCAATGAAATCATGCAATTTGCAGCCAAATGGACAGAACTAGAGAAGCTCATCCCAAGTGAGCTAAGCCAGACTCAGAAGGATGCATACGGCATCTATTCACTTATAATTGGATTTTAGCCATATAGTACAGGATAAATATACTACAACCAACGTACCAAAGGGAACAGGAACATAGACTTTTTTTAACCTATCAATGAGACACTTTGCCCTAGTGGTGCTGCCTTGTAGGCCTCCAGTGTATGAGGAGGCTCTTAGCCCTCATATGACTGGTGAACTGTGGTAGGGGACTGTTATGTAGGTACACTCCACTCCAGAGGAGTGGGATGGAAGGGATAGTGGGAGGGCAAGACTTGGAGGGGTGGAAAGAGGACACTGTGATGAAGATGTAACCTGAAGTAATAAGTAAATGTAAAAAATAGTTCTCTATGCTTTGATCATACATCTGTAAAGCAATGAGGAAGTGAGTTGATCCATAAGCTTGTCTCTTTAGAAGTCTTGTTACCTGCAGTGGCACACCCAATCTGAGTTCTTGACACCTAGTCAGATATTCTTTGATGAAACCATGGAAGGTCCCCTCTACAAATGCACTGATTGGCCTACTGTTTGCTCTTGATTTCTTGAGCTAGGATTTAAATCCATTCCCTCTGACTTCTAAGCCCTCAGCCAATCACTCTCAAGTCATGGTCAGGTGTTCTGTTTTGTTTAGTTGGAATAGATTATGGATTGATTTGTTGTTTTAAGCTGCATCATATTACTTGCTACTTGGATAGTGTTGTATGATTATTTCCATGAATTATTTTCTTAGTGTGGTGGCTAATTTTATGTCAACTTGGCAGAGGCTAGAGTCATCTGAGAGATGAGAACCTCAATTGAGAAAATGCTTCCATAAGATCAGGCTGTAGGCAAGTCAATAAGGCATTTTTTTTATTGATTGATTGATAATGATGATGCCCAGATCATTGTGGGTGGTGTCACTCCTGGCCAGTTTTTCCTGGGTTCTATAATAAAGCAGGTTGACCAGGACACAAGGAACAAGGCAGTAAGCAGCACTTCTCCATGGCTTCTGCATCAGCTCCTACCTCTAAGTTACTACCTTGTTTGAGTTCCTGCCCTGATTTCCTTCAGTGATGGAGTGTGATGTGGAAGTATAATCCAAACAAATCCTTTCCTCCCCAATTTGTTTTTTGGTCATGATGTTTCTAGGACTCTTAAGCTTGTTTCTAACTAGATTTTTTCTTAAATCCCCCCTTTTAGCCTCCATACTTGCTGTGGAGCTTAAGCAACCAGTAAAAGCATAACAACCTGAGGATTTGTTGTTGTAGCAGTATCAGGCAGTATTAGCAGAGGCCAGCCAGTTTCATCTTACAGAGAAGGAAACTCGGGATGCTTCATGGAACACTAAATTAAACAAGATGGCCAGGCTGTTCGCAATCAATGGTTTAGTGGACTATCACCAGCTATTAGTAATTTAAATGCATAAGAATGCTTCTAGTAAATCATCCTTCCACCTCAGATGCCCCCTGGGGATCATCTTGCAGAGCTACGGAGACAGATGACAGTTGCTGGTCCAGTTTATTATTATTATTATTATTATTATTATTTGGAGATATATTTACTGGTAGAGAGTTACAGGGCTTAGTTAGTCCTCAGTTATCTTTCTTCTGTGTATACTCTCATGGCCATATCACTCTTTACCAATAATTTTAGACATTGCTCATGTGTTTAACTCCCCAATTTTTATTTCTAGTTTTGATCTTTCCTCTTGGGCACAATATCTTTGATTATCTATCTATGAGTATCTAACAGACTCTTCAAACCTAAGTCATGTAAACTTCATTTTTAGATTTTCTGTCTTTTTGGATTGGCTTTTTTGTTCAAGGTTCCCCAGGCCATTAAAAATACATGAACAAATTCTATTATAATGGAAGTGAGGGAAGAGGGATAAAATCCTCCTGATGGAACAGATTTCATCCTCTTATTTATTTATTCATTTATTTACTTTATATTCTGGCTAATGACGCTCCAGCTTGTTTATGCCATGCTCTTAACAAATGGCTTCATATTTGGGTAAAATAAACAGTTTTCAGCACTGTGAAAAAAAGTGGGATATGTGTGTCTGCCAGTGTGTGTCTTTGTGTGTGTCTGTATGTGCATGTATCTGTGTGAGTGTGTGCGCACGCGTGTGTGTGTATCTGTATATGCATGCTATTTGTATGCAGGTGCCCACAGAAGACAGAAGAGGGCCTTGGATATGTGCAGATGGTGTTGTAGGCATCTGTAAGCCACCTGACAAGGGTGCTAGAAACCATACGAATTTGGAAATTCTGGAAAGGCAGCAAATACTCCTCGTTACTGTGCTGGGTGAAATGTGGCACAACAAAGTTAAAGTAGCTTTCTGAAACTTACCAAGTAGTAAAGAGTAGAGCTGTGACAAGGAGTAAAGAGTAGAGCCAGGTGAGTAAGCTCTGAGGCTAGGCTTACAACTCCTCACTACACCAATAACTGGTTCACATGCATTTTTATTTCAGTTTTCTTTCTGGGAGACAACAATTTTCAGCAGTTTCAGCAGACATAAATCCATCCATCCTCTTTTGGAGCTATCATGTTCTTCAAGCTAGGAACACTGACCAGCACTGCTGCTCATTCCTTACTGAGTGCTCACACTATACCAGTACAGCACCAAACTTTTATATGTGTCATGTCACAAATGCCTAGGACTAGCCATGTAATTAACCTGTATGGGAGGTGCAGCTATCATTCCTCCTTAACAGGTAAAGCAATTGAAGCTTAAGTTAAATAATATATCCAATGACACAAAGGCCTTGAACTGTGAAGTTGGAATTCAAATTTAGTTCTATTTATTTAAATTGTTTGCTTCCTTGCTTTCTCACGTTACTGTAAAAAAAAATCTTAGCTGATTTAGTTATATAAATTTTTATTTTATAATGGACATGAAATAAGGGGAAATAATTAAATCTGTGTTTGTCACAGCAGTCAAATAGTGTACTTATTAAAGGGAAATTGATGCTGAGGTATAAAGTAAAAATTTAAAAAAAGTATTTTTTCCATCTGAACGTGGGCAGTAGGAATTGATCTCATAAAAAGGGGGCATGAAGTTGGGAGGTAAGCATTTTGGGGGAGGTTAGAGAGCTCCAGAGGGAAAAGGGAGTACCTATGACCAAGATTCATTGTATAAATATATAGAACTTTCAAAGAATAAAAATAATTGCTTTATATAAAGAGACAGAAGTAATGTATAGTAAAGGGAGTACAGGCTTGATCAAAGTGAGTAGTGACAGGAAAATGATATAAAATTAAATATGTATATATACATATTTCCCAGTCTGCTTCTCAGGCTTATCCTTCTTATCCTTAACACCATTTCTTACTTGGAGCTTATGTCTCCGTGATTTCTATCATGGCGCAACAGTAACTCAGTGCACAGTTTGGTAGCATGGTTGAACAGATCTGGTATACAAATTTAGACATGAGAACACAGTCTATACTCCTTGCTTCAACATTCAAGACATAGAGGTAGTTTAGACATGGAAGGGGCTATGTGCAAATTTGTCATGAAAAGCTTACTAATCAACTTAGTTTCAGAGACTGAGAAAAAAGATGTGACAGACCCACATATGCACTAGAATCCCTTTGCACATTCTTTTTTTTTTCCTTAAAAATTATCTTGTAAAGCAGCTTTAGATTCATAGAAAATTGCAAGAAAGATACTGAGATTTCTCATGCTCCCCATTAGCCAAATGCAGTTTTCCTCATTATTAACATTGCTCCACAGAGTGAAATGTTTGTTACAATTGACAAACTTCTATTGATTCATCATAATCACCCACGGTCATTGTTTTCATTGGGTCATTGAGATATGTTCGTAATAACATGCTACCATTACCAGTTTCACTATCTCAAAGCCCTCTGTTCTATGCCACAGGTCAGAAGTGGGGGAAGAATCACCAGGTAGCCATTGTCCTTTTTTTTTTCTGTCTAAATAATTGCCTTTCCAGGGATCTGGGGAGATGACTCCAAGGTTAAGAGCACATACTGCTCTTCTGAAAGGACAGAGTTTAGTTCCCAGCACCCACTTCTAACTGCAGCAAGAGACTTTGACTTTTCTTCCCTCCACAGGCATCTGCACTTATGGACACACAGAGACATGCACACATGGACGTAGTTAATGCATCTAAACTACAATGCATCTAAAAATTATTTCCACTGTTGTCTTTCCAGCATGTGCAACACAGGAATTGTGCACTGTATAGACTTTTCACATCTCTTTATTCCACAATAGTAATATGCATTTAATTTTTCTCCAAATATTTTCATGATTTGAAAACTCCTTTGTTAAGTGTTGAATAATATTTCAGTTTCTGAATGTGTCATCATTATTAACTACTCACTTACTGAAGGGCATGAGGGTGGTTTTCAATTTCCAGAAATAATTGATAAGGAGCTATTCAAAAATACACTGTGTGTGTGTGTGTGTGTGTGTGTGTGTGTGTGTGTGTGTGTGTGT
>CAJQZJ010032188.1:12649653-12678352 GCA_907164525.1 Lophiomys imhausi
TGTGTGTGTGTGTGTGTGTGTGTGTGTGTGTGTGTGTGTGTGTGTGTGTGACTGAGAGGGAATGTAGCTAATAAAGAGGTGGTAAGTGCTGACAAACCTTCTTCAGTGTCTTCCTTGCTTGCTTCTTCCATATACTTGTTCTGCCTGGGCTGCTGCCTGCCTCTGTTTCCTCAATGGAACCTGTAAGACCTGTAAGTGCATCTCAACTCATCCTTCTAAGCCCAGTGACCTCACCACAGATGCACTTGGCTTAAACATCTATCTTCGTTTCTTTATAGGAAGCTCTTAGACCTCATGTGACTAATGAACTGAGGGGGGACTGATACATAGAGGCACCCACACTGGATGTTTGGGATGGGTGGGAGAGGGGGTAGAGTGTGGAAGAGTGGGACCGGGGGATGGGTGGAGGGAAGAGGTGGTAATGGATATGTAACTTGAAGTAATAAATAAATGTTAAAAACAAACAAACAAAAACATTATGTTCCGTTTCCTGCCTGTGACCAGAATGTTTTAAAGATTCCATTGATGTTCCTCTTAAAAGAAACATCAATGGGAAGATTAAAGGCATCAAGTAATCTCTTCCTACACACACACACACACACACACACACACACACACACACACACACACCACAAATATTCAAGGTACTTACTAGAGCATATTAAATTATTACATGAAAACCTACACAGGACAAGCTAAATCAACTATTTATTATTTTTAACTACATTCTAGACCTTACCCAGACTACAAATGGATATAGGAACCACACACATACACATACTAATCCTGGAAGTTATTTCTACTGTTTATATAGTGGTAATTTATTTTCACATCAAATTCACTGTATGTGTATTATTACATATAGTAAACACTGCCTCTACAACCCAAGTTGGGTTTTAGAAGTGAGACACCATTCAAGTTTATGTGGCAATAAGGATCAAACCCAGAGCTATGTACATGTTAGACAAGCATTCTATAAACAAAGCTATATCCCCAGATTCTCCTTTCTTTAGTCATAGTGATTGGTTGCATGTCAATAAAAGTTAAAATAAAGCAAAAGAAGTTCTCAGTAAATGCATATCAGTTTCATATTAATAAAAGCTGCTATTTATGAAGTATCATATTTTAATCTAATTCAACTTTTAAAACATTTGAGGTTGGGATCTAGAGAAATGGCTCAGTGGTTAAGAGAACCAGGATTTGATTCACTGTGTCCACATGGCAGTTCACAACTGTCTGTAATTCCAGTTCCAGGAGATCCAACAGCCACGTCTCACCTCCATATGTACCAGGCATGCACTTGGTGCATAGATATACACATGGGCCAAATACCCAGATATAAAACATATTTTTTATATTTGAAGTTGGTATGTTATTAAGTACATATTACAAAGGGGAAGATGGAGGTGTGAGGGGAAGATTGTATTGTTGTGCAAAGCCAACTCAAAGTAGTTGTATAAAGTACAAGAGGCATACTTGAATCTGAGGAGATCTGGGTATCCACAGTATCATCCTGGGGTGCTGGCCTCAGAGGAGTTTCTTATTGTGGATATATGGAGGCTGTAGAATAGTGATGGAAGAATACTAGATATAGAATAGTTAACAACAGAATATTTGTAAAATATAAACTTGAAAACATTTGACATATGTACACACACAGGGAGAGACAGACAGACAGAGAAGCCATTACCATAGCAGACTCATCATCGCTCCTCACCAAATTTCATCATTGCCTTTTATTATTTTGTATTGTCTGTTTTTTCATTTCCAGGCAAGAACATTATATGGAAAATACTTTAGTTTTTGTGTCCTAGAATTCTAAAATAATGGAATCACACAGTGTTTATTCCTTGTTGTCTAAACTTTTAAAATCAGCATACCTATTTTGAAATCTATCATTTTATTTTATGGTTAGCAGTTTGCTCCTTTTCATTGTTATTTAAGTGGTACTCTACTATGAGGCTACACCATAATTTGCTTTAGCCATATATACCTGAACAGATAAACATTATTGTGATTTTTTTTCCAGTTGGGACTATGAAAAGTAAAGCTACTATGAACATGTAAATGCAAGTCTTGTGTGCACATGAGGTTTCATTTTCTCAGACAAATGTCTAGGAGTGGAAGGTTGTGTTCAGTGGTAGAGTGCTGTAGGGTTATTTCTTTCCAAAGCTGTAGTCAGGGAAGTCTGTCAACAGTTTAGAGCATATGGATTAGGCAAAGAATGAATAGCTACTTCACATTTGAATAGAGAGTAACAGATTGACCTGGGCATCAACAGAATAAATATCATCCTCCGACCATTTTGAACCTGCACTCCACTGAGAATCAAATGCAGTAGCCAATCACTGTTTTGAAAGGAGTCTGGTTTATCATGCCTTTGAAATATCAATTAAAAACTGTCAGAATGGCTGAGATCAAAAACTCAAATGACAACACATGCTGGAGAGGGTGTGGAGAAAGGGATACCCTACTCCATTGCTGGTGGGAATGCAGGCTTCTGCAAACACTATGGAGGTCAGTCTGGCAATATCTTAGAAAACTTGGAATAGCTCTGCCTCAGTACCCAGCCATACCACTTCTGGGTATACACCCAAATGCCTCTTCCCGGAATCATAAGGAAGTTTCCTCATCTATGTTTATAGCAGCCTTATTTGTAATAGTTAGAAACTGGAAACAACGCAGATGTCCCTCAACTGAAGAATGGCTTAAAAAACTGTGGTACATCTACACAACGGAATATTATTCAGCTACCAGGAACAATGAAATTATGCAATTTGCAGCCAAATGGATGGAACTAGAAAAGCTCATCCTGAGTGAACTAACCCAGATTCAGAAGAACACATATGGCATCTATTCATTTATAGTAGGATTTTAGCTATATAGTAGAAAATATCGATACTACAACTAACGCACCAAAGAGAACTTGGACATAGACTTCTTATTTTTAATTTATTTTTTATATATTAATTATATTTTTTCTATTTTTTAGTCTTTTTTATCTATTGTATGCTTATTGGTTTGTTTGTTTAGTAGTTCTCTCCCGTGCAACGAGACACTTTTCAGTGATGGTACTGCTTCGTAGATACCCAATGAATGAAGAGGCTCTTGGCCCTCATATGACCTCTCAACTGAGATGAGGGACTGTTATATGAGACTGACGCGCTGCCTACTGCGCTAAGAGGGCCACAAGGGACTGTTATATAAGGACACCCCACCCCAGAGAAATGGGATGGAAGGGTTAGGAGGTAAAGAAAAAAAATGAAATGTGATGTTTCGGCCTTTTACTACTAATTGTCAAAAACTGTTTAGGATAATTAAGAAATGCAAACTAATGGCTATGCAAGCCGGTCATTCTGTTAGGTACTATGACAGCCTAGTATAGTTACTTGCTAATCTAATCAGAAATAAAACTGCTAAGAGACAAGGAACATCTGCTTACCCTAATATAAGTGATAGATAGGGCCTCTTCAAAAAACCTCAAGAGATCTGCAGATTATGGCATTCAAAGATGTTTTCGTAACTTTAGATTTTTTTATATCAAGACATATCAACTCCTGACAGCACCCCCTATTCTCCTCCAAGTAGAAGATGAGCATCGAAGAATCTCCAGTGGGAGATGATTGAATTAGTCGCAAGCCTATCTCTTGGTAGGAAAAGCCCCTTGCTCCAACTGTTGACAGAATGCTGTCCATAAAGGACAAAATTGGAAGCAGGTAAGTCGACAGCCTAGCTCTGCCAAAACAGGGTAGGTAAGTCCTTCATAACCCCTGCTCTACAATCAATGTCTGTCAGAGAAACGGGGCCAAATGACTGAAGATCGATGCTGTAATGTATGGAGAGATAATGGGAACTGTCCAGGCAGCCACTGGTATGTCATTTCTTAGTTTGGGAAGCTGCAGGCCCTGTACTTCCTATAAAATCAGATATATTTATCCCTCTCAGGTCTCTGAGGTGGTTGAAGAACAGATAGCTAGAGTCTCATAATTAAATTTTGAGTTGTTTAGGAGTCAAGAGAGTGTTATAGATCTAAGAAGATACTTTTAAAATTGTGTTGCAAGTTAGTATGACTGTTCAGTCAGATATAGACCTTTAAACTCATGGAGATGGTTAGATAGTAGAATGTTAAAGTCAGGTACCAAATACATATGGACTTGTCATTGGGAATGTACGTTAAGCCATATAATCCTCATAACTGTGGCCTAATTACCTCTGTTGTTTTGTATTGTATTTATTATTATAAGAGAAAGAGCAATTTGTTGGACTAAAAGGGGAAACTATAGGGGGAAATAAGATATATCTTGAACTTAAAAGAAAAAAAAAGGGAAGAGGGTGTGGGGGTGAGGGTGGGAGGGTGGGACTGGAGTGGGAATAGGGAGGGGACTGCGATTGAGATGTAACTTGAAGAAATAAAAAAAAGAAAAAAAATGCAAAATCTCTCAGTTTTCCCTTCATATTTTAATCTCTCTTGATGTCTTCACTTTTGCTGTGACCATTAAGAGAACCACTTGGTGTGAGTTGCTGTGTTAATCTTGCTGATTAAAATTACTGATGAGGAAACGTCCTTGTGGTTTGGTTAGGAATCATTTGGATGTATACCTAGCAGTGGTATGGCTGGGTGTTAAGGTAGAGCTATCCCAAGCTTTCTAAGGTATCGCCAGACTGATTTCCACAATGGTTGTACCAGTTTGCACTTCCACCAGCAATGGAGGAGTCTTCCCCTTTCTCCACAACCTCACCAGCATGTGTTGTCATTTGAGTTTTTGAACTTAGCCATTCTGACAGTTGTAAGATGGAATCTCAGAGTCGTCTTGAGTTGCGTTTCTCTGATGATTAAGGATGTTGAGCATTTCTTCAAGTGTCTCTCAGCCATTAGGGATTCCTCCTTTGTAAATTCTCTATTTAGCTCTGTCCCCCATTTTTTGATTGGATTATTTGGTTTCTTAGCATTTAATTTCTTGAGTTCTTTGTAGATTTTGGATATTAGCCCTCTGTCAGATGTGGGGTTGGTGAAGATTTTCTCCCAGTCTGTAGGCTGCCATTTGGTTCAAATGACAGTGTCCTTTGCCTTACAGAAGCTTTTCAGTTTCATGAGGTCCCACTAATTGATTGTTGATCTCAAGTCCTGAGCTGTTGGTGTTCTGTTCAGGAAGTTGTCGCCTGTGCCAATTAGTTCGAAGGTTTCTCCCACTTTTTCTTCTAGTAGATTTAGTGTGACCGGCCTTATGTTAAGGTCTTTGATCCACTTGGACTTAAGTTTTGTACAAGGTGATAAGTATGGGTCTAACTTCATTCTTTTACAAATGGACATCCAGTTGGACCAGCACCATTTGTTGAAGATGCTGTCCTTCTTCCATTGTGCCGTTTTGGCTTCTTTGTCAAAAATTAGGTGGCCATAAGTGTGTGGGTCTATTTCTGGATCTTCAATTCGATTCCATTGATCTACTGGTCTGTTTCTATACCAATACCATGCTGTTTTTACAACTATTTCTCTGTAGTACAGCTTGAAATCTGGGATGGTAATACCTCCAGATGTTTTTTTTATTGTACGGGATTGATTTAGCTATTCTGGGCTTTTTGTTGTTCCATATGAAATTGAGAATAGCTCTTTCCAAGTCTATAAAAATTGTGTTGGTATTTTGATAAGAATTGCATTGAATCTATATATTGCTTTTGGTAGGATGGCCACTTTTATTATGTTGATCCTACCTATCCATAAGCATGGAGATCTTTCCATCTTCTAAAGCCCTCCCATTTCTTTCTTCAAGGGCTTGAAGTTCTTGATGTACAGGTCCTTTACTTGCTTGGTTAGAGTTACTCCCAGGTATTCTATGTTGTTTGTGGCTATTGTGAAGGGGGTTGTTTCCCTTATTTCTTTCTCAGCCCATTTGTTTGTTGTATAAAGAAGGGCTTCTGATTTTTTGGAATTAATTTTGTATCCATCCACTTTGCTGAAGGTGTTTATTAGCTGTAAGAGTTCTCTGGTGGAATTTTTGGGGTCACTTATGTATACTATCATATCATCTGCAAATAGGGATAATTTGACTTCTTCATTTCTGATGTTTATCCCCTTGATGTCCTTTAGTTGTCTTATTGCTCTAGCAAGAACTTCAAGCACTATACTGAAGAGATATGGTGAAAATGGACATCCTTGTCTTGTCCCTGAGTTTAGAGGAAATGCTTCAAGTTTCTCTCCATTTATTTTGATGTTGGCCACTGGCCTGCTGTATATTGCCTTTATTATTTCTAGATACGGCCCTTGTATGCTCATTCTTTTAGCATGAAGGTGTGTTGAATTTTGTCAAATGCGTTTTCTGCATCTAGCGAAATTATCATGTGGTTTTTTTTCTTTCATCTTGTTTATACAGTGAATGACGCTGATAGATTTTCATATGTTGAACCATCCCTGCATCCCTGGGATGAAGCCTACTTGATCATGGTGTATGATAATTTTGATGTGTTCTTGAATTCGGTTTGCTAGTATTTTATTAAATATTTTTGCATCTATGTTCATGAGTGAGATTGGTCTGAAGTTCTCTTTCTTTGTTGGGTCTTTGTGTGGTTTAGGAATCAGGGTGATTGTGGCCTCGTAGAATGAGTTTGGCAATGTTCTTTCAGAGTCTATTTTGTGAAAGAGTTTGAAAAGTATTGGTGTTAGCTCCTCTTTGAAGGTCCGGTAGAATTCTTTGCTAAAGCCGTCTGGCCCTGAGCTTTTTTTGGTTGGGAGATTTTTAATGACTGTTTCTATTTTCTTCGGGGTTATAGGGCTGTTTAATCTGTTTATCTGATCTTGATTTAGCTTCGGTCGGTGGATTCTATCAAGAAAATTGTCCATTTCACTTAAGTTTTCAAATTTGGTGGAGTATAGATTTTTAAAGTAGGATCCAAATATTCTCTGGATTTCCTCAATGTCTGTTGTTATTTCTCGCTTTTCATTTCTGATTTTGTTGATTGTGTTTTCCCCTCTGTCTTTTAGTTAATTTGGCTAAGGGTCTGTCTATTTTGTTGATTTTCTCAAAGAACCAACTCTTAGTTTCAATGATTCTTTGTATAGTTCTTTTTGTTTCTAAGTTGTTGATTTCAGCCCTAAGTTTGATGATCTCCTGCCTTCTGTTCCTCTTGGGAGTATTTGCTTCTTTTTTTTTTTTTTCCAGTTCACCCAGTTTAGCTGTTAATTCGCTAATATGAGCTGTCACAATTTTCTTTTTGAAGGCACTTAGTGCTATGAACTTTCCTCGTAGCACAGCTTTCATTGTATCCCATAGGTTTGGGTATGTTGTGTCTTCATTTTCGTTGGATTTTAAGAAGTCTTTGATTTCCTTCTATATTTCTTCCCTGACCCAGTGGTCCTTTAGTAAAGAGTGGTTCATTTTCCATGTGAGTGTAGACTTTCTGTTGACTCTTTTGCTATTGAAGTCCAGCTTTATTCCATGGTGGTCTGATAAGATACAAGGGGTTATTTCAAATTTCTTGTATCTGTTGAGGCTATCTTTGTGTCCAACTATATGGTCGATTTTGAAAAAGGTTCTGTGAGGTGCTGAGAAGAAGGTGTATTCTTTTGTGTTTGGGTGAAATGTTCTGTAGAGATCTGTTAGGTCCATTTGGTTCATGATCTCTGTTAGACTCATTATTTCTCTGTTTGGCTTCTGTCTTGATGATCTGTCCATAGTTGTGAGTGGGGTGTTGAAGTCTCCCACTGTTAAAGTGTTTGGATCAATGTGCGATTTAAGTTTTAGAAGTGTTTCTTTTATAAATGTAGGTGCCTTTTTATTTGGGGCATAGATATTCAATATTGAGATGACCTCTTGGTGGATATTTCCGTTAATGAGTATGTAATGCCCTTCTTTGTCTTTTTTTATTAACTTCAATTGGAAGTCTATTTTGTTTGATATTAGGGTGGCTACTCCAGCTTGTTTCCTGGGTCCATTTGCTTGGAAAACCTTTTCCCAGCCCTTTACTCTGAGGTAGTGTTTATCTTCAATAGTGAGGTGTGTTTCTTGTATACAGCAAAAAGATAGGTCTTGTTTAAGGATCTAGTCTGTAAGTCTGTGTCCTTTTATTGGCGAGTTGAGTCCATTGATGTTGATGGATATTAGTGACCAGGGGTTGTTATGTCCCATTATTTTTGGTATAGCTGGCTGTCTTGTGTTTCTCTTTTGTTTAGTTGCTGTGGAGGTTTCTATTTCCTCTGTTTTCTTGGGTGTAGTTATCTTCTCTGGGTTGGAATTTTCCTTCTAGGATCTTCTGTAGGGCTGGGTTTGTGAGGAGATATTGTTTGAATTTGATTTTGTCATGGAATATCTTGTTTTCTCCTTCTATGTTGATAGAGAGTTTTGCTGAGTATAGTAGTCTGCCTGGGCACCTATGTTCTCTCAGGGCTTGTAGGACATCCTTCCAGGCCCTTCTAGCTTTTAGTTTCTGAGGAGAAGTCAGGTGTGATTCTAATGGGTCTGCCCTTGTATGTGACTTGGCCTTTTTCTCTTACAGCTTTTAATATCCTTTCTTTGTTCTCTACATTTGGAGTTTCTATTATTATGTGGCGAGAGGAGTTTCTTTTCTGATCTAATCTGTTCGGTGTTCTGTAAGCCTCTTGGATTTTTACTGGCATCTCTTTCTTTAGGTTTGGGAAGTTTTCTTCTATGATTTTGTTGAAGATATTTCCTGGACCATGGAGTCGAGAGTCTTCTCTTTCCTCTATGCCTATAATTCTTAGGTTCCATCTTTTCATTGAGTCCTTGATTTCTTGGATGTTGTGGGTGAGAGATTTTTTAGCCTTCTCATTTTCTTTGGATGTTGTACTGATTTCTTCCATCGAATCTTCCATGCCTGAGATTCTGTCTTACATCTCTTGCATCCTATTTTTCATACTTACATCCATAGTTCCTGTTCTCTTCTCTTGATTCTCCATTTCCTCTTTTAACTCTGACTGTGTTTTCTTTATTGTTTCCATTTCTATTTTCATGTCTTGAATGGTAGTGTTTATTTTGTACATTTCCTTCTCCAGTTTGCTTGTTTTTGTCTGGAGATCTTTCATTGCTTTATCCTTTTCCTGTTCAAGCTGGGTCACCTTGGCTTGGAGCTCTTTAATGATGTTATTCATTGTTTTGACTTGTAAAATTGTGGCTTCTTTGAATTCCTTCATAGTTTTAAGTTCTTCTTGAAGGGACTTTATCACTTTCCATAATGTAGAATTGTCATCGTTTTCATGTGTTTCAGTTGTGGTGAGGTGGTTCGGGCTGGACAGAATAGCGTTGCTTTCTTTTGTTGGAGACATTTTGCTCTGTTTTTTTTTTGGTGGGGGGGGTCCTCTGGCCATGTGGAATTTTTTTTTTTTTTTGCTGTCTTCTGGACTTGGGTCCAAAGGGGGCACTGTGATGTAGGAGTAGAGTTGCCTTACTCCACCCCTATAAGGTGAGTCATTCAGTCCCGCCTCCCAGGTGGAGACCTAATTAATTCAGGTGCAGAGCTGTGTACAAGTAAGCTCTGATTCCCTGCCAGAAGGGCCCGTACTAGTACATAAGTCTGATATATGACAGTGTCAAATATCTCGCAGTTTGCCCGGTGTTGGTTCCTGTAGCGGGTAAATCTGCAGTTCAGCTCCAGTAGCCTTGCCGCTCCTGCGGCTTGGAAACTGGCCAGTGATGTCACAGACTGCGATCTGTGGTCTGAAGGCACTTTGCAGCAGATCTCCACTCACTTCCAAGGGTTGCAAGCTTTCACCAGATAATTGGATCGTCTGTGTTAGACCTGGGAGTGCCCAGCAGGGTGGGGATTATCTCTGCGTGGTTTCTGAATCTGCCAGCTGGATATTAGGTTGGAACTTACTGGGAGTCTCTCCTTTTGGGGGATGGGTTATCCCGATTCCCGGGTCCAGAGGCTTCCTAGCATGTTTGAGAGTTGGAAGGGGCGTCCTGCCCAGGCATCTTCCGTGGTCCCTGTGTAGCTGGGTGAGATTTAGAAGGGGTCGTGCCCTTTGTACAGTGTCCTGCAACACTTGCTGCCTTGTGACTGTTGACCCCGAAATCAAAATACGTCCGCGCCGGTCGCCGCCATCTTGGATCCCCGAGATTTTGCATTCCTGTTCTCACTTGACAGATGCTGAGTATTTTACTACTGTATATGTAAAAATACTTTTCTCTTGGAAAGACATAGTAAAAAATTGCTGGAAAACCACCTTAGATGGGAAGACATGACTCTTAACTACCAGAGAAAACTCAGAGATTTTTCTTAGTCAATAAGCAACAATTCAGTGAAGCACAGGCTAAATGTGATAAATGAGGAGGGAAAAACGCTTCACGTAGGCAAGCCATATTAGTGAGCATAGAGTTAGAAGCCCTTTAGAGAATCTGATGAGTAGTGAGGGGAAACACAAATGCTCTCCTAAATATAGGACCAGCCTCCAACACTACAGAATACCAGATAGGATAAGAATGGGTAGTTTGGATGGAGGAAGGGAGAGAGAGGATTAATAACAGACAGGGTGTTATTATATTGCCCAGTGCTACTGAGTTTTCTAAACAAGATCAAGATCCTAGGGTCCATCAGATATTCTCTAGCTCCTCTAGAAGGCATTTCATCCAGCTCACCAAGGCCTCAGGTAGTTTGCAGAAGGCAAAGGGGTTGTTATGAGCTATGTGGCCCTTTCTGTACAAGATCGAACTCAGTTAGTTTCTAGTTTCCCAATAGCTTTTGTTAACCTGTATTAGGAACTTCAAGGTGAGAGCTCCCCTGACTCTCCACAGCCTAATCTCTCTTCAGAGGGGTTGTTGACTTGTATAAATTTCTCTGTTATGCTCCACCCTTATACAGAGAGAGACTTCTTCAAGCAGTTAATTGCCCCCTAGGAAAAGCTGAACCACCCTCTGAAGCCCTCTGCTGCCCCCCCCCCCCACTGGCCACACATTATGGCCAGAGTTTACTCTTCAGCTCTGGGCAAGTGCAGTATAAAATGGATTATTCTAATCATCTCTGGAGGCTAGGTGAATGTCCACTCCACCCAGAGCAACAGCTTAAAATGATATAATAATACAGGGTACGTTCCACTCTAAAGACTCTATTTGAAATCACCCTTCGTAGAATGGATGCTCACCTTTGATTTCCTAAGTACACGGTGAGTGCTGTGGTCCCAGACATGACATAATTGTAGAGGTATGAAAAAGAAAAGAGACACTCAGAAAGGCCTCCAGTGGTTGGCCTGAAGTCATACACATACAAAAATCTTATATGGATGAAGCAGGTTGTATTTCTATATTTAGGAAGACACACACACGAAAAAGAGGCAATGAGTTTGAGATATGGCAAGGGAGTATATGAGAAGGGTTGGAAAGAGAAAGCAGTAGTGTAGTTAAAGAGTTAAAGAGTCCAAGCTGTGAAGAAGTAAGAACAAAAGGCAATTGATTAGGAACATGGGGCTAAAGAGAAGTAGCAGGTACAACCTATCTGATCATGCCACTTGTATGTTTAAAAGAAAGGAAGGAAGGAAGGAAGGAAGGAAGGAAGGAAGGAAGGGAAGAAGGAGAGGAGAGGAGAGGATTTAATGGATCTCCAATTTTTGTAAGTTCAAATAGAATTCCTTTTGGCATAAATTATAGCATGACCCATGATTTTTTTGTGCATGAAGTATATGCATGTATGTGTTCACAAGTGCATGCATGAGGTTGTGAAGGAGAGGATCAATGCCAGGTGTCTTCCTTGATCATGCCCTACCTTAGTTTTTGAGACAAGGCCTCTCTCTATGAATCCAGAGCTCACTGATTTGGCTAGACTAGCTGGCCAATGAAACCTCCAAATCTCTCCTGTGTCTACCTCCCCAGCACTAGGATTATAAGTGCAGACCACCACACTCAGCTCTTTATGTGGATGCTAGAGGCCCAAACTCAGGTCTTCACACTTGCGAGGGAAGTACTTTAGCAACTGAGTCATCTCTTAAGCCCTTGGCTTCACACCCTTCCTGTAACATTGGTAGCATCTTCTCATATTGCTCTATAGTGTCTGCTAGTACAGCTGATAAGCAGCTTTATCTCAAACAATATGCACCCTTAACCCCAAAAGAAAGTTCAGACACACTGTGCTTCACTTCCTCCTTCATCTCTCTCCATCTCTTATTGCATTTATTCAATTTTGTCTCTTAGCCACTTTTTCTAAAAAAGCCAATTTGGTTTCTACTGTGTCCCTCCAGAGACATTCACTGATGGGTAGTTGTGCCCATTCTGTCTTCCCCAGCTCAGGTTCTCGAAATCACAAACTTTAGAACACCTATGTCCCATCAAAGAAGTTCTACTTAAGATTTCTGAGTGACTGCTCATAGCAGTCACTGCTTACCTTCATGATCTTCCTGCCTGCCTGTGTTCTAGGATATTAGTGACCAATCAAAGCTATCACAACTATGTTTTATATTAAGAAACTTTGCTGGACTTGCTGGAGCCTTTTCTGAACACTTGGTTTTATTTTCTTTCACCCATGGGCTACCATGTGGATTGTTCCTTCATGTATCCCCTGTGATCATTGCTAGACATGCAAATTTTGTCTCCATTGACAATCCTAGTAATGCAGCAATTAGGAAGAGTGAGCCTAAGAATCAGGGAGCCCCATTCAAATTGAGAAGACGAAGTCAGACAACAACACTACAGTGGTTATGAGACTCCTGGGAAATTAGTGGCCATGGTTTGCCAGGTTCTGTGCTAGGTACTTCATGTCACTGGATCCTTACAACTACCTTTTGATAGTGTTGTCTTCATTTAAAATGAAAATAATAATAAATAAATAGACCTTAAACATTAAAGAATTTATTTGAGGTTTTCCCTCATCTAATATCAGAGCCTGCACTTGGAAACATGGGCTTGTTGTCCACTGTTATAGTTAGAGTTTCTATTGCTGTGATAAAACATCATGACCAGAAATAACTTGGGAAAGTAGGGAAAGGGCTTATTTAGCCTGTATTTCCATATCATAGTTCATTATTAAAGGCAGTCAGGGAAAGAACTGGAATGGAACAAGAACCTGCAGGCAGGAGCTGATGCAGAGCCATGGAGGGGTGCTGCTCCTCATGGCTTGCTCCTCATGGCTTGCTCAGTCTGCTTTCTTTTAGAACCCAGGACCACCTGCCCCAGGGTGGTACCACCCATAATGGATTGGGCCCTCCCCCATCAATTACTAAAAAACGCCTGCAGGCTTGCCTACATCCTGATCTTATGGAGACATTTTCTCGATTGTGATTCCCTCTTCTCTGATGACTCTGGTTTGTGTCAGGTTGACATAAAACTAGCCAACACACATACTTTAAAGATTAATTATGATGTGGCTATGAAGAGTCCTACCTAGATCTAAATTCTAGATGATACTGACTTCCAGCTACAGAGCCACTTTCGGGTTTGTAGTGACTTCAAGAGAATATTAAAAGGTTTGTGATTCTAGAGGATCTCTTTCTTAAAGCCATAGTTAAGTAGTGAGGTGATTCAGAACTCAGAATTAAGTGATCATCCTTATTAGAGTGACTTACTATTATTGTTGCTGTTATTGTCCCTCCCTGCTGAAAGTGTGAGAGAGAATTCTATGATAGAAAAAAAAAAAAGCAAGAAGTCCTTTTCACTAAGACATGATGTAGCTAAGTGTACATTCAAGTTATATGGCAAAAAGCATAACACACAGAAGCCATATAGCCTATGTACACATTTCACCAGCAGGTTGTAAGCAATGGTTGCTAAAAAAGGCTATTTATACAATATGGTTTTTCATGTCTTTCACACCTATGGATTTTTTTTTACTCTCAGTTCCTTGTCCTCTCATATTCCCCAACAGGGAAAACACATATCTTTTAATCTCAACTGGCAATTTGCACTTCTGAAAGTAAATTTTAAAAAGCATTATATGCCCACATCTGTTGCATTCATCACTGTAACCCCAGTGTTTGGTCCCTTGGTAGGCACTCAATAAATAGCTGTCTAATTTAAATCAGGTGCCATTTCCACAATGATCAAGCCGACCCCTTAGACTAAATTCATGCAAGTTGATGAAGCTCTGTGTGACTAAGCCTGTGAACACAGATAGATATAAATGTTAGGCTGCCTCTTTCCCATACATTATCCCCCAGGAGTGAGCAGGCCTCTTGGCTTCATGAGGCTTTGCTGTGGAAATGGTGTTGTAAATGAAAGTCTTTCCTGTGTTGTGGATTTTGCAGAATGTGACCACGCAGCAGAGTCCAGCACAGGCAGGCTGGCCCCTGGGTGCAATGCTGAAGGTACCTGGTGAGCCATCCCCAGAAGTCAAGAGGCTCAGCCTAGTTGGGAAATATAATGAATGAAAAGAATCAGCAACATTAAAGGAGAACCTCTGTACAACCTCTCAGAAGTACTGAGTAGTTAATCAAGGCAGACTTTCAAAACAACCCTCAGGTCTCCCTCTGTAGAATTTTGTGTTTAGCAGCTTCCACCTGCTGTGCTTTTCAATGAGTTCAGGAAAAAGAGTAAGCCCTCACTGGCCATTCAAGTCCTCATTAAATTGGGCCCAGCACAGTTAAACACCAGGTACTCAGTCAGACATTGGCAGACTCTGATAGATCCCATCCTGGAACCAGGTTAAGTACAAACTGTTTCTTGCCTCCAGACCAACCTTTTCACCCTGAACAGGTGCATGCCAGCTGACTCTGTCACCTTCCTGCTTCCTGATGGGGCTCTAGGCATATATGGAGGGAAAAAGCAGAGTGGGGCCTGGGTCTGGTATTCCCCACTCCTAGCTTCCTCTCCACAGAATCATCTGCCAATCATAGTTCTTGCCCAAAGATCTTATGTTGGCAATGCCCTGCACACAGCCCTGTCTGTGGACCACCGAATTTCAGATCTCCCTAGTTCAGTTACAACCAGGCATACTCTCTGTGGCTGTTATCTTGCCTATGCACTGGTACTTCATTTGGCAGGTTAACAGTTAACCTCTCTGTATCTCAGGCTGCTTATTTGTGATGGGAATGACACCAGTACCCAGGTCACATGGGTGTTGTGAGAACAAAATAACACATTTAGAGTAGTTAGAACAGGGCTCAGTGAAATATTTATTACTGTTATTACAGAAGCTCTGTTTGGCAAGATTCCTCTTTTTAGCCTCAGATTTGACCTTAATCTCCTATTCCCATTCTTTTATAATAAAGGAAAATAACTGTGCAGATACTTTTTAAAATGTCATCTCTTATTTATCTTTAACATATTATCAGAAACAAGTTCAGCTATTTTTTTTCAGGGTCCTTTAAGAAACTGAAGTATTAAAGTGGTCTTGTCTCACCCAACACCAAAGGGAGGTCAAGTTCAAAGTCCAATGTGAAGTCAGTCAGGGCCTCCAGAATTTTAATCTACAGAAGTCACTTTGGTTTCAATCTTGTGTGACAGCACTGATGGATTGGTTGTCACTACCAGAACACTGTGTTCAGAAATAATGAGGAAGGAGGAGTGTTATGATTGATTACTAGGGTCTACCAAGTGTACATGTTGGAGTGATGACATCAGTGCCCTTATTCTTTGTTTAGTGGTCCACTCTACCTTCCCAAAGAATTAAATTGGGGTTCCCCCCCTTTATATTAATAAAGCAACTTCTATTTGTGGACTTCATAGGACAAGGTGGAAGGCATGGTGGGCCTTTGAACCTACTCCATCTTTGCTCCTGGTAGTTTATGGTCTGGGCGGAAAGACAAAGCAAAGAAGAGAGTGGCATACCTATTTACTCAATAGTATTTGAAACATGGGAGAATTTGCTGTTTCTTTTATTTACTGCTATTTCGATAAGTGCTGGAGATTTTAAAACAATGCACCTGTGTTGATTTTGGGAACCTACAAAGCAGGGAAAAGATGCCAGAAAGAACAAAAGGCATTTCCGGAAGTTCAATGGAAGAGAGTTGAGTCTAAGGGCAGTGTCAGAATAGGGTGCCAGATAAGCTCTGCTGGAGAGCATGGCCTGTTCAGAAAAGTGCTGATGACACACTTCTTAATATGCTTCTCTTCACAGTGTGGAGTCTGATACATGGTCTCTCCCTTCCCACCACCACTATCTTTAGACCTGGAGATCAGTCACGTCTATACACAGAACTTAAGCATTCAATTTAATGTTCAAGGAACTGAATACCAAGTTTCTTTAATTAAATTTATGCTGAGACTGAATACTTCAATTCAAGATTTCTGACACACTGAATCCAAATGATTATCTAATACTTAGTCTTCAATACAGTTACCGATTATGTGCCCTGTTTCAAGGAGTAAGTTGCTTCCTCAATCATGTAGTTATTGTGATGGCTAATCTTGATTGTCAACATGACCATATGTGAAATCAACTTAAACCATGTAGCTGGGAACTCCTGTGAGGAATTTCCTTGATTGGATCACTTGAGGTGTGAAGAACCACCCTAAATATGGGCACATCTTCTGGTGGTAGCCTGCCTAAAACAACATGGGAGAAGGAAGCTTTTGCTTTTTGCCTGCTTGCCTTCACTGGAGTGACCCAGATTGAATCCTTGGTCTTTCTGTCATTCCACCCAGATCACAGTCTGTAATTCACTCAGACAAAACCCTCGTGTGTGTGTGTGTGTGTGTGTGTGTGTGTGTGTGTGTGTGTGTGTACGTGGGTATGTGTGTGCACTTTTTAAGTTCCTTTAGATAACCTTGGCTAATACAAGTATTCTGGGCACCCATTTTGTTTTAACTTGCAGTATTTCCTTGTCTTCATTTACTCATAATTAACAAGTTAATTTCACAGGTATTATCCAAGTCACTGTGATGGGCACTGGCCAACTGGTTATAAGCAAGAGCCACATTATCCTTATGTCTCTTATAACATATAGTCTAATCTAAACTGTACCATTATTTGTCTTGTTACTGTGACAGAATACTCTGATAAAAACAACTTAAGAGAGAAAGGTTTATTTTGGCTCACAGTTCTAGGGTGTGACCCATTATGGTGGAGACTTCATGTCAAAAGGAACTGGGAGCTGGTCACCTTACATCCATAGTTTGGAAGCAAACACAGGTGAGTGCTAGAACTTAGCTTGCTCTCTGCTTTGTATTAGTTGAGGACCCCATGGTGTGCAGGTCTTCCAACCTTATGGAACTTAATCTAGATAATCCCTCACAGTCATGGCCAGAAGCCAATCTCCTAGGTGGTCCTAGATTATGCCAAATTGATAATATAAAGCATCACAGGGACATAAACAATAAATCATATAAACAAACATTGTACTAGACACTATAAAGCATATAGACAGAGTTAGATTTGAGGGATAAAGGTAGTGAGTGAGTTTTGGAGACAAAACTCTTGGAAATAGTAAATAGTAATGAAGAGACCCTGGTTGGGGAAAAGATAGCAGATAGACTTGGTTGATATAGTAAAAAATTTGAACATAGATAAAAGATGATGCTTAGGGATAAAGCTAGCCAGATTTCATAAGATTTTGTGGCTTTAATAAGAATTTTGATTTCACTGTGTATGTAATGGGAAGCCATTGCCCAGCTCAGAAACTCAGAAACCAGATCTTTTTTGGTGTGTATGTGTGTGTGTGTGTGTGTGTGTGTGTGTGTGTGAGAGAGAGAGAGAGAGAGAGAGAGAGAGAGAGAGAGAGAGAGAGAGAGGGAGAGAGAGTGAGAGACTGTTTTCAAGTCCTTGTGTGTTTCTGTGTGGTGGAATGCACTGGTACAGTTAGTGATGGATGTTGGGTGCCTTTCTACCATTCTCTACCTTCTTTGTGGAGACAGCATCTCTCACTGAAACTGAAACTCACCAAATTGGTTAGACTAACTGGCCAGTGAATCCCTGGGGTCCTCCTGTCTATCCCACCCCACCCACATTGCTGGGGTTATAGGTATGTTGCTTCCATGTTTGGCTTTGATGTAGGTTCTTGGTACTGAGATAAGGTTCTTATGTTTGCAAGACAAGCTTTGTGCCCACTGACCTCTCTCCTTACACCACAGTCCATACCCAATCTTGATCATGATGGTCTCCCAGCTTCTCACTGTTTCATAATCTCAGATTTCTGTCTTCCCTTCAGGAAACCTCCACTGCTCCTCAGGGCATGTCCTTTGAGGACACCTACACTGGCCTATTGTTTGTCACTTCATTGTCTTCCCAGAATCCTCTCTCTTCATTTTGATTTGTTTATCAACACTATGAGAACAAATTTTCCATTTTTTTTCTAGTTTAAAAAGCAGTACAAAACTTCAGTCACAGCATAAAATAGAGTCTAAAATTCTCTGGTTTTTCTTAACATCACTGCATTTCCCCCCAAGCCGATTCAATTCTATAATATGTAAGTTGTAAAAATTCACATTATAAATGCAAATTGTAGTTTCATTGGAACATTTGAATTTTGATTTGTAAAGATCTTGGGATGATACATTTTTCTAGTTCATACTATGTGAGATCCATTCTCTGTAGAAAATTAAAAATATAAAGTACAATCATATATTCCTTACTCTTAGCATTTTCTTGTTCCTATAAAGAGCAGTTCACACTTTCAGGGAATTAAGGTACATATGTCTACATCACTAATTCACTCCTTAGTGTTTTGTTTGGGTTTGTTTGAGTAACAATCTGAACATAATGTTCAAGCAGGAAGGTGTTTGGTACTGTCCATGGAGAAGAGGGATAAAATACAGAAGGGCTCATGTCTTAGTTCAAGTATCTATTGCTGTGATAAAACACAATGACCAAAGTCTCATAGTTAAATTTTGAGTTGTTTAGGAATCAAGAGGGTGTTCTGGATCTAAGAAGATATTTTTAAAATTATGAGGCAAGTTAGTATGAAAGCTGAGTTAGATATAGAACTTTAAACTCATGGAGATGGTTAGATAGTAGAATGTTAAAGTCAGGTGCCAAATACATATGGACTAGACATTGGGAATGTATGCTAAGCCATATAACTCTCATAATTGTGGCCTATTTATTTCTGTTGTTTTGTATTGTATTTATAGTTATAATAGAAAGAACCATTTGTTGGACTGAAAGGGAGAGCTGTTTGGGAGGAAAAAGAAATACCTTAAACTTAAAAAAAAAAAGGAAGAGGATGGGGGGTTGAGGGGAAGGAGGGTGGAAGGGTGGAACTGGGGGGGGTAGGGAGGGGATTGTGATTGAGATGTAACTTGAAGAAATAAAAAATAAATTTAAAAAAACACGATGACCAAAAGCTACTTGGGGAGAAAAGGGTTTATTTCATTTTATAGTTTTGAGTGCATTATCCAGGGAAGTCAGGGCAGGAACTCAAGGCAGGAATCTGAAAACAGGAATTGATACAGAGGCCATGGAGGAACACTGCCTACTGGCTTGCTCTTACTGACTTGTTCTCAATGGCTTTATCAGCCTGCTCTCTTAGAGTTTCCAGGACCACCAGACCAAGGATGGCACCACCCACAATGAGCTTTGCCCACCCCACCCCAACAAGCATCAAACAAGAAAATACATCACAGGGTTGCCAGCAGGCCAGTATGACAGAGATATTGTGTCAATTGGAGTTCTCTCTTCACAAATAACTCTTGTATCAAGTTGACTAAGAACTAAGCAGCATAGCTCATGTGTGACTAGAATTCCTTTCATCACTTTGTTACCCATCTCTATCACTCTAGAATATTTATGAAGTTCAATATCTACAACTAAGAGAACAAGGCGGTAATAGACAGGGCTCTAAGCAGGTTCAATTGTCAGCAAACAGTAACTTCTCTTATGATTTCTCAGCTTTGACAATGAAAAGTTAAAAAGAACTCCCCCCTCCCAAAAAAAAAAACCCTTAGTGAAAGTAAACCCATCATTCAAAACCCAAATGAAGTGCACTAGAAATATCCACACATCTGAGGCAGACATCCGAAAAGTGAGGTCAGTGTCATCTTCACCCCAGATGAATCGGCAGGAGCCTTTTTCTGTTGGTTTACTTCAACGTAAATGATACAAGGCCACGCAAGCACCATTCCGACACTTGACAGCATAGAGATGAAGTCTTACCACACCTGCACAGATGTTGCACAGTTAGACAGCTGCCAGCCCCACTTCCTAGTTTAATTTGGAGGAGGGAAAGTGCACAGTAAGCATTCCTCATTGCCACATTTCCTCCAAAGTGTGACGCACCATATGGAAACTGAAAGCTCAGCTCTGCAGGGCTCGACATAACTGAGGAACCGTACATGGGTTCTGCATACCATGGGAGACAATGACTAAATTCAGAAAAGAAAGCTTCGGTACGAAAGCACAAAATTACTGAACAGCATGGTTTGCATTTGAAGCTGTCAATCTAGGATATTTTTAGATAGAAATAACAGCCAAACTCTGAAAACCTAAAATTGCTTATTAGTGTATCAACCCAATATTCCATGGATAAGTGCTGCATACACAGACAATACCAACCAAATGTTATTCAAGAATGTGGATTTGTATTTCCTTCTCTGTTCTCTTTTTAATTTCTACATATGCAGTACCTATTGCCATGTATTTATACAGAAATAAATATATGCATGTGGTTTATAAAACAACATGGAAATGCAGAATCTGAAAAGTTGTGTTAAAGTAGCTCTTGCGCCACAAAACCATTTGAGTGATGGAATTAGATACTAAAGAAATATGTGGGCTGGGTGTGGGCTGGGTGTTTAGGATTTCCAAATTGTATTCTTGCATTCTCTGTCTCTCTGTCTCTGTCTCTCTCTGTCTTTCTGTCTCTCTTTCTCTCTCTCTCTCTCTCGCTCTCTCTCTCTCTCTCTCTCTCTGTGTGTGTGTGTGTGTGTGTGTGTGTGTGTGTGTGTGTGTGTGTGTAAGGGAGTGCATACACGTGGATCTATGGGTGTGAAAACCAGAGGGGATGTTGGGTATCTTCTTCAACTGTACACCACTCCCTTCCTTAAAGACAGAATTTATAACTAAACAAACACCACTCACCGTTTCTGCTATACTGGCTGGCTAGAGTGTTCCCAAGATATGCCTGTCTCTATCCTCCAAGACTATGGTTGCAGGTATGGATAGTCAGGCCAGTTTTTTCCCCCTTAATTCATTTATTTATTCACTTTACAGCCTGATCACAGTCACCATCCCTTCTCTCCTCCCAGTCCCACCTTTACCCCATCCCTCTTCCCCTTCTCCTCAGAGAAGGGGAGGCCATCAATGGGTACCAACCCAACCTGGTACAATAAGTCACAGTAGGATTAGCATATCCTCTCCCACTGAGGCCAGACAAGGCAGGGTATTTATGGGAAAGTAATCCAGAGGCAGGCAACAGTCAGAAACAGGCCCCATTTCAATGGTTAGGAGACCCACGTGAAGAACAAGCTGCAGATCCTATAGTCCAGCCCATACATGCTCTTTGGTTGGTGTTTCAGTCTCTGTGAGCCCCTGTGGGCCCACATTAGTTGACTCTGTAGTTCTTGACCCTTCCTTCTCTCTCAAGCCTTCCTCCAAATCTTCCACAGGACTCACCAAATTCCACCTATCGTTTGGTTATGGATCTCTGCATCTGTTTCCAGCAGCTGTTGGATGAAACCTCTCAGAAGACAGTTATGCTAGGATCCTGTGTGCAAGGATATCAGAAAGGAAGCATGTGTATGCATGGGTTCTCTCTCTCTCTCTCTCTCTCTCTCTCTCTTTCTGTCTGTCTGTCTCTCTCTATCACCACCAACATGAAAATAACAGGTATTAACAATCATTGATCATCAATATCTTTCAACATTAATGAACTCATTCCCCAATTAAAAAGCACAGACTAGCAAAATGGATGTGAAAACAGGATCCATCATTCTGCTATATACAAGAAACCCTCCTCAGGAACAAAGATATATACATTACCTCAGTGTAAAGGGCTGGAAAAAGATTTTCCAAGCAAATAGACGCAAGAAACAAGCTGGAATAGCCACTCTAATATCACATAAAACAGACTTTCAACCAAAATTAATCAAAAGAGATGGGGAAGGACACTTCATACTCATCAAAGGAAAAATCCACCAAGATGGCATCTCAATTCTGAATATCTATGTCCAAAATGCAAGGGCACCCACATTTGTAAAAGAAACATTACTAAACTTTAAATCATGCATCAAACCCCACACATTAATAGTGGGAGACATCAATAGCCCACTCTCACCAATGGATAGATCATCGAGACAGAAACTAAACAGAGAAATAATGAAACTAACCGGTGTTATAAATCAAATGGACCTAACAGATATCTACAGAACATTTCACCTAAACACAAAAGAATATACCTTCTTCTCAGCAGCTCATGAACCTTCTCCAAAATTGTTCATGTAGACAGTCACAAAGCAAGCCTCAACACATACAAGAAAACTGAAATAACTCCTTGTATCTTATCAGACCACCATGGATTAAAACTGAACTTCAACAATGACAGAAACAACAGAAAACTTACAAATTCATGGAAACTGAACAAACCTCTATCCAATGACCACTGGGTCAGGGAAGAAATAAATCAATAAAGTTTTTCCATAATTCAATGAAAATGAAGGCACAACATACCCAAACTTATGGGACACAATAAAAGCAATGCTAAGAGGAAAGTTCATAATACTAAGTGTCTTCATAAAGACATTGGAGAGATCTCGGACTAGCAATTTAAAAGCACACCTGAAAGCACTAGAAAAAAAAAAGAAACAAACACACTCAGGAGGAGTAGATGAAAGGAAATCATCAAACTGAGGGCTGAAATCAATCAATTAGCAGCAAAGAGAACAATACAAAGAATCAATGAAACCAAGAGCTCGTTCTTTGGAAAATGAGCAAGATAGACAAACCCTTAGCCAAACTAACTAAAGGGGAGAGGAACAGTATCAAATTTAACAAAATCAGAAATGAAAAGGTGGACATAACACAGACACTGAGGAAATCTAAAGAATCATTAGGTCTTATCAAAAGTCTGTACTCCACAAAATTGGAAAATCTAAAAGAAATGGAAATTTTCTTGATAGCTAAATCAAGATCAGGTAAATAGTTTAAATAATCTTATAACATCTAAGGAAATAGAATCTATCATTAAAAATGTCCCAACCAAAAGAAGCCCAGGGTCAGATGGTTTTAGCACAGAATTCTACCAGTCTTTCAAAGAAGAGCTGACACCAATACTCCTCAAACTATTCCACAAACTAGAAACAGAAGGAACATTGCCAAACTCATTCTATGAGGCCACAGTCACCCTGATTCCTAAACCACACAAAGATCCAACAACAAAAAAAGAGAATGTCAAACCAATTTCTCTCATGAACATTAATACAAAAACATTCAATAAAATACTCGCAAACTGAATCCAAGAACACATCAAAAACATCATCCTCCATGATCAAGTAGGCTTCCTCCCAGGGATTCAAGGATAGTTCAATATATGAAAAGCCATCAATGAAATCCACCATACAAACAAACTAAAAGTAAAAAGCCATATGATCATCTCATTAGAAGCTGAAAAAGGCTTTGACAAAATCCAACACTCCTTTATGATAAAAGCCTTAAAGAGATCAGAGATATAAAGCCTATACCTAAACACAATAAAGGCAGTATATAGCAAGCCAGTAGCCAACATCAAATTAAATGGAAAGAAATTTAAAGCAATTCCACTAAAATCAGGGACAAGACAAGGTTATCCACTCTCACCACATCTCTTCAATATAGTACTTGAAGTTCTAGCTAGAGAAATAAGACAACTAAAGGAGATCAAGGGGATAAAAACTGAAAAGGAAGAAGTCAAAGTATCGTTATTTGCAGATGATATGATACTATACATAAGTGAGCCTCAAAATTCTACCAGAGAACTACAGCTGATAAACACTTTCAGCAAACTGGCTGGATAAAAAATTAACTCACAAAAATCAGTAGTCTTTCTTTATACAAACAATAAATGGGCTGAGAAAGAAATTAGGGAAACAGCACCATTTCTCAATAGCTGCAGACAATACAAAATATCTTGGTGTAACTCTAACTAACCAAATGAAAGACCTGTATGTCAAGAACTTTAAGTTGGCAACCAAGAGTAGTCATAGCAAAGGGAGTCCTTTAAAATCTGCCTAGATGAGGCCAGGATGCTGCAAACTCAGAAGCGTGAAGCAGTCCCCTCCCTTCATGGTCTTATACTCCTACTTATGGTCCAGTCATTGCAGAGTGTCTGCCTCCCCATCTTCTCTAGGAGACCTTCCTCCCAGAGTAGAAGTCTCTTTTCGCCCATTCCATGGGTGAGTACCAGAGTCCTTGGATGGGATGACCCTGCACAGAAAGCCTCTTCTTTAGGTTAGCTCAGGTCTCCCACTACACTGTGGTCCCCTTAACACAATGTTAACACATTTTCTTTTCTCTGAGTCTCCTGAAGCTCAAAATTAACTTGAATAAAGTTTCCTAATCTGAAAAAAAAGCTTCAAGTCTCTGAAGAAAAAAATTGAGGAAGACATGCCAAGTTTTTATGTGGGTACTAGGATTCTAGCTCAGGGGCTAAAGCCTGCAAGGTAGATCTCTCACCCACTGAGCCTCAGCCTCAAATATTGTTTTTAAACATTTATCAATTGGCAGGAAGATTTATATATATATATGTGTGTGTGTGTGTGTGTGTGTGTGTGTGTGTGTGTGTAAATAAGGCACATTTTGGGGTTGGAATAGAAGATAGTAAGAATGAAGTAAAGTATTCCTTTAAGGGAATGAATCCTATTCATTCTACTGCAGAGACATTCTAATGTTTGTTGAACTTTACCTTCCCAGCTCTCAGTGGTGGGTTGTGCTAATGGCCATCTCAATTGATACTGTTCCATCAGGTCAAGCAGAGAGCAGTTCAGTCATTGCTCTGTGGCCAGGCAGACTCAAACAATAATGTGCGTTATAAGATACCAATACTATTATGGTTTCACCACATGGTATCTGACATTTTCACAAAGCATTAGATCACAAGTGCTTCAGAGTTTGTCTGTTTGACCAAAATAAAGAAAATATTTACAAAATGCTTTGCTATAATCCCAATGAAATGTTTGAAAATCATAGAACATATGCATTGTTTATTGCTGTTTAGCTATACAAGTATGGGTACATCAGAAAATACTTTCAAATACTTCGCTAAAATATTTTTATGAAAGAAGTTGATTGACAAATAGACTAGTCTTATGAGTTCATTAGTTATATAGGGTTCTATTGCATATCTTACAAACTGTATTAAAATAGTGAATAAGTAAGCAGAATTTCACCAAAAAAATGCGGAATGAAATATTGCAATTATATTAAGAGGAGACTAATTACCTTAAGCAGGAACATCATCTTAGGTTTTAATTTTAAATAACATTTATTATTTTGTGTGTGTGTGTGTGTGTGTGTGTGTGTGTGTGTGTGTACAGCATCACCATGTGTGGAGGTCAGAGGACAGCTTGCTGCAATTGGTTCGGTTTTCTCTTTTTACCATATGGATCTGAGCATTCTTATAATCCAAACTATTTTGTCTTTTAATATCAATAAATACTACTCTTTACAGAGCAAGTAGGAAACATATACTTTTAAAAACACTTGTATTGAGTTTATTCTTTGGTAATTTCATGCATGTGTTAAATGTCTTTAGATTGTTCTAATCTAATCTAATCTGGGATCTTCCCCTACTCTTGTTATAAACCCTCCCTACAGTTCTCCTTCCACATTCACTATTCTGTTGCTGATTTAGGAGCCACTGAGTTTAACCAGGATCAGCTGGGTGAGCATAGCTTTGGAACTATTTGCTGGGAGATGTTGGGTTCCTCACTAAGAACACAACTAAAGAAGGTGAGTGCCCTTCTCCTCCTGAAGAATCCATCAGCAGGCCGTAGTTCATCAGGGATGGGCAGGACCAATCACCTATTCACCTCGTCCTGCTGTGTTTCTATACATTTCATTCCAGATAATTGAGTCACAGGTCTTGAAGGACCATCATCTAATAATTTATTGAGAATTTTGTGTCACAACATTATGATAAATACTGAACTATAGTTCATTATATCTATCTTCTCTCATCTTTTATATCACTTCTGCTTCTTCACCAACAGTCAGTTATAACAGTAACTAGTAATAAATAATAAAAATGTATCTTAAAGCAAAGCTTTGCATGCATATCTGTCTCCACAGATTATTTCCAAAATGTTACATTACTATATCAAAAGTTATGCAATTTTTGACCGTGTGTTAAAACGTTTTAAATTAGAGAAGCAATATATGGTCATGTTTCTCTAGAAGAAAAAGTGTTTTCCCTTCTTCCCTCACCCGGACCTATAGCCCACCCTTCTGAGGTAAACACTGGTAACAACTTCTTGCATACTCTTCCAGAAATTACTGAAGCACAGTAAGTCCAGGAAGCACACCACACCTTAGTTGCATGTCCCTGAGAGTCTTTAGATTCGTTGTGTACATCTTCACTTCAATTGTTTTAAGCCTCATTAGATTTGACTACCTAGTTAGAACATAGCTAATGAAACACCATAGTCCTGATGGAGAGAATGTATTCAACTTTTGTCATTGCAACAATGTAACATTCTAGTGTGTGTGTTTTGAAAAGCTTTAAAAGTGTATAATTAGAGAAGGAATTTTTCAAGTAACAGGATAAAAGCCTTTTAACTTTCTTAGCTATTACTATATTGTCTTCTAATAGATAATAATTTCTAACAACTCTGCAATGCATTTTATATCAGTGTTTAGTCCTTGCCACACCAAAAGCTAAGGAAATCTATTATTTTGTTATTTTCATTCTTATTTCTTTAATTATGAATGAGATAAACTTATTCAACTTATGCCTCAAAAACTTTTTATGTTTATTTATTACTTCAGGTTACATCTCCATCACAGTACCCTCTTTCCACCCTTCCCAGTCCCACCTTCCCACCCTCTACCCCCTATCCCTTCCATCCCACTCCTCTGGAGTGGAGTGTCCCTACATAACAGTCTCCTGCCCCAGTTCAGCAGTCATATGAGGGCCAAGAGCCTCCTCATACACTGGGGGCCTACAAGGCAGCACCACTAGGGCAAAGTATCTCATTGACAGGTAACAATGTCTATGTTCCTGTTCCCTTTGGTGCATTGGTTGTAGTATAGTTATCCTGTACTATATGGCTAAAATCCAACTATAAGTGAATAGATGCCATGTGCTCTCATCTTTCATCAAAGAGGCTTCTTTTTACAGCATACAGTATATTACAGAGATCTACAACTATTCAAAACACTAAGAGTAATTGACCGTGAGATGCCCAACCACAATCAGTACATCTGCTATTCAACTTCTATACCTAATGCTTAAGGGACATTTTAGAATGTTCCTTAACAATGTAGAGAGTGCAGAAAGATTGTAACAGCCAGAGGACCATGATGCCTGGTGATAGATAATGCCTTTTAGACAGGATAGGGATGTTGCACCTATGAGATTTCAACAATAGAATTGTCCAAACAAGATCTGTGTAATGTCATCAGCAAGTAGTTCTTCTAAGTGTCACCTTATGGGTTGAATAATGAAGAACGTAAGAAAGAACCTTGGTTTTTTTTTAGAAGTCCCAGTTTCATGGGTTTAAGCTATTAATGTCTAAAGGATCTTAATATTTACTTTTCCATATTTTCCTTTATTCTGTTTATTCAACAATATGAGCAAATATTGGTTAAAGTACCAAATAAGAAATTGGAAGCAATTATGTCTATTGACCATTTGCGAGTCTTTTCTTTCATTTTTCTTTTCCCTTTTACTTTTGAATAATCTAAGTTATTGTCAAATTACACTACATGTGTCAAGCACAGTTCAGAACTGGTTCAGGAACTGCAGCTAGACCAAAAGATGACAGATGGCCTCAAAGACTCAGAGCCACTTACAGCAGACACGCTGATATTTTCAGGAGGGGAGTGATTTCCTTATGAAGTATTTAGTATTAAAATACTAAATAATGAATGTGTTCATGAGGCAGGAAACCCCAAGGATACTCAAATTTTATTTCAATGGGGAAATAAATGTCATATAAATAATCGATGAAGAATTAACTTGTCTCAATGTCTGTTCAGTTTTTTGTACTTTTTGAGAAAAAGATTCATTTTTGTTTTAACTATGTGTGTATGTATGGATCTGTGCATATATGATTTGAGGTACCCATGGAAAACAGAATAGGATCTGCTGGAGCTGGAATTACAAGCAGTTGTGAGTCACCCAATGTGAAGGTAGGAACAAAATTTTGGTTCTTTGGAAGAGCAATATGGACTCTTATCTACTTAGCCATTTCTCTAACATTCTTCCCTGCATCCCGTTATAGTGTTTTGAGACAGGATCTCACATGGTAGCTCTCAGGCTGATCTGGTACTTTCACAGCCTGAAATAGCCTCAAACATATAGCCTCCTGAATGTCAGGAATATTGGCCTCCATGCCTAGCTATTGCCAGTCTATTACTTATTTCTTATTTATTAATAATTTTTAGGGGTAGGGTTGAGACAGGTTCTCACTATGTAGCTCTGGATACCCTGGAACTATGTAGACCAAGCTGGCCTTGAATGCAGAGCAATCTATCCGTTTCAGAGTCCCAATTGGTGGGATTAAAGGCATACATCACTATGTCTTGCCCCATTTTTCTTAATTTTTTTAAAGATTCTATTAATTTTTATATATGTATTGTTTTGTCTACATGTATATAAGTGCATTGTGTGTGTATCTGTTTCTCTCTTTCCCCCACCGTGTGTGTGTGTGTGTGTGGTGTGTGTGTGTGTGTGTGTGTGTGTGTGTGTGTGTGTGTGTGTGTG
>CAJQZJ010032188.1:12678362-12698709 GCA_907164525.1 Lophiomys imhausi
GTGTGTGTGTGTGTGTGTGTGTGTGTGTGTGTGTGTGTGTGTGTGTGTGTACAGTGCACAAGGAGGTCAGAGCTAGAGTTACAGAAAGTTTTGCGCAGTTATGCCTGTGCTAAGAATCAAACTCTGACACTCCACTCCAGAGGAGTGGGATGGAAAGGTTAGGGGGTAGAGGGTGGGAGGGCAGGACTGGGAGGGGTGGAAAGAGGACACTATGATGGAGATGTAACCTGAAGTAATAAATAAATAAATTAAAAAAAAAGAATCAAACCCTGGTCCTTTGCAAGAGCAACAAATGCTTTTAACAACTGAGCCACCTCTCCAGGTCCTTACTTTATCTTTTTTTCCTTAAGTGATTTCCTAAGTTTGGCAGGTCCTCAAAAGCTTGCAGGACTGCTGCCATAATCCCTTATGACACAGAAATTAAGAGTCACTGATAAGATGGCAAATCACAGCATGAAGTAACATGTCATCATAAGGGAATGCATAAAGCCCTGGCAGCAAGCTTGAATACAAGCAGAAATGGATATCCATTTTGTACAGTCCATTTTACTTGCATAGTATTTTTTTTCACACAAATAATGTACAATGGATTCAAGTTTGCATTTGGAGGAGAGGCAGACATGCATTCAAATTTGATCCTACCACTGTTTAGCTATCTGACTTTGGGTGAATTGCTTTACATTACTACTAACAGTTATCAGCTACAGGATGGGGAAGTGATGACCCTAATTAAGGATTTTAACAGTGTTCTAATAGTCTTAAATATGATCTCCTAACTATGGAGACAATGATAAAGTGCCTGGAAAAATAAATGGCTGCCAAAATTGTACAATAAATGCAAAAAAACTATGACCACTGTACACACACACCCACACACGCACACAAACACATACACACACATGCAAAACAAAAAGCAAATAATTGCTCAGACACAGTCTTTAAGTTTATCTCATGTATTACAGACTTGTAGAGAGGCAGATAGTTCAAATAACACTCAGAATTTTTTCAGAAACAGTAAATAGTAACTAGGGGTAAAACCTAATTTTTATTCATTCCTTTGTCCACCCTTTAATCCACTTGGTCTCATTAGACTGCCTGCAATGGAGATAAAGATGGCTTTGCATTGCAAAACAGTCATGTCATCCCCAAAGGTGAGACCCTCGTTCATCTTCTGACTTCTCACATATGCCTTGGAGTCAAACCTTCTTTCCATTCAGCTGCCTTAAAAAGTTAACAAGGGATCATACTAATAACCCACTTTTGGTCAATTTCATATTCCCAGATTCTGAAACATGAAAAAAAAAACTCATACAAATGTGACTCTTGCAAAGATTGCAAAGAATCCCTCTGACAATGTCTGATAAAAGCAGGAAGCAAAATCAATGCAAACCTATAATGTTTTCCTCATTTTTACTGCAGTATGTTAAGAAAGAAAATGATCATCAGTTCATCAGTTCCAGCAACTGAATGAAGTATTGATGGTGAGTCGTTAGAGGAAGATTCCATTTGATTCCCTGCTGTGAGAGCTCCCTCCCTGCCTCCAGGGAGATGGGACCCTTGCCAGTGAGCCATATTTTAGTGCATTTGCATTTTATGTCGGGTAATATTCTCATTGGAATTATATTCTGTTGATTGTACAGTGCATGTAAGAAATGAGAAAACAAAACCCCTTTCCCAACCAATACCTAAATCATAAGTACATAATGCATTGCTTATTACAGAATCACAGAAATAGATGGGGGGGGGATGCTGGGTAGGAAGGGAATTTACAAACAATTTAATTTAATGTCTCTTCTTACTGTAGTTTTTATAGGGTCTTTTCACTTGTATAACTGGGTTGATTGGTTAGTTTTACCATTTATTCTGAACTGGGTATTGTAAGCATTCCCTGTGCCTTGTAAACATGAAAAAAAGAGTTCTACACATATAGTATCAGATTCTCCTAGGAAACTAAGATTTAGAGTAGTTACATAGCATTCCCAGGGTAAAATAATTAGTTAACGATACCTTGGGGACTTTAACCTAAGACTAAGTTATGCCAGAGCCTGCAAACACAGCAAGCAATCCTCTCCTCCTACCTTTCTCATGTCTCTATATCATTTTCTTTTGCTGGGTTCCTTCTTTTGTTCAACCTTCAAATTGTGTTCTGTTTCAGCATCTTTAACCTCATTGCTCCATAGTTGACTCAGCAGCCAGTACGAGCCCATAAGCTGAGCTATCAATTAATTAATGCCTATTAATTAGCTATCAATGAGCAAACAATTAATGTTCTTCCTTTCAACTTTAACATGAATGTTCTTCCAAGTTTGAGACCCAAAAGTCCCCTTCTTAAAGTCACACAACCCTTAATTGACTCTAGCATCAAATGCACATTCCTTCTACTCATCCCTCCTTCCTCTCCTGTCTTTTACCCCTGTTCTACTAAGGCCCATGACCCACCAGTGCATCACTGCACAAGCCTCATAGACTTTCCCCCATCTCCTGAAAAGCTATCTTTTTTTTTAATACTTTATTTTTTTTCTTCAAGTTACATCTCAGTAACAAACCCCTCCCTATTCCCCCTTCCTATCCCGCCCTTCCACCCTCTTCCCCCCCAGAAGTTTCCCCTTTCAGTCCAACAGATGGTTCCTTCTCTTATAGCAGTAAGTATTATACAAAACAACAGATATAAATGTGCCACATTTATGAGAGTTTAATGGCCCAGTATACCTTCCCAATGTCCAGTTTATACCTATTTGGCCCCTGACTTTAACATTCTACTATCTAACCATCTCCATGAGTTTAAAGGTCTATATGTGACTCAACATTCATAGTAACTTGCAACACACTTTTAAGAGTATCTTCTTAGATCTATAACACCCTCTTGATTCCTAAACAACTCAAAATTTAACTATGAGACTCTAGCTGTCTATTCTTCAACCACCTCAGAGACCTGAGAGGGATAAATATATCTGAAAAGCTATCTTCATGCTGTTCTTAGTTTCCATGGCTTCATCACCCGAGGGCAGGGCTGTGGCATAGAATTTCCTGGTCCATTTCCAGTCTATCTTCCTCTCAGCCTCCAGAGTGATATTCCTAAGTGTAAACCAATTACATTCCTTCCCTATTTATAATCCTTAGTGCATTTTGAATTTCTAGGGAAGATATGGGGAAGAGGGAAAAAAAAAAACCCTATCTGTTGTTTGTCTCATGATTCACAGGATCTCTATGACCTGATTCTTCATGAACATTCTAGCTTTCACCTCTTGCTCCTATCTGATAGTTTCCACTCTTGAAACCCCATGTTACATGGAGTTACCCAATTGTGTCAAGCTCACTTTTTTTTGTTAAACTTTTGTCTTTTCCAGTTTCTCTTAAAAACATCTCTCCCACACACACTTATTCCTGTCATCTTGCAGAATTCCTCATCAGCTTTTAAAACAAGCCTCACATGTCACCCCTTCCATACACACACACAAAAACACCCTACTCTAGGGGGAGGCCTTTTGTTCCTAAAATAGTTATTTTTCCAGTATACCTTTGTTCTGGGGCACTCAGGTCTATAATTTTCATAATGTATGGGATTATTCATAATGTACGGCAGTTATACAAGTGAAAAGACCCTATAATGTTTACACACAGACAGCAAGTGTTGTTAAGTATAAAATCCATAATCCTTTCTAAAGGTTGAATTACTCAAATGATACTACTGTCCATTTGTTCCACACAACTTTGTATGTTATTTAATATGTTTTATAAACATATTGAGGCATAACACAAGTTCATCTGAATTCCGCATAGCATCCTTTAAATTACACATGTACCTGTAACATGTACATGTGTGGATGGAATGATGCTTGTCGAGATGATACACATAGCCTATAAATGTCATGTAAGCCCCCTTAAATCTGCTTTATATTCATTATCAGCTCATGCAGACATACATGCAGGTGTGACACATACTTTCAACAGTTCTTCTCAGAATGTTCTTGAATGAACAGCAGAAACCTTACATGAAAGTTTGTTAGAAATGTCACCTTAAGATCCCTAACGTACTAAGTAAGAAATTCTGGAGGGGTATGGTGCCATCACTCTATGATTTAGCAAGTCCTACATGTATGTCTGATAGGAGCTCAAGCTTAAGCTTGTCCCAAGCATATGTTATGCACCCTCATTCAGATGTTTTCTCTCCCACCATGCTATTGCTCATGTAGGTAATGCTGGTTTTTGGAATTACTGGTTTTCATTGTAAACTTGATACAACCTAGAATTACCTGGGGAAGGAGTTTCTGTAAATCTACATCAGTTTGGCATGCACGTGCATGTGTGTGTGCATGTGTGCATGCATATGTGTGTGTTCATGTTCATTTGAAGTGGGAATACTCACCCACTATAGGTGGCACCATTCCATAAACAGGGAGTCACGAACCTTATGAGAATAGAGAAAGTGAGTTGAAAGTAAGCAAGCATTCATTCGCTGCTCTCTGCTCCAGATTATTAATGTGATATGAAAAACTCTCTCAACTCTCTGCCATAGCATCTTCCCCAATATGATGGACGATAACATGGAACTATGGAGCTGGAGAGATGGCTCAGTGGTTAAGGTCACTTGTTGCTCTTCTAAAGAACATAAACTCAACACCCATCACCCTCATGACAGATCACAATTTTTTTTTTGTAAATCCAGTACCAGGGGATCCAACAATCTCACACAGACATACATATAGGCAAAACAACAAATAAAATGAAGATAAATTAAAAAAAATTCCATGGAACTATACAGTAAAACAAATACTTTCTCCCTGAGTTGCTTTTGCTGTTGTTATTATTTTTATCAAAGAAACAGGAAAAAATTAAGCCAACATATTCATTAAAATGTTATACATTAGTTTTTTAAAAAAACCATATTCACTAAGATGGCAAAGGGTTCTATTATGCATGAATAAACAGTGCATGTGTTTATTCAGATGCTATACCTGAGATATACCAAACCCTTTACTAGAAAGCATGCATCCCTGTGGAAATCATGCTAACATTCACCGTGTTGCTAACAATACATACTTTAATTGTTCAGTCGGTAAAGACCAATTTTTACAGGATACACTTGTACATAGACATATTTTACCACATCATTCTGATTGCTTATGTACCAAGTCAGATCAAACTTCTTCATGTACAAGGGATTATTAAGCTGTATACTCACTCATTCACATACCAACTTCTACATGCAATACCCATTGCTGTGCAACAATCCAGAGATGAGATTATTGAGTAACTACTTTTCTGGCTGTTCCCCCAGATTGACTTTGATATTGTTCTTCAGAAAACCAACTTTGTCCTCTCTGGCACCCCAGCCTCTCTCCTGATACTGGAAGCATGCCACTTCCTTTGCAGAATGTGCTGACCCAATTACTGCTTTATTGCTTGTGGTGACGTCTAGGTTAGCTCATGTATACCAGTGTTCTCACAGAATTTATACCAGTTTTCCATATTCAAATACTCTCATCTACTTGAAGAAAACTGTTCCAGCAAGCATTAGCCTTTCTCTGAGTTTAAAAATCATACTTAGTTAATATATTGTCTTTAGCAACACACAGTCATAAAACTACTAGGCATTCTATGTTCATTGATTTCAGGAAACATTTTGATTGGTTCTACTTCATAATTCTATAACTGTATTGGCCACAATCAATAATAAAGACTTCTGTAGTATTACTGAGCTTACATAGAAAATAAAAAGTATTGATTAAGTGCTTATTATGAAATCAAATTCCCTTGTGGCCCAGAAATTTTTCTCTGCTCATCTCATGATTCCTGTCTCATACTTGCAGAGATAGAGAGAGCTTAGTTTTGGAAATTATACTGACCCAGCTTAAGTCTTGTTTCCATCACTTACTGACCCTGTAAACTTGAGAACATTATTCAGTATTTCAGAGATAGTCCTCACCTGTAGGAGTTGCAGTTTCTATGTGAAAACTATACAGTAGACAACTGAAGCAAAGTTAGCTTTTTAAAAAGATTATACGTCTTGTTCAAGGTGATAAGTATGGGTCTAATTTTATTCTTTTACATGTGGAAATCCAGTTGGACCAGCACAATTTGTTGAAGATGCTGTCCTTTTTCCATTGTACGGTTTTGGCTTCTTTGTCAAAAATTAAGTGACCATAGGTGTGCGGGTTCATTTCTGACTCTTCAATTCGATTCCATTGATCCACTGGTCTGTTTCTATACCAGTACCATGCTGTTTTTACAACTATTGCTCTGTAGTACAGCTTGAAATCTGGGATGGTGATACCTCCAGATGGTTTTGTTGTTGTTGTTGTTGTTGTTGTTGTTGTTGTACAGGATTGATTTAGCTATTCTGGGTTTTTTGTTATTCCATATGAAGTTGAGAATAGCTTTTTCCGGGTCTATAAATAATTGTGTTGGTATTTTGATAGGAATTGCATTGAATCTGTATATTGCTTTTGGTAGGATGGTCATTTTTATTATGTTGATACTAAACTTAAGTACAAGTAGATCAAAGACCTTAACATAAGGCCGGACACACTAAATCTACTAGAAGAAAAAGTGGGAGAAACCCTCGAACTCATTGGCACAGGTGACAACTTCCTGAACAGAACACCAACAGCTCAGGATCTAAGACCAACAATCAATAAATGGGACCTCATGAAACTGAAAAGCTTCTGTAAGGCAAAAGACATTGTCATTCCAACAAAACAGCAGCCTACAGATTGGGAAAAAAACTTCACCAACCCCACATCTGACAGAGGGCTAATACACAAAATTTACAAAGAACTCAAGAAATTAAATGCCAAGAAACCAAATAATCCAATAAAAAATGGGGAACAGAGCTAAACAGAGAATTCACATAGGAAGAATCCCTAATGGCTTCAAGACACTTGAAGAAATGCTCAGCATCCTAATCATCAGAGAAATGCAACTCAAGATGACTCTGAGATTTCATCTCACACCTGTCAGAATGGCTAAGATCAAAAGCTCAAATGACAGCACATGCTGGTGAGGGTGTGGAGAAAGGGGAACCCTCCTCCATTGCTGGTGGGAGTGCAGGCTTGTACAACCACTATGGAGGTCAGTCTGGCGATATCTTAGAAATCTTGGAATAGCTTTGCCTCAGGACCCAGCCATACCACTTCTGGGTATACACCTAAATGACTCCTTAAGGAATCATAAGGAAGTTTCCTCATCTATGTTCATAGCAGCCTTATTTGTAATAGCTAGAAACTGGAAACAACCCAGATGTCCCTCAACTGAAGAATGGATTAAAAAACTGTGGTACATCTACACAATGGAATACTACTCAGCTATCAGAAACAATGAAATCATGCAGTTTGTGGCCAAATGGATGGAACTAGAGAAGCTCATCCTGAGTGAGCTAACCCAGACCCAGAAGGATGCACATGGTATCTATTCACTTATAGTTGGATTTTAGCCATATAGTACAGGATAACTATACTACAACAAATGCACCAAAGGGAACATGAACATAGACTTTTCTTCCTGTCAGTGAGACACTGTGCCCTAGTGGTGCTGCCTTGCAGGCCCCTAGTGTATGAGGAGGCCCTTGGCCCTCATATGACTGCTGAAATGGGATGGGGGACTGTTATTTAGGGACATTCCACTCCAGAGGAGTGTGATGGAAGGGATAGGGGGTAGAGGTTGGGAGGGCGGGACTGGGAGTAGTGGAAAGAGGACACTGATGGAGATGTAACCTGAAGTAATAAATAAATGTTAAAAAATAAAAGATTATAAGTCAAATAAGGGCATGAATTATGCTTGTTCACAATGAAACTATCATGCATTGACAGAGAAGGTCAGGACTGAGAAGCTGAATCCACATACACAGGAAAACTTATTTATATAAGTTTTATATAAATTTTATAAAACATTATATAGGATATCTCAGGAGACATCCAAACCAATGGCTTCAGAGTAAGTACTTGGCACAGTGGTCAGAAATCTACCATTCAAGCAAGTAATAAGTAATTAATTCTTATGATTCTACCTTTAGGTATTGGGGAGCTCCCAGAAGTAACAAAGAGGTAGTGCGAGAGTCCCAGTTAGCTCAGGTGTCGCTAAAATAAAACCTAGAAACAGAAGTTAAGTCAGAAGTCCCATCCTATTGATTGAGGCACTTGATAAAAGAGGAGATATTGATCTTGAAAAACTGAGCACAAGACAACAATCCCAGGATGGATAAATACAAGGTTTATGAAAAGGATAAAGAGCTGCACAAACAGTGATTCTTGAGATCACTCCTGAGATACCACACTCAGAGTCAGATTACCTACAAGTTCACTCACAAAAGGACTGGTGCCTAACAAGCTTGAGGCTACCACTTACTAGAAAAGAGGGTGGAGCTTTCTCATATAGTCTTGAGGACTAAGAGAGACTGTAGGGTACTGGGTGGTCATTAGTGAGGTGAAGTTAGAAATGAATAGAAATGGTGATATGGTTTGGTGAGAAAGAGGCCTATGCAATGGATTTCAAATATCTGAGACACTTATGTCATAATTCAGGGCCTAGAAACCAATTTGGCTTCCTAGTTGTACATAGTTGCTCTTAAATGACAGCATACATGAAATAATTAGAACATAGTTTGGCACAGACTCCATAATTTATTATCTAATGTAACTTTCTAAGATATGAAAACTTAAGGAACAATTGTCCAATTATGGGTGGGCTTGGTATAGTGGTTGTGTGTCAGAAGACTGGCATATTTAAACAAATTTTGGGGTATTTGGGAGAAAGCTGGGCAATGAGTGAATACCAGCAAATACAAAAGCACACAGTTGGAGAATGAGAAGGATAGCAGGTATCACAGAGAATCAGGGAAAGCACAAAGTATAGAAGAAGTCTGGAATCAAATCACGAAGGGCCTCAACTATTTTGGTTAGACCTAAGACTGTAGGTAACAGTAAGCCAGTGGAGGTCATTAAGCAGGTTGTGGCCTCAGCTGATATGGAATCTAAAATGTAATGAATTCTGGCCACAAGAAGAATACTCTTAGGCAGGAGGAAGGGAGCTGACTAGGTTATTCTGTTACAGTTTAGATGAAAGATGATCTGGATCAAAGAGAGTTGGAAGGGTGGAGATGGGATTCGATATGTAGAACTGACAGGATTTGGTGGTCACATGGACAAAATGTTGGGAGAGAGTGACTGAAATGAACCCTATCATACTTTCAGAAACAGTTCAGGCTTCATATTCCTGTCTGTGTGGGAGGAGATGGGTGCACATGCACATGTGTATAGAGGCCAGAGTTCAACCTCAGATGTCAATCATCAGATGTTATCCACCGTCCTTACAGAGTTTCTCATTGGCCTGAGACTCACTGATTTGGCTACTCTGGCTGGCTAGCAAGCCCCAGTGATCTGCCTGTGTCCTCCTCCATATCTGGGGTTATAAACATCTTCCAGCATGCCGGGCATTTTACATGGCTTCTGGGGATCAAATCCAGGCCCTCATGTAAGCATGGGAAGCATTTTATCAACTGACCCATCTTTTCTGCTCTAAGTGACCTGTTACAATGAATCTAGGAACAGTAAATGGTTCCCCTGAGGAAACAGAGAAGAAACAGCAGGACTTCCAGACTCCTAGAGCCTTGACTGCCTCTTCTGGGATGATAAAGCAGCATGGATAATCTAGTGAGGGGAGATTCACTGGCTTCACTTCATTCAAGCAATGAAGATAAAGCAGCTGCCGTGGTGGTGACGCTCATAGATGTCAGCTGAGTTGATGAATAGGAATTCTAAAGCCAAAGCACATAGACCTGAGGTCAAGGGCAAAATTGGTTGGTGGTGATGGAATGTTTGCCAGTTGCATCAGAAGAGACAGGGAGCTAATTACTGCCTTGTGTGTGGGCAGAGGGCTGACATTCTAAAATTTCAAAGCTCCATTACAGATGCCACAACCAAAATATTCAGTGAAAAATGTCAGGGCTACACATTAAGTGGCCAGCCAATTGGATGAATAAATGAATGAATAGATCTATCTGAAATATTAAATCTGGGTTTCAAGATCCCCCAGTGATTACATTACTGTTCACATTTTCCACACGGGCATGGTGATGGCATATTAATAATCACTGGGCTGATTAATGGATCATTGTTAACTTGGCGGGATGCTGTAGACATCTTCAGGCTTCCCTACTTACAGCAATCCTGTTGAACATTTTCTTCTACAATTAGAATGGAAGTACAACTGTAATCTTCACCAAGTTAGAAAATCATTCAGAACCAGTGGCTTCCCTTCTTTTTTCCTCCCTGTCCTTTGTGGTCATAGGGCTCTTAAAGATATGGCCTTTGTGAGGAAAGTGGAGATCATAGGCCATATCAAGTTGCTTTATGGCATTTGAAAATTAAGTAGAAGGACAGAGAAGGTGAAGAGAGAGAGATTGAAGTAAAAGGAAGCAAGGCAGGGTAAGGAAGAAAGGAAACTGAAAGGGGGGGAGAAGGATGGAAAACAAAGACAAAAGAGGAAAATGGGAGAATGGGGAAATGAGAGAAAGGTGGAAAAAGTAGCAGCTGGAGAGAGATGGGAACAGACTGAATAAAATCTGAATGGCAATGATTAAAGTAGAAGACACCTGGAAAAACTGTTGGATAAAAGAACAGTCCCTAAAAACGGTCATGATTATAAAGAGTCATGGAAAAAGAGAATAAACTTCATCCTATAGTGCTACAAGGACCAAAATAGAAACTGGAACAACTCACAAGAAGACAGCCTACCTTTTGCTAAACAATCTGAACTACTGAATTAATCAGCCTCTTCAGAACTATCGGTGAGATGTCTCCCCAGACTCACAGGCTGAACGTTTGTTCCATGGTTGGTTTTTTTTGTTGTTGTTGTTGTTTTGTTTTGTTTTTTAATGTAGGGAGGCTCGGAGACCTTTAGAAGGAGGGTAGAGCTGGCAGAGGTCACTAATAGCAAGTCTTTGAAAGTTATACGTAGTCTCTGCCTTAGTTAGGGTTGCTATTGATATGAAGAGACACCATGACCATAACAACTATATAAAGGACACATTTAATTAGGGCTGGCTTGCAATTCAGAGGTTTAGTCCATTGTCATCATGGCAGAACACATGGTGACACTCAGGCACAGTACTGGAGAGACAGCTGAAAATTCTACATCTTTCAGCAGACATCAGAAGGAGACTACCACACTAGGCTTAACTTGAACACATATGAGACTCAAAGACTCAAAGCCCTCCTCCACAGTAACATACTTCCTCCAACAAGGCCACACCTACTTCAAGGACAGAGACACTTCCTAATAATGCCAGGGCCTACAGGCTAATCATTCAACACATGAGCCTATGGGGACCATTCCTGTTCAAACCACCAGTTTCTATTTCCTGTCACATATAGTTGCTCATGCTTTCCTCACCTGCCATGTTCTGAAACACCATCCCAGTGCTTCTGCAACCATGAACTGATCTGTTCTGATGCATCTTCTCTGATAATGGACTGCAACTATGAGCCCAAATGAGTCTTTTCTCTTTTGTTTTTCTACTGGGTATTTTGTCATAGCAACAGAAGAATAATCAATACGCTAGCCAAGCCTTGAGACTGTAGCACAAACTTGAGCCTGGCACAGAGACATGCCACGACTCAGATGGGAGACATACAATCCTTATGCCCATAGCACGTTGAAAGTCAAAGTTCAATAAGATTTCCCTGGACAAATGAACCTCGAGATGAGATCTGTAAGTTACCACCTAGGGACGAGAAATACAGTAGGAGTTATACTAGGGAGGGCAAAGAAGATAGCTATAATTCCTTTCTGTTTTTGTAGAACATAGAGTCAAAAACACGTAGCTGAAGACTACAACGGAATCACAGTGCAGAAATAGGGAAGTGCTGATTTAAGGAAGTAAGGAAATGTAACATATTCTAAAAGATGTTGAAAGATGGAAATCAGGGTAGACATCTTAAAGGAAATGACATTTAAAATGAGACCTGAAAGAAAGGTAAAGGAATTCTAGCGGGGAAGACTGGTGTAGTGATGCAGAGGTGAGAGGAGGGGACACACTGTGTTGAATGAAGATAGTTCACAGGAACTGAGCTGCAAAGTACAAGGAGATCTGTGAAGAAAGGAAGCTGGCCATGTGGGTAATAGACATACTTCACAAGAGGCCAATATTCCTTCTTAAGGAAAGTCTAGCTCCTGAGGGGAAGTGCGAAACAGGATGTATTCAAAAGAGAGAAGCTAAAAGCTGAGACTACATTTGGGAGAATAATGCACAAAAGAACCGAGAAGACCTGAATCATATTCTGGACAGCAAAGGAAAGGGGAATTGGGCTTAACACATATGTGCAGTTAGGAGCCACTATACCAAGCAACTGATAGTTAAGAAATCCGAGCAGAGATACAAAGAGGGTAGCAATGGTGAGAGACTCAGAGAGAATGGCATATGAAGGTTAAAGGGTTGCTGTTACAAGTCAGGAGTGTGGGGGGATGCCAGAACTGAAGATCCACAGAAAGATGTTTCCTTTACAGATGTCAGAGTGAGTGAGGCCCAGACAATACCTTAATCCTCAACCTGTAACCTCTATTATTAAGGTAAAACAAATTTATGTTATTCTCATAACATAAATGTGTGTGGGACAATCCGAAACTAGTGCATTTTGACTTCACCTGCTCAGACCAGCTTATACATGTGTATCAGATACTTATGAAATAATTATTTGACTCTGTTTATCCTAACTTATATGCCAATAAAATAATGAGAGCAGCAAGGAGGTTCACTGTCATGGACTCATAATGATGGCAAAACAGAAACAATGGAAAATAAGTTATTTCACTAAATCACAAGTTCATAATCTAAATACAACACTGTATGTCAAATACCATTAAATTAATGATATGGGAATTTTTTTCATCCTATATTTTTATGTGAAAATTTTACATTTGGTCCAATATTATTTCAAGTTTGTACTTTCTCTTATGTTCTTGCAATTCCTTTAAGTTTTTAAATACCACTTCATGTATAAAATGGGGAGAAGTCTCTGTCTCATTTGGTTGCTAAGAGGACTGGCCTAGATCATGACTACAGTGAAGATCAGCTCAATGTCTGGTACACACTAGGTGTTCAGTAAGAGTAACCCATCATCATACCTTATCTCCTACAATTAGTTTATTAGGATTCAGAGGTTCATGTCAGCTTATAGGAAACACGGGTCTACAGAAGCCTTCACTTCTCGCCATTTGGATTTGCTCCAGGTTTCAAAATATTTGTATCATTGGCTGAATCCTACCACTCAGGGAGCACTAAATCTCCCTCAGCAAATCTGAGCAGATCTTTGTGTTCACACTATGATTTCCTGTGAAAAGTTATAATTTTAGTATAAAGAAAATTTCTAGAAAGGGAAGAATAAAGGGCTAACCAGGTTAAAAATGTTTGATTATCGTAAGATAAATGGCAGCAGAAACATCATTGCCAACCACCTTCCATTGTAACCATTACTGTAATCTTCTGAAGGTATTTTGAAGAATGAAAGCAATGAAAAAAAATAGTCCTTGCACTCATAGGGAGCTCAGTAATAGAAGTCATATTGCTGGTTACTTAACATGGTCAGATATGGTCATCAACAAAATCATCAGTTGCTCAAAATTATAGGACAAAGTACTGTGCTTTCAGAGGAAAGGGAACGGAAATGAGGATAGTTAAGTCATTTTCAACATTTATTCTCCCACTGTGACTAATTCATTTGCCTACCATATTGTACTGTGTAACTCCTAAGCGAGGACCTGACAGTAATTTTACAAGAAAATACATGTTTTATCAAAATCTTTCTTTTTCCTATTGTTAATATTTATATTGTTTTTTTCTACATTTAATGAGTGAAGCGCAGTGGTTTTACATATACTCACATAGGAAAAACATTGCCATAGTCTGGTAAATGAACATCATCATCTCATGCACCTGGAAAACAGATTTCAGGTCCCCTTACCACAATTTTTAACTGTTAGTCAAAGTCACTTTCTTTATCTGGATGAACTTATGTATTCTTGCAGAAATATCTTGAGGTGCTCTGCTTTCTTTAAATTCAAGTGGTCATCATTATGTGTTTAGGCTCATCTGCTAGTCTTCCAGGGTCTTCTAAAACATACATGAAAAAGCTTAAGCATGTTTCTTCATTCTATGTAAACACATTTGCGTTATCTGCTTTTTCCCTATCCATTTAATTTTTTTCATTTATAAGTGGACAGAAATGTTACTTATTAGTCTAATTTTATGTTAAAAGAATGACTGGGAAATGTTAAACTGCTTCCTATGCAAGCATGATGACCAACATTCAGATCCCCAGCACCCACATAAAAGCCAAGCATGGGGGCATATGCCTAGTATCCTGGCACAAAGAGGTGGAGCTAGAGGATCTCTGGAATTCACTGTCCAGCCACCCGAGCTTAAACTACATCAATGGTCCCAAGGTTTAGAAATAGATCTCGTGCCAAGATGAAGGTAGAGAATGATTGATGAAGGCGATGGACATTGACCTTTGGCTGCAATAGGAACATGCATGTAAGCAAACTCATCCAAAAATCATACACATAACACACACACACACAGAGAGAGAGAGAGAGAGACAGAGAGACACACACAGAGAGAGAGACAGAGAGACACACAGAGAGAGAGGAGAGAGATCAATTGTTCAACTCATAGAAAAATTATTTGCTTCCAAAGATAAGTAGACAGTTCTGAGATTATTAATATCAAATAGTTACTCTCACTGTTGAAAGCAGACTGGACCAATGTTATGAGCATGAACTCATTTGTAGGATGCTAAATGAATTAACTTCTCTCACTCCAGTTCCCAGGTAATCTAGAATGCAAGACCTTGAAAATTATCACAAAAATTGGCCCCTCCTCACAGCCCCATAATGAGGTTTCCTACTCACGTCCCTCCTCAGTGTGGTTTCCTGATCATTACCACACTTTTTTTTTCTGAGAAAAAAACGTAAATTTAATCCAGTGTATAATTGCTTTTTTTCCCTTGGGGAGCAGTAAAGTGACACTAGAATAATGAAACCAGAGTAACCAAGACACTAAGTCCAAATTCAGATATTTACCCTAGACTTATAGACTTATTTTGATAGAGATGGCCCCTCACAGTTACTGTAGGCCTCTGAATGATCCATATAGAGACTTTCAGTGAGAAAAAATGAAGACATGTTAGAAAAACCCCACAGAATAGATGAACCAAAGAAAGCAGTCATGTTATAGCACGTTTACAATCAAACATTCATTTTCTCTAATGAAAGGTGCATCATATCAGTGAGCGTAACTTCTCAGTTTTTATAAGAATTATTTGTGGGGCTCTAGAGATGGCTCTACAAGTAAAAATACTTTCTATCAAGCCTAACCACCTGAATTCCATCCCTGGGACTAAAGCAATGGAGAAAACCAACTTTTGAAAATTGTCTTTTGACCTTTACATGCTTACTGAGGCACATGAACACTTATACACATAATCACACAAGTAAATAAAATGATTGAAAATTTAAAGTCGGTTTAAAGGATATCTGTAATTGTAGTAATAAGAAGCCCCTTCCGGTTGTGCTTTGATTTGACACAAAATTGTTTCTCACAAAACAAATTGAATTCATCATGAAAGTCTTAGACTACTGTAAGGATCAACTTTTGTGTGCTGCTATTAGGTACAAGAAGGAGATAGGGACCTACTGTGGCCTCCTTTGCATGACTATCCATATACTTCTATACTACTTCATGTCTGGAATCTCTGATACTAACAACAGACCTCAAATGATCAGATTCATGGCTCTGATCAATTCTCAGGGAAGGACTTACCACCTAAGTTTTCTGTAGACAGGCTTCAAGAGCTTTGGTTGAAAAGAGCTACCCAGCCTTAAGGTACACTAATCATAGGATGGACCACATTTTCTTATTGAGAAACACAGTGGAAAGGCTTGTGTGTTGAACACCTTAGAGGAGTGAATTATGGGAAATATCTATTCTAGTACTCCCAGCCAGACTGACTGAGGTTTGTTTGGGCACGCATTGCATTTCAATTCTTTGCCCAATTTTGCTTTTCATCACCTACTTCACAGTGTTTGACAGCTGGTAAATATGATTGATAAACCCCAAATTTTCACTATCTGCTAGCTCATTCTTGCTGATTACAGATTAAAATGATCCAGTACAAGCCAAAGAGACTCTTAGACTTTAGGTCCAGATTAAGATGAATCCAGTTTCCATTGGTCCACATTTTGGGGAGAGATAGGAACTCCCTACAGAACCACTGAGAAATCTAGAGAGAACCTAAGAAAACAGCCTCCTGCCTCCAGACCACCTTCTCCTCCTAAAAACTGGTCCCAGCTGCCGTCCCTTAAAGGCCCTGGCTTATAACTACTGAGCATTCCACAACTAATCTTCCAACAACTTTCTAGAGAAGGTTCATTAATTATTGCTTCCCTTCCAAATAGATATCCATTTTTTTCTTGTTATTTCTATTCTTTACTCCAATATTCTCTTTTACATTTGGATGTTTACCACCACTGTTTGTTTCTGAGCCCCCTTCTCCCCATCTGTGTTTAGGGATATGTGCATTAGTCCACCCTCCTGCATGTTCTCTGTGAAAGGATACAAACTTTTTCCCCTGGCTCTCCTCCACTTCCTTCACCTTCTCTCAGTCTTTACAGGCAAGTCTTTGAATTAATTGTCACTCTTTTGTACAAGCAAAAAGATCCATCTTTAACCATCAGTGGCCAAAGGAGAAATATATTGGAGAGGTATTCTGGAGAATTGTTTTTGCAACTAAAGAAATAAACAAATTGTGGGACATATATTATTGGCCCTAAAAACAACCAGAGCTGGGATGGGAATGCCATCAAGACCTTCCCTCACCCATTTTCCTCTTTCTACATATGTCTATGAGCCTGCTTCAATCACAGTACACCAACACCTTTCAAAACTGGGGACCATGACCATCAGTAGTTTCTAAATGCCTGGATCTTCAATGAAAAATCACAGAGAATGTAGCCTATTGGTTAAGAAATTAGAACATATCTATTGCCTGAGTTTCAAAGTAATGGCCTTGCATAATATGCCCCTGGTAGATATGCTGTGTGTGACAGGGATATTTGCTGTTCTCATTGTTTATTTTACTTTAGATAGTATACATGCCCTCCATTCAGCCTCAGGCTCTCTCATACTGAGTCATACTGCATGTCCTTGCCTGGAACAATGTGGGTTTGTAGCCCAATCTTGACTAGCACCAGGCATTTTAATTCCTCTGTTTTCAGTAAAAGAAGAATGGAGTTCTGTATTTACAGGAAAAAACATGGAGTTAAAAGCTATGGGGGTTTTTTGTTTGTTTGTTTGTTTTCTCTCTGTGTCATTGAGACACTTTTCCCTAGTGGTGCTGCCTTGTAGGCCTCCAGTGTATGAGGAGGCTCTTGGCCCTCATATGACTGCTGAACTGGGGTGGGGGACTGTTATGTAGGGACACTCCACTCCAGAGGAGTGGGATGGAAGGGCTAGGGGGTAGAGGGTGGGAGGGCAGGACTGGGAAGGGTGGAAAGAGGACACTATGATGGAGATGTAACCTGAAGCAATAAATGAATTAATTAAAAAAACGAAGAAAAGAAAGAAAAGAATTGAAAAAAAAAGTAATATCGTAAAATGTGATAAAGAAACAAACCTGGCATCATCCCCCAAACTACATATAAATGCACAAAGAAACACTTGCATGTCCATATACAAAGTGCCCACATAAAATCAAAAAAGTGTAGACTGAAGAGATGGCCCAGTAGTTAATAACATTGGATGTTCTTCCAGAGTATCTTGGTTTGATTTCAAACACCCAAGTGGTGACTCACAACCTTTTATAACTCTAGTTTCAGAGGATCTAATATCTTATTCTGGTCTCTGTGGGCACTATGCACACATATCATGCACAGATACCCATGCAAGCAAAACATTCATAGATGTAAAAATAAGCTAATTAATTTTAAAAAGAAAAAAGTATTATACATGTGTTTTGAAGTTGATATTAACGACTTAGTTATTTGTATCTAAAATATATAAACTGAAAACTATGTTTTAACAGGTATGCTGGTGGTCATCTATGGGACTGTCAAGTTCATTCCCAGGCATTGATAAGGATCAAAATATTGAATTTCCATGAAGCTCTAATACTTAAGCCCTGGACAAAGGAAAAATAACAGCTTATCCCTTGAGGATGGGAGAGGCTTAGGCCTGTAAGTCCTATAAATGAACATTGTTTGGTTATTTTATGGGACTCCTGGGTCTTCCCTTTTCCCCTTTTCCCCTATTGGTCAGGTTTAGATAACTGTCCCTGTGCCTTCCTCCCTTTTCTCCTCTTAATGTATTCTGGTATCACAAAAAAAAGCACAAAAATCAATCAAACAAACAACAACAACAAAACAGTATCTCAAGGGAATCTGCTTTACTTTCCTTTGTCTACCTAAGTCCCTGTAACTCTCGTTCAGGCTTTTTTTTTTTTTAGGGAGGGGGAACTACAGATTACACAGACTCTCAGAAAAACAAACCACTGTATATGCTTAGAATTGGTAACAATTCAAGATTTATTTTTACTATTTTATCCATGGTATTTATTGAATTTCTTCATTTTGAGATATGCTTCTTTTATATACCACAGACTATGCCATACTTAAAGGTGACAAAAGGAAAACTTCCTCATGTCTTTAAATTTGGATTAAACTAAGAGTACTCTGTTTCATAAAATGGTAAAATTTGGTAAAAATAATAATTTGTACAAATTTATCTAGACTCATAACAGCGAATAAAGAGTAATTATTTTCCATGTAAATAAAAAAACCACCATATTAAACAAATTAAGTCAGATCCCCCAAAAGACAGATATTATGTTTTCTCTCATATGTAGGATCTAGAAAATACACACAGATGTACACACACTCACACACACACACACACTGCTTTCAACCTCAGTGTGCCAAATCAATCTATAGATAACTAGTGATACCCAGCAGAGTTTTACTCCTTACTTTCCCCACTGAGGAATTTTCACCATGTATCTTAATAGGCATAGAGTCTCCAGTTTATTCAGACAGAGATTTTGTGTGGTGTGGCAGTTTGAACAAGAATGACCCCATAGACTCATGTTTCAATGCTTGGTTTGCAGTTAGTAGAACTGTTTCAAAAAAGTTAAGAGGTGTGCTGTTGCACTGGGGCTGAGCTTTGAGGTTTCAAATGCCAGAAGCAGGGCTGGTGCCTGCTACCTGTAGATCAGGATGTAAAGCTCTCAGCTAATGTTTCAGCACCATGCCTGCCTGTTGCCACACTTCTCACCATGATGGTCATGGACTTATCCTCTGAAGCTATAAACCCCCCCCCCAACTAAATTATTTACTCTTAGAAGTTGTCTTGGTCATAGTGTCTTCTCATAGCAATAGAAAAATAACTCAGACAAGTGGAGTCTAGCAGATCCCAATGCGTTGCAAAGAGCATATTGCTCCTTCATGAGCTGGGATCACCAAAACATTTCCAGTGGCTTTCAAAAGCCTCTGAGGGGAAGACCTAGATTAGCTCTTTGCTTTGGATCTTCTCATCCTTCTCTTCTAACCCATCTCCATTCTCTTGTATGAGCCACAGATAACCAGAAACACTTTCTACCAGGGATCCCCTGTGGCCACACAGAGCGGGGGCTTTTATTAGTGACTCACTCAGCCCTCACCAGAGAAGCTTCTTCTTGCAGTAGATAGGAACTAACATAGAGATACACAGCTGGACAATGTGTAGAGAGTGAGAGATATTGGAACATTTGGTCTTAAATGGGATGTAATCCCCGAATCCCTCCTCTCGGGGCTCAGAGAACAATGCAGAAGAGGAGGTGAAAATCATGAGAGCCACAGGTGATGGATGGACTCCAGCTATGTTTTCCAAACACAACAGGACTGATGTATATATGAACTCACAGAGACTGTAGCAGCATGCCCAGGACCTGCACAGGTTCAGGCCAGACTAAGTCCTAGTGCTAAGAGGAGAGACATGGACAAGGATGGTATCTTTAGCCAAGGAGCTACCTGTAATTGACATTTGTTTGCAGCAGAAAAACTAGTCTTCTGAAATGAAGTCTCACTAGGTGTGTTAGCCCTGCCTCAGGCCCAATACCCAGGAGTGGTTGGCCAATACAAAACAAATTCAACGGTAGACATTTTTGTAGGGTTTTGTTGTTATTGTCTCATATTGTTTTATTTGAGCATTTCTTGTCCTAATGGTCCTTTGCCTGTATATTTTTGTTGCTGATTCTGTGGGTTTTTTTGGAGTTTCATGTGTGTGTGTGTGTGTGTGTGTGTGTGTGTGTGTGTGTGTGTGTGT
>CAJQZJ010032188.1:12702720-12751156 GCA_907164525.1 Lophiomys imhausi
ACACACACACACACACACACACACACACACACACACACACACACACACACAGATGTACTCTTCATGAGGCAGCCATGAAGAGTAGACTGGACTAGTCTAACTGACAGAACCAGTCAGTCAAAGAAAAAAAAAAATCAAAATCCTGCTTTCAAAAATTCAATGAAAGAGACTCTGTGCAGTCATTCTGCAGCACAGACAGCGTCGCCTTCCAGCATTCAGCCTCAGTGGTAGCCCTCCCTGTCTACCTAGTCAATCGGGAGCCTCTCAGATCTGTCTTGATACCTTCTTTACCAACTGACTGCCTCTGTTCCTCACTTCAACCCACCCCCCACCCCAGCACTTAACTTCATTTAACTTTCTCGTAGCTCCTCATGTATAAAAGTGAACTCTCTTCTTGTAAATGTGGGGATTCAGCAGCCCACAAGTCAAATCCAGTTCTCCACCCTACAGGACTAGGCCACTCATCCATGTGCAGTGGATCTCTTAGGAGTGGCCCTGTCTATGTATGGCATTGTCTATGGTTAGGACATCTCACTGGCAGCAGCCTGGATGCAGTGTCAGGCCAATCAGAGTGTTCCTAAGCACAGTGTCTCTGTTCTAATCCCGGATGGTAAGGAAGATATCCTCATAGCCCAGATTTACTCCTGGCACCTTCTGATGCCGCTGTGGTACTCTGCTGTCCATTCTCTGGGGCTCATCAGCTTGCTGCTTCCCAAAAGGTGCTGTTCTGAGCACAGCCACCAATAAGCTTCCCACTCTCAAATTTCTACCTCAGAGAGATGGCCCCAAGCCAGGCTATGGCATGTTTATGGAAACTTAGTATTGTCATTACCTGGATGCACAGTATATCTTTAGAAGTCTGTGCATGGGACATTGATTCAGGAAAGCAAATTGGGAAATTTCAAAGAGAAACAAATGCTTGAGTCAGACTGGTGGGTGGAGAGATGATATAGCTAGTAAGGAAGGAAAACACACAGAAAAAAGAGACTCAGGGTCAGTCTCGGAAAATTCCTCTTTCAGTGTATCCTATGAAGTACAGCAGGCACAGAAAACTGTGGCTTTATCCCGCAATGTCTGTGACAAGCAGAGTTATAAGTAATAGAGCTTTTGAGACTCAATCTATCTGATCACAGCATGGCATCCACAGTACTTAAGGAGTTTGCCCCTTCATGAAAGCAACCTCATCACTTCAAGATGATTCTGACACAAAGTCACAGAAGCATAATACAAAAGACAATGCCCCTCCTCATAAAAGGTGATTTAAAAATGGTTAATTAAATGCATGCACTGAGTTTTGCCCCTACTAAGCCCCATTGACTCCCAAATACAATCTTTTCATAATGCATTAACTTACAAAAGATGAAAAAGGGAGGAGACAGAATAAGCCCAAATGTAGATGACTGCAGAGTGGATGGATAGGTGGGTGTTGTGTGGGTGTGTGGGACCTGACTTGTTATACTTGAGGTGGCAGAATTACAAATCATCTCTAGGGACAGTGTGCCCTCTGATATTACCCAAGGTAGTTGTACAACAGACAATACAACCTCATAGAACTTTATCACACATATCACAGGAGAGAGAAATGGACAAGAAGAAAAGAGAAACTGGCAGATGTTCATAGTATCTGAGAAGGCTTGTTCTGGACTAGAACATTCTTGGATCATCCCTTGGAGACTCTATATGTACTAGAGAAATTATGGAGTTAGGGAGAGTAAGTTCCCAGTCTAAAGGTGATTTTTATGCCCATGGGTACATTCTCCAGAATCTGAACTGATATCCAGAAAAGACAGTGAATACTAATTAGTAACCATCCTAATTACATTCCATTCCCAAAGCCAATTGTTACTTTCAATGGGAAAATCCACCCCCACTTAAGACTTGAGTACCTGAAGACAACTGATGATGGGTTTGCATTTCCACAAGAGGGTTTGGGTTCCAGTCATCTGACATGGCACAGCAGGGAACCTCTATTTTGCATTTTCAGGTACCCAACATCTGGAACTCAGGCATGAGATTGAACACAATTATCCCTCACAATAAAAGTAAACAGAGCTCAGCTTGTGTCTGCTAATTGTTCTTTCCTGCTGGGTTACAATTTTTAATCAGAGGAGATACATAAAAGAGTAAGTACCAATCTGTCCATTCTTACAAAGGCCAAAGTTATCTTCCCAAAATCTAAGTTACCTTATTTCAATATCTTGCTTAGAAAACCTCCAGTGGGAGATGAAATTCAAAAGCCTTATTGTGACAAACAAGGGCTCTAGACCAGCAGTTAAGACCTGGACATGGATCTGTTACCAGAGAACTGGTCCAGGCTCACTCCAGACAGCCATCCAGTAGAGCATAGCAGGTCCTGAATGAAAATGTGCATACATTCTCCCAAGAGACTACTGCTGCTGAGGACCACATTTTAAAGCCCACTGAATCCCTCCAAGCTGAAGTCTCTGCTGAGTTTCTAGCTTCATCTCAGACTCTCCATCTTACCCACTCTGCTTTAGCTGAAGTGGCCTGCCTAAACGTCAACACTCCCCACTTGCTACAGTGTACTTTCCCTCAAGTCCCCTCTACATAACAGGGTCTCTCCTTCATCACCCCCTTCTCAGAAGTTTCTTCCCAACTACCTCACTTAAAAGCACCCAACCAACTGTACATTGCACACCCTTGCCCTACCTGTTTCCCCTTGGCCTGGTGCTTTTGGTGCTAGCTGAAGGTATGCTACTGTTATTAGCTGATAGGCTGCTCATCATCTGACACTCCCACAGAGAGAAGGTTCTAGGCCTGTCAGCACTTCTGGTGCTCTGGTTTATCTGGAGCACATGGAGGCCAGCAATAAATAATTTGGGGTGTGGAAATAAGTCTGTAGAGGAGACTCGATCTGGGCAGTGAGAGTCTTCTGGTCCTAAGAGGACTTTCTTCATCAGCCAGGAAACACATGAAAATGTCACTTCTATTGTTGTTGTTGTTTTTCCATTACTCTCATCTAGGAACCCTTTGTTTCCTGTGTCATCTGTAATTAGAAGATGTATCCCACATGTCTTTTGTAATTGGAAAATTAAACCAGAAGGTTCAATTTGGCACCAACCTGGTAGAATATTAGTTAGACTGAGCAGAAAATGAACATGGTAATAACAGCCTTTTCTAAAAGATGATGATCAAGTATTTTATCAAAGGAGAAATAGTATTGTGAGCATATTAAACATGTTTTTAAATGAAGCGGAACTAAAATTTATTTTGCCATGATGCTTCTCTGTCATTCTAATCATATAAACTTTGATGAGTTCTTACACTGCACATTAAAGAAAGAAATGCTGATCTTCGGAATTTTTAAACAATGTTTGTAAAGCTCAGTTGTCAACCTTAACAAAAATATAAAACAACCCATCTCCCAGACATAGATGATTTAACGACTGCCTATTCTCCAGCCCTTAGAATAAAGTTTTTATAACTCTCATTCAAATTGTTTCTCACAACTGCAGGCTATGAGAATTTCTCTCCACGAGATATTTAATGCTTGTTTCAAATTCTGTAACTCACACTAAGCAAGTTCTTTTAATTTCTTTTGCTTGAGAAGGAAAGTAAAATACTTGCATTTTATAACCAAATCCTGCTGAGAAGTTTTAAAGGCTCTTTATAAACTTGAAACTGATGCTTTCTCTGTGTGAGCATTGTGGACTTTCTTCTGGGTAATTAGTGTAATCCTTGCCTGCTCAGTATACAAACATCTACACGCAACTTTCTTTCATTGTCCTGCTAAAGCTCACAGAAAACCTAACACATAGAGATAGTCAAACGGTGCCAAGTTACTAATATGCCAAAGGGAATAGGAACACAAAGGCACGTTATGGACAGGAAACATATTTCTACCATACCCTGCACTGTCTTGTTTCTTGGGGGAACATATTTTCTTTGAGAATAGCCAGATCACAGGTTAGCAAGATGGCTAAAAAGTGGGTAAAGGCACTTGCTACAAAGCTTGACATGAATTCTATCCCTGGAACCCACATGGTGAGAGGAAAGAATTGATTCCCAAAAATTTGTCCTCTGACCTTCACTTAACGTCCTATGGTATGAGTGGGTCCCCAGGTATAGACACACACACACACACACACACACACACACACACACACACACACACCATAAATAAACAAACAAACAAACAAATAAATAATAAGATGTAAAACAGACTATCTTGGGTACTTAAAGAGAGGAGCATCTTTTGAAACTTCACTACAAATGGGTCCCAATATAATATGGCAAACACCAGTTATTAATTAATTAATGAGGTTCTTTTGAAAAAGTTGTTCTCTCTGGAACCAAAAGGAGTTAAATGAAGACATATAAAATTTCATGGCAACAATTGCATCCATTTCTAATAATTCCTTCCAGGAAAGGGGCTGTATGGCAATCATACTTGATGATTGTAATGGCTAATCTCTTTGACTGACATGTGTGTGAGCACTCACAAGACCACCACATTAATGTCTTGCATTTTATTGATCCACAGAAACTTGGTGCCATATTCACTTTTTCTGATCTATTACTACAGCTCCATGTATGTAACAGATGAACTGAGAATTGAGACCCTGGGGCCACACAGTTTATTTTAGTGGCCAAGCTGAGATTCAACATTTGTTTTATACTCTGGCCTAGCTTAGTGCTTTGGGATAGGAATTATACAACTGACCCCATAGTCCTTTCCTTTCTCATCTTGTGGCTTTTATGGTGTATGTGTTTGGAATATCATCAGATGATAATTGGATATTAATATTCATGGATTCATTTTCTTTCTTCTCTCCCCATAAAATATATTCTTATAGATTAGCACCACCTGCTGTAATGCTTATACAAAAACAGGAGCCAGACATGGAAATCCACATAAGGAACAATCTAACTCAGAATAGGTGAACCAGACCAATCTATTTTTAGTCTTCAAGCTAACACATTGTAAAAATTAAGCAAAACAGAATTCAAGTGTGACAGGGATTTTATTTGGGAAATGTAGTGGATGGTCATCATCAAAGCCCATATAAAAATACAAGGCTAATCTTATTAAGGTTATCTTGATAGGCAGCAACAGCCAGCGCTGAGAAACCTACCATTCTTCAATAAATTTTCCAGGGGGGGAACTTAGTTTATTCAGCCTAATGAACTGGGGGAAGGCATGGGACTAAAAATAGCATATGAGCTTTTTTTTTTTAAACCAGAAAACATAAATGATTCAGGTTGTTCACAAACCAATTGGTTCATTTAATCTTAATGAAACATGCAAATTTTCCTTCACGTGTAGCCCCGAGAAGTTGACATTTGAAGAGAACCCTTTCCATGATTAGTAGTCCTTTGCATCCCCCTCCCCCACTATGTAGTCATCGAAATGAAGCCCGTGCTGTGAACAGCTGCTTCAATTTGTGCAAGAGAACAGGCTGCAAAAGAAAATCTGACCACAAATCCCATATTGGTAAGTGACAATTGAATTGGAAGCCTCTCTGAAGAAAAACCCAGCAAAAAAAAAAAAAAGAAAGAAAGAAAGAAAATGAAAAAAATGGAGTTTTGACATATTGTCAAGGTATGCAAACATGCCATGATTTTATTACTCTGTGCTCAGCTCACCTGACCTGAGCTCTTTCCTCCACAATTGTATTTGTTTTATCTACATAATTGTAGTAGCTAGCCTTTATTTTCCAGATTCGTCAAGGAAGATATAAAAGCGAAAGACAAAGGTTTGTCCATTGTGTGCATGCATTATTAACCTTAGTACACTAATACCAACAAGAATGTCTAAACCTCTGCCAAACACTTGCTTCCTTGAAGTTTTCATTAATAGCACATACGGAATTGCATTGTTTCATGAATGATCGTAATAGTGCTGCTTTAAACAAATTTTTATTTTATGTGTATGGGTGCTTTCCCCACATGCATGTACACCATGTGTATATTGGTGTCCATGGGGGTCAGAAGAGGGCCTCAGATCCCCTGGAAGTAGAGTTATAGAAGTTTGAGAGCTACTACATGGGTGCTGGAAACTGAACCTAGGTACTCTGCAAGAGCAACAAGTGATCTTAACTACTGAGCCATCTCTCCAGCCCTGGGAGAATCAAACACTCTCCTGTTAGTGTAAGAGTCTCTAAAATTCTGTTTCTCAACAAATTACTTCAATATTTCAGATATAAAACCTATTATGGCAGCCTAAGATCTGGGAATTATTAATGTATCATTTCAATGGCATGTGATGGAAACAGCTTTTTTGCTGGTGGCAATTATAGTTGGAAATAATTTTTTGCTAGCTCTTTCCTAGACCCAATCAATAACAATTTTACTGTCAATCCTACTTGCTGAATATCTATTGTGTTATGATTTAGATATCAATGCTCCCGAGGCCAAGTGAAAAGGTTTGTTTGCCAGTTAATGGCATTGCAGGGAGGCAATGACTTCAGAGGCAGGGCCTATTTGGACAAAGGAGATGATTAGGGACTTCCTTTGAACGGTATATCTTGCTCCCAGTCTCTTGTCTGTTCTCCTTGTCTACCATCTGTTATGGGATGAACTGCTTTTCTCCACCACATCCTCCCATCACAATGTTCTGCCTCACCATACATGTGCCCGGAAACACTGCACCTGAGTTATTATGAACAAAACCTCTGAAACTTAAGCTAAAGTAAGTCTGCTTCATTTACATTGTTTTCCTCAGCAAACAAATACTTCTCTAATGCAAACTAAATGTACACTTCTTCTCTATTATTTCAGTTAATCTTTTCATCTCTCGAGGCAAAGCTGAGTTTGTTATGTATGAAGCCAGATTTCTCCTCCTAGGCCCACAGTTAGCTATATTCTCTAGGCTTTCTTGCATTTATAAGCTGTTTGTTTGTGTTCTGTCAATGGAACTCATGTGAAAATATTGTCTGTCTCTTTTGGATATTGCATAAACTCTTACAAGCATCCTCCTTGAATGGAGGAGACTCCAAAGACTCAGAAGAAGGCAAGATACAATACAGTGTCAGGCCTGAGGCTTGAGTCACAATTTGTAGGTATGTTATCTGACTACATAAGTTACTCATTAAGAAAGACCTGTGGAGCATTCTTCTAATATTCATGGTTTAGATACTAGACTTAAATGAAACACGGGTTAGATAGATATCTAATGAACTAATAGCTTGCCTGACTCGTGCACAACTAAATCAGCCCATTTTTTTTTCATTCTCCACTTCTCTATTCTATTCTCCACACCAAACTGTCCATCTTCCCAAAACACACATTTTTAAACTATGACCCCTGTTAAAGTTATTCTAAAGTCAAATACAAATATGATCTTGCTCTTTACTCGTTTAAAGTCATGCTGAGTTTCCTGACTGATTTTACAAACAAGCTCCACGTAAAGTAAGCTGTCCATGACCTAGATTCTTACAATAATTTAATTCATTAACTCAACAAACATCCAGGAATTTGGTGGTAGGAGACATGTGTTTAACTCCAGCTGTCAGTAGGCTGAGGCAGAAAGATCACAAGCCTGAGACTATCCTAGGGCATCTAGTGATACCCTGTCTTAGAACAAAACAAAACCCCCATATGTGGAAGTTCCTGCTTCTAAATGTTGGGTATAATTCTCACTGATTAAGGATACATTAATGAGCCAGACAAATAAGGTCCTTGTACTCACTGAGCTTACAGTCTAGTGTACTGATCTGTAGTGAGGACAAAAATAACTGCATTGCCCAGCTTGTTAGAAGGTTATATGTGTTAAGGAAAGAACAGAGCTAATAACAGCATCAGGAACAGGGGTGGTTTATAATTCAGATGAGGCAATTTGGGCATGCTCCTTCTAAGAAAACACTGTTTGAGACAAGTAAGTACAGACCATGCAGACAGAAGAAACAGCCAATGCTGTGCTCTGGGCAGGTCTATTCAGCCTACACAGCATGATTGATCTTATGACCCCTGTTTCCTGTAAGTGCCTTTCTTTCCTTTCTGCGACATTGCATTCTGACTTGCTGGTTAGAATGCTGCTGACTTTCCTCTTCAAAGCATCCTCTTCATGTGAATCACTGAGTGAAAGCTGGCTGTTCCTCTTCACAAACTCCCAGGTCATGGTGATGCAAATGCTAACAGCCACTGAACCACAGGGATAAATAGCTAGTCACAAAAGAGCAGGTCAATGGTTCTACACATGGATTGTAGTAGAGTCACCTAGAAAACATATCTACATCCCTCTCTCAATGTCAGTGGCACACACAGCCCAATCAAATTCAAAGTTCTGAGAACAAGCTGTGTTACCCACGTACTTTCAAGATCTCCAGGTAATCTCAATGGACAAGCATGCTGAGAACCTCTAAGATCCCTCTTAACTCAAAAAGCTAACACTAGAGCAGCTAGACCTTTCCAGAGACAGTATAAGTAAAGCTACCTGGGTACAATGCAGGTAGATATCACAAGAGAATTAGCGCAGTTCTAGACACAACAGGTCATACCCCACCTCTGATGCCTGGTCTTGGATGAGTCGTTTTACCTCTCCCAGCCTCAATTTCCTCACTTCTAAAATGAGAGCCATTAACTTGGCATGTTGGTTGTCATCTAACAAAAGATTTAGAAAGATGATGTTGCCCTGTATCTCACTAGTAGAAGCAGCCAATCATTTGAGGGCACTGTTGATATTAAATATGATAATTTGCAGCATCACATAAAAAAACAAAGATGTGCACTATTCTTTTGCCTTCCTCTCAACAACAACCACATGGAAAATAACAACAGCCACCAGGGAAGCCTACATCAACTTGGGCATCACCGGGGGAACTATTTCCAATACTTAATTTCCTTCTCTGTCCTCAGCTCCCAGAGCTACCCTGGTGAAAGTTGCTGTGTTACTTTATGAAATGCTTGCCGAAGATAAGAGATAGTAATTCTAAGTAGTGTTTCAGGAGACAGAACCCATTTACCTCCCCATCATCCTTGTGTATAACAGGCAGTGTGGATATATTTAGTAGGGGTAGCACTCCCACCTGTCTTCGTTTGCTTGCAGTGGACTATAGTTTCGACTGTCTTTTGTGAATCAAATACTCTCTTGGTGGAAGCTGGCACACCAATGAAATCACTACATGATTCCAGCTAGTTAGTGAGCCATAAACACCTTTGTTTCTTGGCATTTGGGGAAGGAATCAGGGAGCCAGGGAGAAGGTCAGGTTTCCATCTCCACTTAAACCCTGGGCAATAGAAGTGGCAGCATTCTCCCCACTGCTTTTTATGAATCTTCAGTCATGTTGAATGCATGCATGTATTAGGGAAGGCTTCAGCTTCTGCCCCTGTCTACACAACAGGCCTGGCTAGTAAGACTTAACCCACATATAGAGAATTTTGAATAAATTCAGATCTATCACAGCCTTCAAAGATATGTAAAGTCCTATTCTCAGATTATCATGGTCAAAACCAACACTCAGACATCAGACTCACTCAGCTGACCTCTGTATTCACTCTACTCCTATAGCTTTATACACTGGAAGGCCATATTTCTTCTCACATCTAGATGAGAAGAATCTGAGAGGTGCTCTCTCTATAAACAGTATGGGAAAAATATGCTGGGTTCAGAAATATTAGCAAACTATTTAACAGAACTTAGAATTAAGATGCCTCTGGATTTAGCATAGAGTTAACCTGACAAGCCCACCGTCAGTTGAAAACACAGTACAACAAACATGAATTTAATGTACCTCTGCCAATGAACACTACAGTGTAGGGTTGCTTCTCTCACAGTCATGAGGCTTACAGAACAACTGAGGCTCATGACAACTGGTCAGAATGGCAAGAGAGTATTGCATGCACATGACTGGCCCAGTAAAATATCAAAATTCAAAAATGGAAGCACAGATTCTACTGGACTCATGGTGTTTTTATGTAATATCAATAATTTCTAAGTCAAACAATCATTAAGTCAGGGACCACCTAATTTGTATGCAGGAAGCACTCAATAAATGTTTACCATTAATGTAACTATTATTGCTGCCATTAGTGACTAAAAATCACCTACACTGTCCCTTCAATGGGCCATATTGGCTGACTTGCAGTTTTGGCCTCTTACTGATTACTTTCTAAGCATTAGGTGAAGCTCAGTCTTTTCCTTAGGTGATTGTCACAACTGCTTTACAAGGAAATGTTGTGAGTTCTCAGTTAAATAGTGAGGACATCGAGGTTCAGGGGTGTTAAAACCTTAATAAGGGCTTTAACATCTAGGATTTAAGTGCTGGCTGTTCTGTCCTAGAGCCTGTTCTTAGCCATGACACACAGCTTCCTAACAGAACAGGCAGGGATGGGTCTACTCTGTTCAACTTTGCCATTATCAGATTCTTCCTGGGAAGCCAAGGTTTCTGGTAGTACCAAAGTATTTTTACAGAAGCCAGGGGGAAAGTCATCATCTCCACCGTTTTTGCAGATGGGATGTGACCTCTCAGGAGAACAAAAAGTGGGTAATTTCTCCTGCTTTTCATTGTTAAGTATCTGGTCTTTATGAGGCCCTCTGTCTCAACAGGTCCCCCAGCACTTGTACCCACCATCCAATCATGAGAAAACCATCAAGTTCAATTGAAAAGTGTTCAATGAGGAACCTGTAATATAAGATCAGTACTCATCAAAATTGTCAAACATTCACCAAAATTATGAACATTCTAAAGAAATATAAGACCAGAGATGAGTTTAAGGATATATGAGAAGTGAGTGGAATATGGCATAGTGGGACAGAAAAATAGCATTAGGTAAAAACTAATGAATCTGCATAAGCCATAGACCATATGATGATAAAGAATGGTTAAAGATTCCCCAGCTATGAAAAGCTAATGGATTCTGGTGGCATTGAGAACAGCCAGAGTTGCACAAGAGTAATGCAAGTACTTTAACATTTTTGCAAATTTACTTTCAATATAAAATTTACCTAAAATAAAATTTTATTGTTTAAAAAGACAATGAATCCTCTTAAAGGTTATTCTTGAAACAATATAATGTTCTTAAGCTAAAACTAAATTAGATTAAAAAAAAAGGAAAAAGGAAAAATTGTAAGTATTGTATCACAAATATTTTCTATTCTTTTTTTTATTATTTTATTGTTTATTTATTACTTCAAGTTACATCTCCATCACAGTCCCCTCTCTCCACCCCTCCTGGTGCCACCATTGCACCCTCCTCCCCTCCCACCTATCCTACTCCTCCAGAATGGGTTGCCCTTACATATCAGCACCCCTTAGTTCAACAGTCATATGAGGGCTAAGAGCTTCCTCTTGCATTGGGGGCCTATGGCAACTCTATTAGGGCAAAGTGTCCCACAAACAGGTAACAAGGTCTATGTTCCTGTTTCTTTTGGTGTGTTGATTATAGGATAGTTATTTTGTATTACATGGCTAAAATCCAGTTATAAGTGAATAGATGTCATGTGCATCTTTCTGAGTCTGGGTTAGTTCACTAAGGATAAGCTTTTCTAGTTCCATCCATTTGGCTACAAATTGCATGATTTCGTTGTTTCTGATGGCTGAGTAGTATTCCATTGTGTAAATGTACCACAGTTAAGGATATCTATGTTTGTGAGTTTTCAATTGAAAGTTGATTTTTTAACCTCATTAGTTTGTTGAGATGATAAAATCACATCCTAGAACTCATGATAATTATTTGCTTTGAGATTTTAGCCAGGGTAAATGGCATATGTGCCATTGTTGAAAGCACACGTTTTAATGGAAACATAGAATTTGTAATGTGAGATATTAGGGCTCGTAATCCAAGGACAATTACTGTGAGGGCTTTTCTTTCCCCCAAACACTTCGAAACATGAAGAAATCACTACAGCCAGATTACAAATGTTGAATATGTGCTCAACTGCTGTCAGGGTCCTCTGTAACATGGAGAGGTATTTGTGAGAGAGGAAGTCCAGACTAGATCCATGTTTGGACTTCTTTCAAAAATCTGTACCTGGAGGAAGTTAGGCACTATGGAGCTCCTTGTTGGCCTAAAAATCAGCAGGATGAGATGGAAAGTCTGATAATAACAATTTCTTCTTACACCTTACAAAGTCCACCAGTGTCTTTCTTGGTTAGTGTTAGTTTCAATATGGAACCATAAACTATGTGCCATTGCTCCTGCCCAAAGTTTGGGGTCTCCATTCCTATGCCTGCAACCAGCAAGGCCTTCATGTATGCTTTGGCCAACAGAATGGAGCAGCAGTGACACAGTGCCATGGAAATCAAGTCAGAAAAATCATTTGCTGCCTTGCTCTCAGGAACACCTGCTCTTGAAATGTGCTGATGCTTCTGCTCTGGCCACATTGTTTTTCCAGCTTCAGCCACAGGGGGCCATCACTGGAGTGACTCTGAAACAGGCATGTTAGCTAAGCACTTCCTGAATTCTCTCCCCTCCACATATGCGAGAAGTGATAAAATGACTGTGGTTGTTTTCAGCCCCACCTTCTGAGGTGGTGCTCAACTCAGCAATCACTAACTGGACTATTTAGATTATAATTAGCCCAGAAAGAGGCTAATATAAAGTGTCAGGGTGACATGTAATGATCCAGTCTGTGTTGTGACAAACTTGGCCATTGAGACAGAAATACATCAACTTATATTAATGCCAGGTAATGGTGGTTTAGCTTAATAATGTAATTATTTCATTATAATAGTCTCTGTCCTATTTTAGAAAATATTTGTTTGGCATCTACTATATATGGTTACTATGCTAGACATTAGGAATCTAGTGGGATTTATTTACTTGTTTTTGTCTGTTTTTCCTAATCAAATAATTACCAATTTTAATAAGTGTTATAAAGGAAAGCATCAAGGAAAAAAATTTGCTATCAATACGTGATTGAAAATGGTCTTTGAAGTCTTGGGGAAAGGCATTTAAGTTAAACCTTGAAGAATACCAAGGAATTTGATGTTTAATTTAAGAGCTGAAAACTCATTACTATATACATGAAGGTAGTATGATCTGGCTGACAATCACTCCAGTTTTTGGTGATGGTGATTTGTGGTAGAAGTCAGGCCTCTTTAGTGAAATCAGTATGCAGTTCAGCTTAGCATCTGGCACCAATATAAAGAGGAGATGGGCATCTCTTCAACTTGAGAAACACAAAATACCCTGTTGAAGGGGTGTGTCTAAGAAACTACACAAGCCAAGCAGATGACATCAGTTGCTATGAGAAGCCACAGGACCACTAGATATTGCAAGAAATCTTGTGGACCCTCGAGACCACCAAGGATCACAAGATGATGCCATATATAAACCAGACAGCTTCATGCAACTGCTCTCTCTTCTTCCTCTTGCCCTCTTTGCTGAGACACACGCTGGAAGTGCACAGCAAGGTATGGCATATGCAAGCCTTTAGACTGCAATGGTCATAAACTGAGGCAGAGTCCAAAAGAGAAAGAGAGACCTTTTGCCGTTTTTCAGCCTATTAAGGCTGGCAGAATAAGCAGGAGGAGTTCAGAAGCCACTTGGAGAAGCTTTAGGTCGTGAAGCATATATGAACCAAAGAGACTATAGAAATGAGTCTCAGCTAATGGAGGAAGCTGACCTCAAACTAGTGGTTAAAACAGACTGAACATTATAAGCCAGTCACAATCTAGTGGTTGAAATAAACTGGTCATACAGACTGGCAAAGTTAGGCCCAATGGATGCTAAGCTTGAAAGGGACTGCCTGCTGGAACTGCAGTATCCAGAATTGCCAAAACTAAGTTATCCTGCATAGACCTACTCTAAGAATATTAACATCCTTTCAAGAAAATTAAAATAGTGTTAGTCAGGTGTTCTTAGATAGGGATGAGGGTGTTCTTAGATAGGTATTAGGTATTAGGTATTAGGCAATAGGATATAGGTGTTTTATAGGTGTTTGTTAAGTACTAGTAAATATAAGTGTTTTAAATAAAAATTTTCTATTACAGTGATTGGTGTTGAGGTGTTAAAATTTGAATCTAGAATATGCCTCATAGCCTCAGGTGTTGGGACAGCCTCAGGTGTTTGGTGAAGTAGTAGAATCATCCAAACTGAGGCATGGCTGATGTTAACAGAACATTTGTAACAGGACTTGGAAGGTTATGGCTCAGGTGGGGTTCTGATCTAGCTCTCTGTGTACTCACTTGCTAAGTTGTGAGGCTGCCACAGCATGTTCCCGTAGCCAACGCTCTATACCATCATGCCTTCTCTACTTGTAGGATGTACCCTTTGAAACTGTGAGCTAAGAGAAACCTCCCCACACCCACTCTGTTGAAGTCATTTCTGTCTGGGAATTCTCAACCTTATATAAGAGGGCAAAGAACATATTTTCAAAAACAATACAGACCAATCAGCTTGTAGAACATAATGGTCTTTATATGTGTCTAGCTGCTTTTATATCTTCTGGAATGTTCTACAAAAGTTTCTTGGGCATGAGAATTGTGTGTATCATGGCACACATATGGAGATCAGAGTGCAACTTGCAAGAGTGAGTTTTACTTTCACTACAGGGGCTAAGGAATAGGAGTCAGGTCTTCAGACCTGATGGCAAGCACCTTTACTTGCTAAGCTATCTTGCGTGCCCTGGAACTCTAGCATAATGCATCTCCTGTCATGAAAAACAAATTCTACCGACATATCACCTTACTCAGGCACAGTAAGCACTCAACTGAGCTATCTCCCCAGATCACAAGCTACATTTTAATTAGTATATTCTTCAATTTTTTTAAAGTTGTCACCAGTAAGACTCAGTGAGATGAAGTGCTCAAAAGATCACTTTGCATTATCTGGAAATTTGCTTTTGGTTTCACAAAGGAACAAAGACCCTAGAAATGCAAAATGAGCTCCCAGGGAAACTGAGTGTGAGACCACAGGGGACAGCTGCTGTTTTAAATGCAGACCAGATTTCTTCTACTCAGAGGTACCCAGCCCTGTCAGGGTGTTATCCACATTGGGAAGTTAATGATTCAAAACACTATGGGTACTCCTGCCACAGGCTCCTTCCTAGATCTGTCCAGTGATGACAAGACTTCATGCTGAGACAGGGAGTTTGGCTTTAGGTAGCCAGAAAAGCCAGTTCATAACTGAGTTTGCTACATATACACTATTAAATGAAGAATCACATTTTCTTTTATAAAGGAGTGAGAATAAATACACAAAAACAACTTTCCATAGCTTATAAACTGGCTCTGAGAAAAACTCACACAGGGAGACTTTGAAATGTTTTAGAATATGTCAGTATTACTGGATCAAAGGAACTCAGATTTGAAAGTAACTGTATTACATAGAGAAATACACATAGAAGAATGAAAGCCCCTCAGCTTGCTACACAGTAGAAAATGCATCCTCCATATAGTGTTTTAATGCAGAAAAAATTACATTTGTAAGCATGATCTAAATTCTTACATGTTTTAATTCAATATATGCTTGTTTTTAAATATATAACATTTATTTATTAATTCAAGTTACATCTCAGCCTCCTTCCTCCTCCCCTCCCGGCATCACCCTCCCATCCTCTGCTCCCTCTCCCATCTATACTTGTCCTCCAGTGTGGGAGCCCCACATGCCAACCCCCCTCAGTTCATCAGTCACATGAGGGCTAAGAGCTTCATCTTGCCCTGGGGCCCAACATAGCAGCTCAGCTAAGGTAAAATGTCCCACTAATAGATTATAAAGTCCACCACTGAGACTGCTCCCCCCCCCCCATCACTAATGAATTTGTATGACAACAAAGTTGTCTATTATGTATATTTGTATAGGGGGAATCTAGGTTTAGTCTAAGCTTTCTTCTTTTTTTAGTTACCATTTCAGTCTCTGTAAGCCTCTGGGGGCTAGATTGGTTGGTTCTTTTAATGGGCATAGAAATATATCTTATATCTTTGCAAAAGACATATGACATTCTGTTTTGGTATACATACACATTATTGAAAGACAAAGTAAGGTTAATTAACATAACCTTAAGCAACTTCCACATTTTGGAGATGTAACTCTTAAAGCCCTTCTTGTAGCAATTTCCAAATATATATTAATGAGGCTGGAGAGATGACTCAGAAGTGAAAACCACTTGTTGGTGCTTATAGAAGACTTGATTTCAGTTCCCTACATCCATATGGCTATTCATAATCATATGTAACTCCAGTTCCATATAATTGGAAGTTTTAAAATACAAGAATCTAAATATCTGTAAACTGTATACATCTGATAAGGGCTTAATACCCAAAATATATGGGACCTCAACTCAGTCATCGATCAATCAGAAACCTTATGAAAATTAGGCAAAGGACCTAAAAGACATTTCTCAGAAGACTTGATTTAGGCTCCTTACATCCATATGGCCATTTATAATCATATGTAACTCCAGTTCCAAGGGATCTGATGCCCTCTTCTGGATTCTAAGTGTACCAGGAATGCACATAGTGTACATACTTACATGTGGACAAAATACTCATACACTTAAAATAAACAAATCTTTTAAAAATGTACATATTATATATTGTCACTGTACTGTATACTAGATCTCTGCAATTAATTCCCTGTTTCACTAAGATTCAAGGTCATTTGAGCAGTATCTCTCCAATCCTAACATTTCTTAGCCTCTATTAACACTACTTTATTCTATTAAATTCAACACTTTACACTCTATCTGTAAGTGATATCATGCAACATTTCACTTTCTGTTCATGGCTTATTTCACTTAACGTAATGTCTTTCAGGTTCATCCATGTTGCCACAAATCACAGGAATGTGTTCTTTCTAGGTGCCAAATAGTATTGCATTATATGTGTGTGTGTGTGTGTGTGTGTGTGTGTGTGTGTCACATTCTTTACCAGTTGATGAGAACTTGAGATATTTCTATTTTTTTACTATTCTGAACAATCCTTCAATGAACACAGAAGTCTTATTTCTTTTACGTATACATATACATACAAGTGTATATATACATATGTGTGTATATACTTATTTCCTTTATATATGCATGTACATATATGTCTATATATGTATGTATACACACATAAATACACACAGACACACATACATATAATCCAATAGCAGATTATACAGAAGTTCTATCTAAAGTACTTTGAGGGACTACCATACTCCTCTATATGGTTATATTAATTTGCATTCCCACCCAATAGTGTAAAACTCTTCCTTTTGTTCCATACCCTCACCAGGGCTAGTTATATTTTGTCTTTTGGATAACAGCCACACTAATAATAAGTTGATAGTTTTTATGATTTTAATTCACATTCACTAATAATTAATGATGTTGAAATTGGTTTGTTTGCATATGTGTTGCCCATTTGTTTATCTCTGCATGTCTTTTAGGTCCTTTGCCTAATTTTCATAAGGTTACCGATTGATTGATAACTGATTGAGGTCCCATATATTTTGAGTATTAAGCCCTTATCAGATGTAAAGTTTACAAATATTTAAATTCTTGTATTTTAAAACTTCATTATTATAGAGCCAAACTGCCTATCCCTCTGTGTGATTATTGGAAGCATTTCATATAAACAGAATTCAAAAGTCTTTTACAGGCAGGTGGTTGATGAATTACCAGATCTTTAATTCATAAATTTAACTTGTTACACTCATTTGGTTTATTGTGTGGAATGTGCATAAGCCCTGAATGATTCATACATTTTTTTTTCACTCACAAAAACATGGTAAAACCTTTTCAGGGAATTGTTTTTGTTTCCTTTTGGAGTGCTCATTCTTCGGTGTATATAAACAAGCAAATGCTTTGATATTCAAATTAATGAAGGCAGTGGAAATGAGAACTGAATCCAGCTGAAAATCATATGCTTCCCCTGAGTGCCTATTAATGAAAATCTCTCCCTCACACATGTTATTTGAGAGAATATCTACCTCAGAAGCAATGAAAAACTCCCCTGAAAGCTAAAACAGACAGGTTATTTCACAGGTAACTACAAAACCAGGTTAGCTGAGGCCCTGGACTAGCTGATTTATTTTTAAGGCCTAATTTATTTATCAATAACATGGAAGTAATAGTAATATTATTTCACAGTTTAATTTTAAGAACTAAGTAATAGCATACATTTAACATAGTGCCTTGGGAGTCAATTGTTTTATTGTCATTAACACTAATATTAAGTTAACCAGCTCTGCCTTTTTTTTTATACAGCAGTTTTCTTTCTTTTTGAAAGGAGCAGCTACTTAATTGATCAATGATTAATAAATGAGATGGCAGAACTTTTAAAGTGCTATGTGATGCTGAATATTGCTATGAAACAGAAATATTATTTTTCCTATATCACATAGAACACTTGAATGCCTTTTCTCCCACGCTACTTCAGACTGACTGTACATCCCCCAGCATGTGTATCATCTGCGAACAATACAAGTTGGGTAGCTATAGTCCAGAGTGGTTAAGCTCCTGCCCCTTCCTCAAACAGATGGGATTGTAGTATCTGTAATAAATCAAGGGACATTATTTCCTGCCCCCATCTGTTCAGACAAGACCTGCAAGCAACATGACCCTCTAGCAGTCTCAGTGTGATGCTTGGTAAAGTCACATAAATAAATATTTCTGTGTGCTCAGCAGCATCTCTTAGTTCTATTCATCATATGGAATTTGTCAGGTTTTCCTCTTTGCCAGTGTATCTCTTAGTTACTGTTGCGTTGCTTTGAAGAGACACTATGGGCAAGGCACCTGAGGGAATAAAGCACTTAATTGGGGAGGGGGGGGACTTGCTTACAGTTTCAGAAGGCTAGCCCATGATCATCATGGCATAAAGCATGGTACCAGGTAGGCATAGGGTTGTAGCATAACTGAGAGCTTACCTCTTGATACACAGGCAGGAGACAGAAAAAGAGAGAGCCAGAATGTGTCTGGCATAGCCTTTTGAAACCTCAAATCCCACCCTTAGTTACATACCTCCTCCAACAAGACCATACCTCCTAATCCTTCCAAAACAGTTCCACTTCTAATATAAGAGGCTATGTGTGGCAGTCTCGGGCAAACTACCACAATATGCTAAAGCAATCAGCCAAGTCACTGCTGTCAATGCAATTGCTAGAATTCCTGCCAAATATAGTGTGCCTCAGTGTTCATCAAACCACAGATATTTCTCTGTCTCCAGGAATAAAAACTGTGGTTCTATCCTTTTCCACTCAGCCTTACCACAGAAATGCACAGAAGTCTTGCCTTTCCCTGGGTTCAGATTGACAAATTGTGAAGTCAAACGTTTCACAAAAGCCATAATGTTTTGCCTCTGTAACCCATTTTCTCTCCTTCCTCCCTGGAAATTGGCTCATGACAAAGAAACAATGTCTTAGGTGTACACAAGATGCAACACAGACTCAGTGACTCCTTCCTATGGGGCAGAATTGTCTACTGATTAAAGCATGCTCTGTGGAGTCAAATGAAAGGGTCAACATCTAGTTTTCTTGCTTATTAATAAGTAACCTCTAAATTTCAATGTCTTGGGCCAGCTAAATAGATTGGCAAGTAAAGGCACTTGTCTCAAAAACTTACTTATGAGTTAAATCCCTAGGACCTACATGGCTACATGGTGAGAGAGAGATCTGACTCGAACAAATTTTCCTCTGATTTCCACATAAGTGCTTGTGTGACACACACACACACACACACACACACACAAATAAATAAATAAAAATAGATTTCAATGTCATTTTATCCTCTGCAGTAAGCTATTGAAAGACTCCTCAGTAAATGAGTGACAGCATATAAAATACTGAATAACTATAGTTCTTGGCTCACAGTAAGCACTAAAAGTATCAGAACTACAAAATGCAGTAACTTTTAATGGAACGTCTTATCTTTCTTTACTGCACATTTGCATAATGTCCATTAATAAATAAAAATAAACAATTATTCATTTTTAGAATTATATACTTTGAGAAAAATAAAGGGGGCAATATTTGAGACCATGTGAAGCTCTTGTTTTTCCTTAATTAAAGATGGAAATAGTAACTTTAGCAACATAGTCCAGGTTCCCAACATCAGGTCATATCATGTCACACGGTTCCTGGATGATGTGCTAGAAAGGGTATATTACCTCTGTGTATTCTTCCCAATACATATCTTATCTAGGCACGACGAAAATTATCAAGCAGAGCCAAATTAAAGATCACTTTGCAATTGAAAGATCTCCCTTGCTCATGGATAGGGAGGATTAACATAATAAAAATGTTCATCTTACCAAAAGCAATACACAGATTCAATGCAATTCCTATCGAAATACCAACACAATTCTTTGCAGACCTTAAAGGAACAATTCTCAATTTCATATGGAAAAACAAATAACCCAGAGTAGCTAAATCATTCATGTACATTAACAGAACATCTGGAGGTATCACTATCCCAGATTTCAAGCTATACTACAGAACAATAGTAATAAAAACAGCATGTCACTGGCATAGAAACAGATTGGTTGATCAATGGACTCGATTTGAAGACCCAGAAATAAATCCACACACCTACTTAAATTTTGACAAGGAAGCCAAAACCATACAATGGAAAAAAGGAAAGCATCTTCAACAAATGGTGCTGGTCTAACTAGATGTCAACATGTAGAAGAATGTGAATAGACCCATACTTATCATCCTGCACAAAACTTAAGTTTAAGTGGATCAAAGGCCTCTGCATAAATCTGGACATACTAAAATTAATAGAAGACAAGGTGTGGAAAAGCCTGGAACTCACTGGCACAGGTAGGAATTTCCGTAACAGAACACCAATAGCTCAAGCTCTAAGACAAACAATCAATAAATGGGACCTTATGAAATTTAAAAGCTTCTGTAAGGCAAAGGACACTGTTATTAGAACAAAATGGAAGCCTACAGATTGGAAACAGATCTTCACCAACCCAACATCCAACAGAGGGCTAATATCCAAAATATATAAAGAATTCAAGAAATTAAACACCAAAAAATATCAAATAGCTCAATCAAAAAATAGGGTATAGAGCTAAACCGAGAATTAACAAAAGAGGAGTCTCTAAAGGCCAAGAGACACTTGAAGAAATGTTCAACATCTTTGGTCATCAGAGAAATGCAACTCAAAATGACTCTGAGATTCCATCTCACACCCATCTGAATGACTAACATCAAAACCTCAAATGATAGCACATGCTGGTGAAGATGTGGAGAAGGAAGAACACTTCTCCATTGCCAGTGGGCGTGCAAACTTGTACAACCACTTTGGAAATCAATCTGTAGATATCTTAGGAAATTGGGAATAGTTTTACCTCTAGACCCAGCCATACCCCTCCTGGGCATATATCCCAAAGATTCTTCACCAAATCACAAGGACATTGCCTCAACAATGTTCATAGCATCTTTATTTGTAATAGCCAGAAACTAGAAACAACCCAGATGTCCTTCAATTGAAGAATGGATTAAAAAAAAAAAGTGGTACATTTACACAATGGAATACTACACAGCTATCAGAAACAAGGAAATCATGCAATTTGCAACCAAATGGATGGCCCTAGAAAAGCTCATCCTAAATGAGCTGACTCAGTCCCAGAAAGATAAACATGGTATGTATTCTCTTATAAGTGGATATTAATCATGCATCATAGGACAACCATTCTACAACCCACAGACCCAAACAGATAGGAACCTAGCATAATTCTCCTAGGAAAAACTCCACCCAGCAGTGAATCATGTAACCTGTTACAGGTTAGTGGAACACCTTACCCTAGATAGTGTGCCATATCAAAGAGGAAGCTCCTGGTCCTCACATGACTGTCTAAGGGAATTTGATATGTGAGGGTCCACCTCATCTGAGGAGAAGGAGAGTACTTAAGAATAATGAGGAAGGGAGGGAGGAATTAATTTTTTTTTTAAAACAGGATAAATAAGCTTTAAAAAATACACAATAGAATACAACTCAACCATCAGAAACAACAAAATCATGCAATTTGCAGCCAAATGGATAGAACTAGAAAAGCTCATCCTGAGTGTGCTAACCCAGATTCAGAAAGATGCACATGACATCTATTCACTTATAATCAGATTTTAGGCATATAGTACAGGATAACTATACTACAACAAATACACCAAAAGGAACAGGAACACAGACTTTGTTACCTGTTAATGAGACACTTTGCCCTAGTGGTGCTGCCATGTAGGCCCCCAGTATATGAGGAAGTTCTCAGCCCTCATATGACATCTGAACTAGAGCGTGGGACTGATATGTAGGGACACTCCACTCTGGAGGAGTAGGATAGAAGGGAGAGTGGGTAGAAGGTGGGAGGGTGGGACTGGGAGGGGTAGAAAGAGGGCACTGTGATGGAGATATAACTTGAAGTAATAAATAAACATTAAAAATATATAATAAAAATAAAATATAAAATTTTGAAATGATAATTTACCAAAGACATATTTGCCTTACTGGCATGCAAGAAAAAATGGTCTTAATTTCAGGTTAGAATGTTAGACAGCAGGTTGCCACGTAGCTCACACACTCTTGATATCAGCTTATAAGTTTTTTTCCTATATATACAGGATATTTTCATTGTTTGGTATTAAAAAGGTAGTTAAGAGGTTTAAAATGTTGTAAGTAAATTAAGGGTTACTACAGTTCAACCTGGTTTTCTAAACCTCTAAGAGTTGAAGTAATTTGGAGCTAAAATAAAATATTTGAGAAAGGTGCTATTAGTCCATGCCTTCAACTCAAGCAGAGACAAGAGGATCACTATAGAATTAGTTGTTTTTTAAATTCTAGAGCTATAATGAACAAGGTGGTGATGGTTCACACCTTTAATCCCATCACTTGAGAGGCATACACCTTTAATCCCAGCACACTGGAGACAGAAACATGTAGAACTCTGAGTTCAAGGTCAGTCTGAAACAGAGCAAGCTCCAAATAGAGAAAAACATAGATACAGGGGTGGTGGTGCATACCTTTAATCCCAACAACTGGGAAGCATATGCCTTTGATCCCAATACTTGTAAGACAGAGGCAAGCACATCAGATTTGCAATGATTTAAGTTTAAAAGCTGCTTTCAAAGAAATGCTGAAATTCAAAGTGAATTGTCCTTTGTGATCTCAAAATATATACACTTAAAGGTATGTTTAGTTCCAAAATATCAAAATAATTTTTTAATCTCAATTGAAAGATAATACTTTTTATATTGTCAAAAAAACCCAATTTGCTCTAAGAAAGATATTACCTGCCAGGAAAAACAACAAACAAACAAACAAAACCAGTAGTGCCCCAGAGTTAGGATTAGGGCAGGCTTTTGTTCTTTTCTTTCCAGGAGATTAAAACCATCCATCTAAGGAGTCTAGGGTCAACTGGACAACTGAAACTTCTGATGAAAAGGGACCAGACACTAAAGAAGACAAGTAGCCCAAATGATACAGCCTGGCAGACTTCCTCAATAGCTGTTTCCTCAAAAATCTACAAACAGAACAACTCAAAATGGCTAACTAAAATGGTTCAGTCCCATAGACTGTTCCAGCCAGGACTTGAGTAAAGCCTTGAAGTTCAGCCTCTGACTACAAACTTCTTAGGACATTTAAATAGCTGAGTCCAAAATAACTGAACATCAAATGTTATTATTTACTTGCTTAACCATTTTTTTACATTCTTCTTTGGGCCCCCAAACATGTTTCCTACATCCCAAATTAGCAGGAAGTAATTTTAAGAGAATGATCTCCCATTCCCAGAAGGTGAGATGGCTGATCCCCACCCCCTTTAGTCATTTGATGGGTTACAGATACTTGTTATTCTTTAGGGGGATTGGCTATAAGTTTTAAATGGTCTTGTTAAAATAGGTTTTGGAGGTTAGACCCAGGGATTTCTCTCTTTCCTTTTCTCCATCGTCCTTTCCCTCCTATGGAGGGGGGGGAAAGACTTGAAAAAAAAACGGGATATAGACATAATATAGGAATGATAAAGAAAAAGGGATAGATTATTGAATATGCTCTTATATCTTTGTATATTGATACAAAATTAAGATTATATTTGGCTACATCAGTATTGATCTTTATATATTGACACAAAATTAAAGTTAACTCTTTTTAAGGTATTGTATCTATATAATGCTTAAAAATGCAATGTGAAGTTTTAGTCCTTTGATAGCAGCTGTCACAAACTGTTTAGGATAATTAAGAAATGCAAACTAATACTCATTCAAACATGTCATTTTGTTAGGTATGAGAGTAGTTTATCACAAATATTTTCTAAGTTAATCAGAAATCAAGCTGCTAAGAGACAAGCAACATTTGCTTATCGAAATATGCGGAGATAGATAGGTGGTCTTCAAAAACCTCAAGAGATCTGTAGAAAACTGCATTCAAAGATTATTTCTTAACTTAAGATTTTTTGATATTGAGACATGTCAGCTCTAATAGCACTGGCCATTCTACCCCAAGTGGATGATGAGAATTGAAGAATCTCCACTTGGAGATGGTTGCATTAGTGGCAAGCTTGTCACTGGCAAAATCCCTTGCTTCAACTGTAGACAGAATGCTGTCCGAAAAGGACAAAACTTGGAAGTAGGTAAGTTGACAGCCTAGCTCTGCTAAGACAGTGTAGGCAAGTCCTTCATAATTCCTGCCTCACAATTAATGTCTGTCAGAGATACTGGGCCAAAAAGCTGACTGTTATAGATGCTCCAACATTATAGAGAGAAATTGGGGACTGTCCAGGCAGCCAGTTGTCTGCCATTTCTTAGTTTTGGAAGCTGATTGCTCTGCACTTCCTGTTTATTCAGATATATTTATCCTTCTCAGGTCTCTGATGTGGTTGAAGACTAGATAGTTATAGTCTCACTGTTAAATTTTAAGTTGTTTACAAATTGAAAGGATATTCTAGGTCTAAGAAGATGTTTTTAAGTTGGTAATGCAAGTTTGGATGGAAAATGAGTTAGGTATAGAACTCTAATCTCATTGAGATACATAGATAATAGAATATTAATATCAGTTACCAAATATGTATGGACTGGGCACTGGGAATGTATGTTATATCTTATAATTCTCATAATTGTGGCCTAATTATTCTTATTGTTTTGTATTGTATTCATTGTTATAAGAAAAAGAGCCTTTTATTGAACTAAAAGGGGAAGTTGTTAGGGGAAAAAGATATACCTTAAATTTAAAAAAGCAGATAGTGGGGTGAGGGGGAAGAGGGTGGAAGGGTGGGATGGGAGGGCGAGGAGGGATGGGACTGTGATTGAGATGTAATTTGAATAAATAAATAAATGTTAAAAAAAAGATCACTCTACAAAACAGTCAACCAATACACTTTAGAAGTGTCAAGATAACAAAAAGTAAACACTGTGAGGCCAAGGAGACCTGACATCAAGGAGGTCATCCTCTATCTGATTCTATTGTAGATGGAAAAGGTAGAAAAATCTGGATAAAGTCTGCAGTTCAGTCAGTAAGCTGCCATTAAGGTTCATTTATTTGTCAGCTTTAATAACTGTACCAAGGTTACATAACACAGTGACTTTAGGAGAGATTGGATGAAGACTCTAAAAATTCTCTGGGTTATTTCTGAAACTCTTTAAATCTAAAAAATAATTGAAAATAAGAGGATTTTAAAAGAAAAAAATATAATTTGCTTTGCATTTCTAAAACTGAATTTAATTTCTGTCACCACCCTCTCTTCTGAAAAAGGAAAAACTTAACCTTCTCAATTCAGTCTCCCTTTCCCATGGGGCTTTGCAAATTCCCATAGATTTCTCTGGCATCAATGCACTTGGGGAAGGTCATGGTGTAGAAGTGCTCACAGATAGACAATAATCGATGATAGATGTTCATTACAGCTTCGCTTTCCATATTGCCTCACTCATCATCTTGTTGATAGCTGCCCCATATTTCCAGCGATAGAACTCTATGGCATATCTGTATCATGACTGGTTGCTTGGTAAACACAACTTCTTTCTTTCTCATAGTGAAAAAAATATAGGTGATGCTACTCTGCCTCATCTGCCACCTTTCTGCCTTTTCCCTGACAAGCAGTTGATGAATTGTTGGTGGAGTAGGTAAATGAGTGTAAGAAACCAATTTAAATTATTAGGAGTGGTGGTTTTGAAGAGGGCCTAGAGCTCCACTATGCTGAATATAAAAACCAACCTACGTTTGCTATGGGAAGCCCCTCATTATAGCATTAAGACTCAGGATATTCTCAAGGAAGTCCCTTTACTACTCAGGAAGAAAACAATTCAGAAGGTTCAGAAAGTCCCTGAAGCTGGCCAAAAGTACTAGGCCTTTCTCTCCCCAAGCATATATAAATAGTTAGGAATAGTGGAAGATACATTTGTACAAGTCAAGCTGTCTGCAAGTGGTTTATACCACCTGAGCTGCCTGAAATGAACACTCTCCAATCTGGTGAGCTGCCTGAAGTCATGCAGCAAGCTCCGGAGCTGCGGCTTTCATGAGCCAGCAGCTGTCTTTGAGTCATTTCTATGTCTATGAGTAATCTCTTCCTCATACTCCTGAGAGTGACCCAACTAAAACCCACTGTCTCACCAAGCTGGATTGCGATGCACCCTTTTCTAGGCTGACTAGACACTTCATCATATCTACTGAAGAAAATATAAGAGAGTGGGTCCCTCTGCTTTTGTATGTCCAGATTTATCTTTGCTTTGTTATCCTTACCTGCTGAGTAAAAGAAGACATACCTTTTCATCAGATACAGTCCTCAACTAAGCTATCTTTATTCCAACCATCTGAACTGTCCATCATAGGACACCCATGAAATGTAAAACAAAAGCAATGTTCATAAATAAATATGGTATTCTTATCTTCCATCAGAGACTGCAAACTCTGGCTAGACAAAGGAAAAGTTTACAATATTAGAGAGACTCGGGATTTTGTATGTAATGCTGGGATCAACAATGTTTTGCAGAGAAATTTTAATTTATTGAGAATCTTTTTTATTCTTACTGTTGCAGAAATTCCCTCTTTTCTTTCTGTTTTAGCCCAGATAGATTCTGAGAAGTGTGGGGCACCAAAAAGAAAAAGAATGAACTTAAAATCTGGGATATTACTTTCTAAATACCCCTCAAAAGCTATCAGGGAGAGAAAAGGGAGGAACGGATTAAACTGGACATTTCTTTTTGAGAAAATGTGAACATAAGAGGCTGACTAGAAAAGACCTGTGATCCAATGACATTTACCAGGAGCGGTTTGCTCTTAACTGATGACCAGGCACCGGAGGTAACTGAGCTCAGAAAGTAATAGGGGTCACTACCAGTGTCAGCATCGTCTGCAGCTAAGCTCTGACTCACACAGCCAAGAGCTGAACAAATAGTCAGAAACAGGACTAAGGCATTCTGAGTGACACAAGCATCAGGCTAAATAAACTTTATCAGTCTTTCAAATATTCAAAGGGTAAAAACTCAGAACAAATAAGGAAGTACCAAAGAATGCTTCACACACACGTACATAAGCATGCATGTATACATATTATACAGTGTGTGTGCATACATGTGTAAATGTAGATGCCTGTAAGTGTGCATGTGCGTAAAAATATCAGAGGTCAGTGTCAAGTGTTTTCTTCAATCATACTTCATATAGTATTCAAATTGCTTTGAGACCAGGTCTCTCACTGAACCTGGAATTCACCAATTCAGTTAGACTGACTGACTGAGCAGAAAGACCAGGGGTCCTTCCTTTTCCACCTTCCCAGTGCTGGGATTACAGGGGCACACTCTCATGCTCATCATTTTCACATGGGTACTTGTATTGAACCCAGGTAATTTTGTTTGCACAGCAAGCACTTTAGCAACTGAGGCATCTTGGCTCCATTTGCCAAGCAAGAAGGAAGACTTCACTTCCTCCTTCACATAGGAGCCCCTGTCCCTCCACTAAGTCACTGTGTGCTTATAAGCAGCCTCAAGTCTTTCAAAAGATCTGACAATGGCTGGAAGTGGAAGGCGCTTTTTCTTTTCTTTTTATTTATTCTTTTTTCATACTATACATCCCAAATGTAGTTTCCTCTCTTTCCCCTCCTCTCAGTCTCTCCACCCACCTTCTCCTCCTCTTCCCCAGATCCACTCCTCCTCCATTTCTCTTCAGAAAAAAAGCAGGCTACCCAGGGATAACAACCAAATATGGCATAAGAAGTTACAATTAGACTAGCACAAACCCTCACATCATGGCTGAACAAGGCAACCTAGTAAGAGGAAAAGGTTCCCAAGAAGAGGCAAAAGAATCAGAGATCCCAACTACCCCTATTAGGAGTACACAAACACCCTAAACTAATCAAACACAGCATGTATGCAGAGAACCCAGCATAGACCTATGCAGGCTCCACAATTACCTCTTCTATCTCTGTGAGACCATATGAGCTCTGCTTAGTTGATTCTGTGAACCCCATTCTCAATGAGTAGAAGGATTTGTAGAGTGAATTCACAGGACCAGAAAAAGGAACTAGGGAACAGATACTCTCCAAGTGCCAATGGAACATTAGAATGTCAGAGTGACAGTGAAAAACAATCTCTATAAAAGTTCTGTGGCAGGGCTAGAGAGATAGTTCAGCAGCTAAGAGTAGTAGTAGTACTCTTCTAGTGGAACTCATTCAATTTTCAGCCCCCACATGGTGGCTCACATCCATTTGCAGTCTCAGTCTCAGGTGATCTGATGCCTTTTTCTAGCCTTCATGCGCAGTGCATGGCATGTATGTGGCACACAAACATAGACACAGGCAAAACATCCTTCAGCGTAATTCTTAAAGTTATATGTAATTTTGAGGACTACATAACCCTTCTATGGGACTATATAATCCTGTGAGTCAACTGTTCAGTACATACTGCAAGAAGGAATTAGGTGTGTCTCATCTAGAAAAAAAAAACAAACAAGAAACAAAGAAAACATTACAAATAATAATCTATAGGAAAAAAAATCCACCGGCAGAGCTGAAAGCCCAAATAGTCAAAAGAGAACCAATGAGTAAAAGTTTCAGGAAAAGAGATTTCGGTGGCACCTTAGATAAAATTCTTTAACAGTTGACAGGTGAAATGGGCTGCCCTGACAGCATACATAATGACAGGTTGAAAGGCAAAAGCGTGTCAGTCAAACCTGCAGATTTCAGTGCTGAAGTTCATCTGCATTACTCAGCTTCTCAGCCTCTCCCATCACCCAGAAAACTGGATAATAATTGTACATCACTCTGCACTTACAGCTCCCACACTGAAGGATTCAACCAAACACCCATCAAAAACATCCAGAAAAACAAACAAACAACTGTTCTGTCAACATTCCTTAACAATGTAGCATAACAATTATTTGAATAGGATTTATGTCTTATTAGGTGTTATATAAGTGATCTAAAGAGGATATAAGGTGAACCAGAGAATGTGTTCAGGTTATATGACAATTCTATGGCACTTTAAATGGGATTCAAGCATATGCAGGTGTGTCTAACCCTGGTGACAGGGATCCTACAATTCATCCCCCATGGACACTAAAATAATACATTTCCCCAGAATACTGAAGGACGAACAAGACAATGGATCTCAAGTATTTACATAGACTATCCCCCTTGCAAAGACTTGATAAGCAGAAGTTCTTTCTAGTGTGACTTTGATGCTATTAACATGTATAAAGTAGAGACTGTCGATTACAATTGGAAAAGATACCTTTGGAGAACATGATGTAAAATCCAAATGTATCCTAAGCCAACACTGGCTTTAAACCTGCCATTGCAAAAACGTGAGGTTGATGGTGTCTATGGGCTACAGAACCTCAAAATGTGCATATTGTTCACTGTGCCACTTCAGCCAACTTCTGTGATGTGGAGCCACATTGCCCAACACAATAACCAGACAGATCAATAAAGTTAAAACAGGAATTCCTGAAGGATGCGATGTAGGGGGAGAAAAGCCCATGAAATTGGATTATGACATGAAGGGCCTCTGTGTGAGTGTTGAAAATATCTGTAAGTGATTTTATACGACCTAAAGTAGAGTTCTGTGAGCCAGTGATTACATAAATAATGGAGAAGGAAGACAGCACGGAGTATTTAAGATTACTCAAGACAATGATGAAGTATAAGGCTGTCGTTGCCATGAGCACATCCAGTCCAATTCTGTAAGGAACTGATTGGCTGATCTTTTGATTTACTTGAAGCATTAGGCCAAAAGGCTGGCTCTCACAAAGATAACACAGCTGCCTCCCTCGATGACTTCCAGGTAAGCTCCAGCTCTAAACAAATAATCCACAACACATTTCACAGCCTACAGTTTAGTATTAGAGATCGTCTTTGTTAGGCAGGTAGCAAAAAACATGCTTCCCAGATTAATACAGGAGAACAAAAACTAATCCATTTAGAATTTTTCACTGTTAACACATAAACTCAAACCACAAGTCACTTTCACAGATGACTCTACACAGGATGCAAAAGACCTACCAGGAAAATAGAATTTCATCCTATTCTAAGTGGAGAAATCCCCTACCAGTGAGAACTTCTCTCCCCAATCCGCAGTTCAACTCAGTGCTTCAAAATCCTAGAAACTGAACTAAGGTTCTCAGGAGCCCACAGACTGTCTTTGTTCATTAAACTGCCATGTTGTTATGAACAAAAATTGCATTGCTCCACTCCTTCCCAGACCATCCCCACAGCCTTTCTGCTCACAGCAGGGCCAGGGGCTCTCCTCTGAATCCTGCTCCTTTAATCTCCTAACAGCCTTCCCGGATTCCCATTCTGTCTGCTTCACTTTTGGCTGACACAGCAAATGCACTTCAGCAGAGTGGGAGTCACAGCCTCGAAACAAAGGAGGGTTGCTGATAATTTATTTATTTTCAATTCTCTCTTTGTGGTGGTCAAGGATTTCAGTGACCAGGGCCTGGGGTAGGCGAAACAGATCCATTTACAACACCCTCCGGGGCTATAGGGCAGCAGATAATCAGTAATGAGTCTTTGCTAAGAACAGATCCTAAGAGTGAGCTAGTGGAATTGTACAGGTAGGAGGGCCTACGAGAAGCACCACCCCTTGACCCTGGTGTTGCGGTGTCATTCTGAATCCTACGCCAGTTAATGTTGCCATCTATGCCTTTCAGATATATGATGGAATTTTATTCTGAAATGGACAAAAGATTATGTCTTAAGAAGTAAATGCATGAAAGAGATTTGGGGAATTATCTTGGGAACTGGAAATTTCTAGGTAATAGAAAGCAGGGAATTAAGTAGATTCAGTTTCATCAAGAAATGATGTTCACCACAGACAAAAACATTCATGCTTGTGATTTCTGACATTGAGGTATTTGGTAATTGGAGTTTGCTATTTTCCTTTCTAGAGGTGAGTGGGAGTGGCAGAGTTCATGACAAGAACTCAGTATTTGGCCGAATAGGAGGTTTGCTTTTCAGTGTGACACATATAACCATTTATAACCAAGCCCAGAACACTGTTCACGCTGAATCAGTTCCTTATGACTTTCAAATCCCTTCCTCCAGCCACACAGAACCACTTCTAAAGAGAGTGAGCTAACCCAGATTCAGAAGGATGCAGATGGCATCTATTCACTTATAGTCAGATTTTAGCTATATAGTACAGGATAACTATACTACAGCCAATGCACCAAAGGGAACATGGACATGGACTTTTTTCCTGTCAATGAGACACTTTGCCCTAGTGATGCTGCCTTGTAGGCCCCCAGTGTATGAGGAGGCTCTTGGCCCTCTTAAGACTGCTGAACTGGGGCGGGGCGGGGGACTGTTATGTAGGAACATTCCACTCCAGAGGAGTGGGATGGAAGGGATAGGGAGTAGAGGGTGGGAGGGCGGGACTGGGAGGGGTGGAAAGAGGACAGACACTGTGATGGAGATGTAACCTGAAGCAATAAATAAATAAAATTAAAAAAAAAGAAAGGCAGAAAAAAAGAAGTAGTTATTTATTCATATTCATTTAGTCAACAGAGGGCAGAATCTCATTTATTTACCTAAAAAATCTTGCACACTAGGCAGATTGAGCACTATGCTTATGCCCAGGACAGGGGCATTGTGCTCCACTAAGACATTCAAATTTGATTCTTGAAAAGAATAGAGATACCACAGAAAGCATAAAAATTCAAAAGGCTTTTGAATTGGAATTGATGTGTTCTGGCGTTTAATTTGGAAAGATGTCTCTGTACGCATTAGGGGATGGGAAATGCAGTTGGGGGATGACAAGAGACAGCCAGGACATGGTAATGATCCAGGAAGGAATGGCGTGAGTTTAAATGAATCCTGTGGTGATGGGACTGGGGGCTATGAAATTGATCTGGAAAGCTTTCTGAAGGTGAAGGAATGGAGAACTTAGGGACTAATTTAAAAAGGGAGAAGGCAGCTTCAAGAGGGTATCAGACTTTCTAGTTCACTTGATAGTACAATGGTGCCATTAACTGAAATGGGAGGTCTGGGAAGGGCAGGTGTGCGGGGGGGGGGGGGGAGGTAAGCACTTCTGCAAGATTTTTGTCTTAGGTGTTGTATGCCGTTTGAGGTGAGATGCTACCAGGCACTTAGGGCCAGAATCTAGGCTCCCTGTGTGGAAACATCAAAAATGAATTCATATAAAGTTTCTATTTTGCCTCTTTTCCATCCTGACCTTTCACATTCACCTGTCTCATCAAAGTCTCTAAGTGCTAATAACTTCTTAACACCAATTTAGAAGTAACTGTGAGATAATAAAATACAGACAAGTGTTGTGGAGTGAGTTGAGTAAATTGTTACAGCCTTCGTGGAGAATGGTTCAACAGAGTCTCTGCTTAAAATGTGGTCTCTCAATATAGTAGGCTTTCATTTTTTTAAATTTATTTTTAGCATAACCTCATAATCTTATTCTCTTCATAACAAAGCCAGCTTATGACTGGACCACCTGGCTATTGTCTTCTTATCATCTGACAGTTCAAAATGCTTGCATCCTTAATAGCAGAATTCTCTAAATCTACAGTTAGACTCAACACATTCAGGTCTCAGAACAATTGTATTGGTAGTTTTAATCTTTTGGAGAAAATAGGCTTAGTCTGCCATGTAGCCTCTCTGATTCCTGTCAACTACTCCTGAGCATGAGGCCTGTCCTGGAGTGGTTGCTGTACCCAGTGTCACTCCATTGGAGAAAATTTATTTTCTTTCATCTAGTAGGTACAAGTAACAGTTGAGTTGTTACTAAGTGGCTAAGTTGTCTTTCATTCACATTCATTCATTCATTTTTTTAAAAACTATAACAAATAAAATATGATAGGAAAAAATACTGTAAGACAAGCCAACAGAAAGCAAAGAGTCTAAGAAAAGGCCCAAGAGTCAGAGACTCACTTGTTTGCTCACTCAGGAATCTCATAAAAACATTAAATTAGAAGCCATAATATATATGCACAGGGTCAGGTGCAGGCCTGTGAAGGCCCTGTGTATGCTACTTCAGTATCTGTCAGTACATATGAGCTTTGCTCATGTTGATTTAAAGGGGCATATCTTCTTGGTGTCCTTCCCATCTGTCTTTCACATTCTCTCTGCCTCCTTTTCCACAGTTTCCTGAGCTCTGAGGGGAGGAATTTGATGGAAGCTTTTTATTTTAATGAGGAGAATTACATGTAGGCAAAACAGCCCTCCAAGGATACACATCAAAATATTAATAGTAGTTCAATCTATTGATGATGGAATTTCTTGCATTGCCTCTATATCTAAATTTAAAAACAAACATTTACATTCCTTCCAGGCAGTATAAAGTATGAGAGATTGAAATATGTAAAATAGCTACAAACCATAAACTAAATGAAAGGTGCTCTGTAGAAGCACAAAATATGACATAAAAATTAAGAAGATAATAATTACTTCTAAGTAGGAACATCTGGAAAGATGGGAGGTTAGGAGGCTCTGGGAGGTGAGAGAAGAAGCTCCAAGATAGGGGAGCAGGGATGTACAGGGAATGCTTGAGGAAAGACAAGATCTCTCCTGCATCTTGAGCAAGGAAGAGAGGAGACAGAGAAGAGGGTCTGGGGCTTCCTAAGGGAGGAGATAAAGTGTCACATGAGGACCTTAGACTTCAGGGCAACCCCTGAGCATCACTGAAGAAAGACATGAATGCAGAGATTCAATAGTTACAAAGAATTGAAGAGAATGAAGACAAAAGACTAGGAATGAGGTAGAAAACATAAACAAAATTATGACACAAGCCAAAACTAAAACAATGAAGCTCAGCCTATTGTGGGTACCAGAGAACACAAGTTTTTCAACACCCACATTTAAGGGAAGATGGAGCAAGACAAACTGAAAAGTAAAAACAGATTGAAGATAAGAAGCCATGGACATGAAAGGAAAACCATGAAAGAACAATACAAGGATGTCATGGGAAGGGACAAAGTAAACTCAGCGTGACAGAAGAGTAGATGAAACACTCCAGTGACAAGGATAATGCTACACAGGCTAAAAGAAAGCATATGGGAGGAGAGGTACAGAAAGGGGATATGGAAGACTGAGAAGTTGTGACACACAGGGTTTCTGAATTCTCAGCTTTGGAAGTGAAAACTGTTCTAGCTTGTCTAGTGTCAATCAATACTGCTAATAATAGGCATCAGCTTGGGGAAATTTTGACCCATAAATGTTTTTAGAAACTTGGCATCACTAAAGAGAGCAATAGAGAAACTAGTTTTGCTGAGTACCTTCTTCTCAAGCCCTTTCCTCCTCCACACCCTTCCTTGTACTCTATAATTCTCAAGCACACTTTTCCAACCACCACTGCCTACACATTATCCTTTCATACTTGGCTGTGCCAATTTTAAACAGATAGTGAGACAACAGCATGTATGCATTTGAGGGAAACCTTCAAGGGATGTTTCATGACGACCATTAGAGTCCATCCCTTCTTGAAAAAGTCAAGCATATTTCCACTTTTTGAAAAAATGCTTTTCTGTCTTTTACATCTGAGATTAAATATTTAGCCAATTTGCTTTATTTTTTTTTTAATTGTGGAAGGAGTGGGATGTGTACATGAGTGCAGGTGCCCATAGAGGTAATAGTCATTGGATTCCTCTGGAGCTGGAGTTACAGATGGTTATGAGCCCCTGGACAGTTGGGTGCTGAGAACCCAACTTGAGTCCTCTGCAAGAGAAGTAAGCAGTGGAACTTTGAGCCATCAGTCCAGCCCCAGAAAATTCATACTTAAAACACAGCCTGCTCCAGGATTCCCCTCCACCTTTCAGTGTTGACAGACAATAAAAATGCTCTAAGTGCACATTATTATTGACAAAAACATAATGAAGATCCAAGTCAATTCAGATATGGCAGAATCATGGATTCTAGTATTTCTGGATTCCAAGGAAACTGCTGTTCTGATGATCAACTCATAGAAGTTTTTTCATGTACCATTGTCATAAAAGCTATACTCTTGTTTTTAGCATATGTTTGCATAATATACATATGTGTGTTTCTATTTTTACACACAAAATAGAATTTTCCATTGAGCATTATTCTCTTTTGAGGAGAAAGTATCCCACCATCACTGCCAACATTGGAACCATCTCATCAGAGTTCATACCTTAGTTCATCCTCAAGGCAATTTAAGTCTTAAGTCATTGACCTATGTCTGTTTCTTTTTTCTGAACTGTTGAATGATAATGTGAATAATAAAGTAATATATGAAGAGTACTGAGAATGGTGCCTGTCACATGGCATGTGAAAGATATCATTCAGCTGTCATTGTATTTCTTTCTATAGTTTTCATAATATAATGAATATCCTGCTGAATTGACACTGCATCACATTTTCCAAAGTTATCTATTATTCCAATGTACTACCACAAAACTTACTAAGCATCTGATTGCTAAGAATTGGGATTTTCCCCCAGATTTTAGCTACCGAATTCCATGGAATAGGGTATATAATCCCCATGTGACTAAGTTGGAAACATTAAAGGCATCATAAAGTCAAACAGTTGCTAAGTCAAATCATAGTAAAATCTATATGTACTCACAGATTCACACTGTTCTTTCTGTCTCCACAGTCAGATTACTAAATGAAATGGTGTGTGCACTTCCAATTCTGAGAATATACGTGAGTGAGAGCTAGAAACCATTATAGTGACTCATGAGACTATCTGGTCAACGTATTTTTTTTTTCATAAGCACTTGGGTAAACACCTGTACCTCTAGTCAATGAAGATCTTTTTTTATTGTACTAATTTAACAGCTGTAAAATGAGATCTTGAGTTTTTAGTTCATGTATCCATTGTGAAATTGAACTGAATTTTAAGTTATTGACAATTCACACTGTCAAGTTCGTGTTTTGGGGTACTTTACTTTCACTAGTATGTATTTCTTATTTTTAGTGCTCTCTGGTAGCCCTTTTCAGCTATTCATAGCTATACTATTCCTATCTTTTAAGGCCTCACTTGTGAATGGTCATTTCCTGGATAGTGGCCCTGAATGAAGCTTTCTCCTGACCCCTGAGGATTAGTGGCAATTGAAGTCTGAGTATTCAATGTGAATGCATTAGGATGCATGTTTCCTATTATAAAATCAATGCTTCTATGACTCTCCCTGCAATGGTACAGTACCACGTTAATCTTTATATTTGAAACAAAAAGAAACCTTTTCCTTAACAGGAATCTCTGGTTCTTGTGATTTACCATCTTTTGGTGAGCCTCATGCTTACAGAACACCCTCAGATGGCAAAGAGATGAAATCTGGACTGCCTTGAAGCAACAGAAGAAATCCAGTAGGAAGTTTATAGAGTTTCTGAGAAAATCAAGGGCTCTAGGATCCTGGTGGCTTTGAATTGGCTCAGGATGATCCTGACACATCTTCCTTCAAATTTTCCCTATAGCAAATATATTATTATCTTATGTCTATGCCTTTTGTTTTCCTATTGAAATGATAAGTTCACTGGCCATTTTTCATTGTGCTTTTCAGGAGTCCCAGTGCTTTCTTGGACCCAGAACAGGGTCATTTGGCATCTCTCCCTGTGAGTAATGATCTATTTATAGACCTGTTTCTCTGGCACATTTCTGCTGACATAGTTCTCCCAGCACAGGGAAAAAACAAAAACCAAAGTTAAGGCACATGGCATCTGAACACTGCAAATGAACTGAAGGGGTAGATGATGCCCTCAGCCAAAAATGTCTTGTTTATTTTTAATTGACAATAATTGTATAGTTGTATAGAATGTAGCATGAGACTTCAACACATGTATATCATGTGTCATGACTTCTTTGAGCCTCTTATCTATGTTAAACTAGTTCCGTCTACCATTATGGTGAATTTAAGGACAATTACCAAGACTCATCTCTGCTAAAGCTCTTCCTCAATAACTTATGTTCAATTCCTAAAGATCCTAATAATTCCCATGATTAGAAAACTTGGAAAAATGATCATGATAGTCGTAAGAGGAGGCAAGAAGAAAGAAGGATTGAACCTCTGCTCAGGATAAGGAGAAATATCTAAGGCAAACTGCAGTCACAGACATATTTGGAGAAAGATTCATCTACAGCATAAACATTATAAGCAAGTGCTTTAAAGAACATTTAAAGGTTTAGTATATTTTTTACTCAAGTGCATGTGTCTATGTCTACATGCATACACATATGTGCTGAGTAGATTTCAGCCTAGTCTAGAGATGTATCAGGGTATTTGATGATCTGAAACTGGAGTTACAAAGAGTCGTGAACCATGGTGCTGGGAATCAAACTCAGGTCCTCTGAAAAAGTAACGAGTGATCTTAACCACTGATCCATTGCTACAGCTCCAAACAGTACATGCTGTTTAGAGGCACAAGTACTGAGGACTCACATGATTCAAATATGAGGGTGGATTCCTGGAAACTACTATGGGGAGAAGAAAAACTGAAACGGCATCATTATAGGAAGATGCTGGAGAAAAGTTGAGCTGATGAAGGAATGATGTACTCCTGATACTACACATAGGAAGGCCATCACAGTGAGACAGAACAGGGTTTGAGGATATTCACATACTGGTCACAAGACAAGTTACTTGACCTGATGCTTATAGACACCCTTGATATCCTTTATGTGATTTCATGTCTCCATGAGGAGATGATGGCACAGACAAACTTTTCACTTGCAACTAACTCTGAAAAGAAAAGTGATGTGGATATTCAGGGGATATTTTCATGATAGGAACATGAGAGTTCACTGTATCCAGGAAGGAATTCTTCAAGGGGTTCATAGGAAAAGGGAGCCAATGTTCCTTCATCTAAAAGGGCTAAAATAATTTAAATGGCTAAGTGTATGTGTGGGGAAGGAGCATTAACTCAGAGAAAGGTCCTGACAAGAAGATTATAAATGATTCTATTGGAGGGAGTTCTTATCTAGAGATCATAATGTGACTGGAGAGGGGTTTTTAATAAGTTCCATTTTTAAGACAATATTCTAAAAGAGTCACATAATTAAGGTCAAGGCATCAAAATAAGCACCACAACTCATTAGATTGCTAACAGCAAGAATAACCCAAGGGTCACAAATATGTTAGAAGAGGAAAGGGTTTTAATGGATTTTATAAGAATAAGAGAGATAAAAGATACCCAAGACAGGTAGTGGACAAAGCAAATCAAACAGGAAATTCCTGTTACCCTGGAAGTGGGGAGATACAGACTTCCCCATTGGCTCTCGTGTGGGAGCCCACATGCATTAGTGACCATCAAAAAAGAGTGCCTAAAATGACAAAAGAATAGACAAAGAAAATCAAAGTGCAGTAGCCTTGTTCAGATTAGTCTTCTGGAACCAATGCCCTGCATTGAGTCCCATTTCCCACTGTGGCTCTCTGGAGCATCTGCACATTTTGAAAAGCGTTTACTCTTTCTGTCTTTTGGATGTGGCTATTGCTATTGGCATCTTAGATCCACTTTCAAAATACTATTATTCTTTTCTTCTTCTAATTCATTTATTCAGTAAATTTCAGGCAGTCTTTGGGGTCTGGAGTATTTGATAATGAACAAAATATACAGAGTCCCTCATTTCATAATGTTTATATTGTAGAAAGAGAGACAGGTCACAAATAGATGAATGAGTAAATTCATGAATGGAAAGCTAAAGTATTTCTCAGTGATGATGAGGAAATATAAATCAAAGTAAATTAAAAAGTAGTGGAAGAATATTTTCAACATTATTAGAGAAGGCCTACCTGATGGCCCCTTGAGTACACAAATTTCTATGAGGTGAGAATTGGAGACATGCAGATTTTTTCAAGTAAACATCAGAGGTGGATCTAACCATTAGTGCAAAGGTCCTGCATGCAAATATGGTTGGCACATTTGATTAACCTTCTCTGCTTTAACTGCCAGGGTCCTAGCCAACCACAGTCCAGACTCAAATAGCTCTTATTTTATATGTACAAGTATGACCACTACCATGGGGAAGAATAGAGCCATGGTGATGGAAAGGAGAGGCTAACCTACTTATGTACTGTGAGAGGAGGGGCCTAAGCACTGAGTGAGCTTCTGGTACCTATCATCCAGCCTTCAGATTCTATGAGTCTCTGCAAGCATAGACATATACGTTATATTTACATCAATTCCCAAGAATTTCCACAAAAGTAGAATGAAACAGAATCACAGAACTGAACTTCAATTTTTAAACCACAGCCTTCATGTATTAGTCATCCCCCCCCCTTCCCATCCCTTTCAAGGCTTCTAATTCTATATGTGAGAGATCTGAGATTGAGAAAGGCAAGGGGATTGGCTCAGCATCACAAAGCTAGTGAATGGCACAGCTGAGGCCCTTAACCTAGCAGAGCAGGGAAATAGAATGAACATGTTTAGAAATTATAGTTTTATTTATGCCATATCATGAGCAAAACTTTCCAGATAAGCATAAGGAAGGGTAAATTGTTTGATTAAAGATGACATGTCAAATACATTCATTTCTTAAGGTTCAAGTTGGCAAGATGCCAAATTGAAAACTAAATCCCTAGTAATATGTTCACAGATGAATACCTTCCCTAGGAAACTTGGGCAACATCTCATTTCACATCAAGAATGCTGCCTGGCTTCAAAGTATTATGCAAATATGAGACCCTCAGGCCTAGAGGAGGAGAATGGGGAGCAGGGATGAGATGGGCAGGTTGGGGGCGGGAAAATAAGAAGGTATTCTTTGCAGAGGCTCCTGAGTGACATTTACATGAAGCATGCATTTCAATTTGGTAGCAATTCATTGCACAAGCTAGTTTTTTTTGTGATTTGAGATTCCCAGTTCCCCCTTTTTGATGAGGGGAGTTGTTTTGCAGTCAGATGTAGTGGACTAAGCACTGGCTTAACAGACTAGAAAACAGTCTGTCATCTCTGCCTTGCCAGTCACCAGTTGTGGGACCCTGGACAAGTCACTTAACCTGAAAGGACCTCAGCTTTTTTATCTGGAAAAGTACAGCGATTGAAATGGACCATCCCTTCCAGCAATTCTGTGAATCAAGAAGAACTGACTGCTGTTGCCATGGATTAAGTTCAAATTTAGTGGCCTCTTTATTGTATCTGTTGTTAGGATGTGAACTCTTGGGAAGCACAGGATTCAATAGTGGCTTCTACGAGATGCTCAGAGGACATGCAGTTGCTTGGCTTCATCTGCCCTGAAATGAAAAGTAGCCTTTAGCCTGCTCACACAATTGGAAACATTCAGTAAATGTTTACTAGACAAGAAATGTCAGCTGAAACCAAAGGGTGAAATAATATACAAAGTAGAATCCCACCATTTAAGAAAAAAGATAAAATATATAAAAGATAATGGATAAAAAAATGTTGGCAGGATGTGCAGCAAAGAGTTTACATGGATTTTCTGAGAGATTGGGACGGGAAATTTAAGGATATTTACCTTCTTCATTTATTATACATGCATTTTGTGTAGTAACATAATACACACAGGAATGACTTAATTAAATTTTAAATTGATGAGGTGCAGTTTTATTATTGGGTGTAGTATTATTATTGGTTCAAACTACCCTGGCAAGAAACTGTAGCATGTGTTGTATGTCATATGTCATACTACAAAAAAATTATAATAATAAAAAATCTCATTGAACTAAACCTAAAAGATTTTTCTCAAGCTTTAGAGGTAATGCTTTGATTTTAAAGTTCAGGAAAAACAAATCCAGAGATATTATTTGCAGAGATGATGGCTTTCCTGTTAATAATAGAAAGTCTTTTTTTCCTGCTCCTGGGACCCCCAGGAAGGTAAGCTGTGGGCCTGTTATCAGAGCGAAGGGATGTATGGGCTTGCCTGGAAGCGATAGCCAGCAAAGCTAGGAGACAAAAATGATCAAGTGAGTTTGGTTTGTAGAGATGCTGAGCTGAGCATCAGCTCTCTCAACCAGACTGTTCTTATTAATTGTATCTTATTCCACTTGATTGTGTATTTCATTGAATTCACACGCTGATGAGGGGCCATTGCTCTGTGCCGCTTACCAGAAATCTCAATAAGGAGGCACCCCAGAAACCCTTACGGGAGCAAAACCAGGACATCTCCTATGGAAGTTGCTCCCATCACCACCATCAGCTTCCCATCAGGCTGTCTGCTAGCATGTTGAGAAAACTTGATGCCACTATACTGAAAGAAATGCCTATTTCTAATGTAGCAGAGGCAATCGAAGCTCAGTGCATTCATGTCGAGTCAAAATTTATGATAATCACTTGAACAGAATATTTATTTTCTATGTGCATGTGACTCTGCTCCAGGTTGCTACTGATGGATAAAAAAGATAAATTTGCTATAGATGAAGGAATCCCTGCAAGGATGCAGAGATGACTCCCAGTCAGTCAACACTGACAAGCCGTGGAAGCTTGTTACCTAAGATTTCCCACAGAGTGAAAAGATTATGAACAACCTAAAATTCCAGGTCTTCGGCATCAGAAGGAACAGTGGGATGTGCACTGACTTTATATATGTTCTTGACTGTGAATCTAACTCCAGCTCAGGCAGCTGAGTAAGCCAGCTCAACTGTCTACATCCACACTTGATTTGCTCAGCTGTCAAGTGAAGATGTTGGTAACTACTCACAAGTGTGTTGTAAACCTATGGTGATAATACACATAAAGTCCTTCAGGTAGCCTGTAGAGGCATCTGTAAGGTATCTAGGAATCACTCCAACTTCCCTTCCCTTAGTTCTTTCTTTTTCCATTCATACTCTTTCTCTTTTTCTAATTTCAGAAACGGTCATTTTCTGTCACTGTACTTGCTGACCTCAATTTACATGCAGGCCGCAGTGCCACAATTCAAAGTCAGCCAACTTGACAGGTGTGGTAATTTTCTACCGTTCCTAGCTTGAGCGTTCAAAAATCTCAGAATTATAAAAGCAGACAAAAATTACACAAATAAATATGTAAACAAAAGGACTTGTCTAGACAATCCTTGCAACTCCTTCTAGCTCTGAGACAGAGATAAGCAGATATCAGGCAGCTGGCGCTTTTCCTCAGCTCTCACTTTAGCTCTTTGCCATTGCTTTAACCATTGAATGCAATGTTTACTGATTAGTGGACAAGCCAGGTCATGAAAGTTTGTTAGCAGCAATTGTCTCTGTGTTGGGTGAAATTTCCAGCAATGCTTTGCAGGACCACACTTGCTTTACATGGTGTCATTGTGTCTTGATGGCAGAGTTGAGAGGCTGGTGACAAATTCTTTTTTTTTTTAATGTTTATTTATTACTTCAGGTTACATCTCCATCACAGTGTCCTCTTTCCACCCCTCCAGGTTCCACCCTCCCACCCTCTCCTCCCTCTCCCACCCATCCCACTCCTCTGATGTGTAGTGTCCCTACATATCAGCCCCTCTCAGTTCAACAGTCATATGACAGCTAAGAGCTTCCTCTTGCCCTAGGGGTGCTACCTTGTAGTGACAAATTCTTAGCTACACTTTGTGAAAAGAGAAAGTGATGAGGCATTGGTATCAGGCAAAAAATAAAAAATAAAAATAAAAAAATCAAACAATGCCCCAAAACCTCAACAACCAAAATAAAGAGTGTCTTGGTAAAATATTTTTAAATTCGTACTTAATACAAGAACCCCATGATGATCAAAATATTTAAAACTTAAAAAACAACAGGAGCAGGGTGCTTGCACAACCCTGCTTCCTTCACATCATCTAATTTCCATCCTGGATAAGGGCCGAGTCAGAAGCCACAGGAAGATCTCAGCCTACATTTGGACACCTCTCACCTACAATAGCTAAGTGCCCTCAGGAAAACTGTTGCCCTTATTTGGGTTCCCATTCCTAATCATGTTTCAAGTGGAACCCTGATGAGGTAACTCCCTGTATGACTCACTCCACTTGAAGATTCTATGACTATTTTTTAAAAAAGCCAAAAACTGCATCGTTAGGACATTATCGATGACTCAGAGAATAAGATTTGTTCATTTATGTCTGAAGTGCAAGATGTTCATTGAGCAGTAGTATGAAGCAAGCACTAAGCCAGGCACTGAAACATCACAGAAAAGAAAAGGTCAGGAGGTTAGGACTACCTAAGAATGGAATTCTGGAAAGAATGAACATCATAGCCAGAAACTTGAAGGTGGAAAAGAAGGCTCTCTCTAGGAGGATGGTGAGGAATTTAGTCTATGTGAAACATAAATAGGATGGGTGGATATATATATATATATATATGTGTGTGTGTGTGTGTGTGTGTGTGTGTGTGTGTGTGTGTATGTATGTATGTATATGCATATACATATACTTTATATGGAAGGGGATTATCCATCAAACCTGAGTTCCACTCACTGCTCTGCTGATAGCTGGCTAGACCATGGGGCCTCCTTATCCACTGGGATTCTGCTTTAGGGAACAACACAAACTTTCCCATGAAGAAAGTAGACAATTTGCTAGAATGTTTTAAACCTCACAGGTGAGATGTCTAGAGTCTATATCTCTCAGTACCCAGGTAGGGTTGCAATTAAGACATATAATCATGTCCCTGAGAGCGTTTTGTTCAATAGCCAAGTTCCTATTGTGCAATGCCTGCAAGGTTGAAACATGCAAGCACCAGACTAGACAAGCAAACTTTCTTCTCCTCGGGTATGGGAAACAGACACTTAGCAAAAGTTACTGGCAGCGGTGCCCAGCAGGCAGCCTTGCTGGCCTGCTCCTGTTATGTTTGTGTCTGTATTTAATTTCTGTACCCAGCAAGTAGGGATTACAATCAGCTATTTATAACTAACAAAATAATTTTAAATGAACACCAATGCACACATGGGCTGCATGTTTTTAACCTCACTATTTTTACACATTTTCCATCCCCCTGCACCAAGATGAACAAATAGCTGATCCTCAAGCACTTTCATGATAGGTTCCACTGTGATTTTTAAGTATGACAGGAACTAAGAGCACAGAGATATGTACGATGTGCCCAAACTCACAGTTGATAAATGACAGAGCCAGAATGCAGATTTCAATTGAGGCCTGGTACTATGGCTCAGCAAGTAAACGTGCTTGCCATCAAGCCTGAGAGCCTGACTCTGATGCTCAGAATCCACACAGTGGAAGACAAGAACAGACCGCTGCAAGTTGTCCTCTAATCCTGTGGGCACTGGCATGTGGGCTATCTCCCTCTCTTCTCTCTCTCTCTCTCTCTCTCTCTCTCTCTTTCTCTCTCTCTCTTCCTCTCCCTCTAACACACACACTCTGTAATAATGATAATAATAATAATTTAAATTTTTTTAAAAGGAAGGAAACTGGCCTCCCAACCTCTACTTTTTAAAAATAAAGAATTCAATTATTTTGGAATTTTGAGTGAATTCAGAATGAGCACAGGCAGCAGTCTGCCTCAGGCTGGCTTTTGCGCTTTCAGCCATGTTACTCCATAAAAAAGGTTTATCAGCCTGCAGGCCCAGCTACAGAATTCAGTCTTGACCCTCAAGAATATAACCTGCTGGGCTCCTGGACGCACCTGTGATTTGGTAGTGGGGAGGCTGCTGTGTCTGCCCCCAGTCCTACTCACATTCTTGGGAACAGACATGCTTTCTCTCTGGCCTGCTCTCCTGCTCTCATCCCCTGCACCTTTTGTTCTTAAGCACTACCTCTTCCCACCTGCTTCTCCTTGATAAGAACTTGCTACCAGCTCACTGCACCTCCCAATGATCCCATAACTCTTTCCCCTGCCAGACTTCATAAATGACGAATGGACACACAAGCCTGGATGCTCTTCCCTCCCCTCCCCTCAGGACTCTTGAAATATGGCTTCTTCGCACACGGTTATGCGAAGCTGCTTTTCTGACTGTCACCTGTCACCGGGGAAGTCTGTTTGTTGTCTATCTGCAGTTCTCTGCTTTAGATCCTTTCATCCCTCCACACTTAAAGCCGTCCTAGGCACTATAGGATATCCACAGTCACCTTGAGAGCTGGTCCTGGTACTGACCTGCTTGGTACCTCACAGGAAAGCTGTTGAGATCATCTCAGTACTGAGACGAAAGGACTGTGCATGTTGTCAATCAGATTCCACGTCTGAGTCCTGATGCGAGGCCTGACCCAGGGTGCATCTCTGGAGTCACACTATCCCTCTCACAGTTCCCCTAGGCTTTTTGTTTCGTGTTAATTCTCTGCTTCCTTCTCTAAGAAGTCCATTCCTATGTTCTTTATTTGATTTTTTCTTTTACCTGTAGCTAAATGCTCAGATTTCATCTCTGGATTGATGGTCTCCTTCCCAACCCCTCTCTTAATACAAACAAAAGGTGACATTTATTGTGACATCATGGTACACAGAGATATATCCCACTACTTCAAAGATGTTCCAGAGATATCCTAAAATTCACTTCTGCAAACTAGAATCCCATTCACTTTACTGGGCTAACCTCTTTCTCTCTTCTTTGCCATCACCTGTCCAGCTACCAAATTATCAAATGCATCATGTATGAAATGCTGCTTTTCTTTCACCACTGTAGTCAGTCTGGGAACAAACTCTGTTTTGCTCCATGCTGATGTCTCATACTGGGAATTTCATACTGTAATTCAAGATATGTGGGCTTGACTCAATAAGATGCATAGATCCTCAAGTTGTACTGTGGGTGTCTAGATCATTAGTGTCTGGTCAAGATCTAAGGATGCCAAGATGCCATGAACTCTTCAAATGAAACCCTAGCGCTTAGGAGCCTTGAATCCCAACTTACTTGTAAAGTTTTCACCAAGTTCAGTAAATAATGATATTTTAACAAACAAGGGGAAATGGAGAAAGAGTCACATTCACTGTGATCTCTACATGTCAGGAACTAATTATGAATTACTGCCACTGTGTCCGAGATTTGCCGGTAACCTAATTTGTTTAATGTTTTTGAAATGATGGCTCAATGCTGTTCATGGTGGCTCTGTGGAGAAGTGGCATTTCTTCACAGACAAGGCTGAGAAAATGTGTTCTTGTTTTCATCTTCAGTCCCCCTGGATAATTTTTTTTGTCACTGGCCACCCTCAGAGAAGTGGAGACCATCACTCTGCTTCTGTTATCCTAAAGCAGTCTTTACCTGATTGTTTCTTATTCACTGTTTTAGTCTTCCATCCAATGAATGAGGTGTGTTAACTCTTTATGCCAGCCCCTTGCTGAATGTTGAAGATACAGCAGTGACTACCCTGCACTCACAAAGCAGAAAACCAAACCCAGAAATGGATGCTGAGGGGGTGGATGGTGATACAGGGCATTAGAAGGAGAGCAGCAGGGTTTATAGCTATCTCTCTTTTCCCAGATACATCTCCTCCTCCCCCCTACCGCTGCTCCACCATCCCTGCATTTCACACCTATATTCCTACAGTAAGCTCCAGGCCTGCGGCCTCACCATCTTTAATTCATCCTCCATGCTGTGGTCATGGACATCATTCCCTAATGCACATTTGATCGTGTCTTGGGCTTTCCCCAACCTTCAAAGGCTCCTAGGCTTTTACATAAAATTGAAGCTCTTTTGCAGGGCTGGAGGGCTGAGAGATTCCAGTCTCATGTGATCTCTGCTCATTTCTCTGACATGTTGTTATTCCAGCCCAAGGAGATAAGACCCCACATCTCTCCTGCAGCTACACAAAACTTCCAGGGCTCACATACTCTTTCTGCCTGGAAAGTCTTTCTGTTCTTGTCACTGCTCAAGACTCACCTCAAGTCAAACCCCCTAGGAAACCTCTTGATCTTCCCACCTTTCCTTTGCTGGATGCCCCCTTTGTGATTTCATTGCATCCTGGCCATATCTCTGTACAAACACTCACTACATAGCATGAGTTGTTAATTAATGTCACCCAGGTGCTGTTCTTGCCTGTATGGCTCTAGTCACACAGAACAACTTTCAGTTACCCAATGTGTATCAAGTGGTCACACATCCTCTGCCTGGGATGACCTTTCAATCCTTCCCTCCCTTCAAAGACTATTCATTTATTTTAAATGTATCCCAAGGGGAATTCCCCAGGGGAAGAAAAGAAAATCACTGGCTTGCATGGACTGTTGGCCTGTGGCTCACACTGCAGTCATACCCTAGTTGTCACCAGAGGTAATTTCCTCCTTCTTGAGGGCTGGCACCCACTTTTACTTTCCCGTGTTCCGTTCTTGTTTTATTTATTCTTTCAGCAACAAGTACCAGTGCATGCTTTCTAAATGCTGAGAAAATCCTGAGGGAGGGAGTGGAGTATGCGAGTCACATGTCAGGAGCCCAGTACCTTGCTGAGATGGGACATTCTGACTACTTCATATGTGTCAATCTCAGATTTACTACAACACTGTTGACACTCTGAGGGCCAGAAGTATCTTTTAACATATATTTTATATGGCTTTTGGTGCTAAATGTAAGCTATATGATCAATAAACACCTGCCAATAGAATCTGCATGCTATCAAAATAAGTGATCTTGCAAATGAAGGAAGAGGAAATGCATCATAGCAGATCAGATAAAGGACCCTAGTAAAAAGGGGGGAAAAAACCTTTATCTTTTCTTATCAAGATTTGTGAGAACAATGAGACTTTCACCCTGAAGTAAAAAAGAAAACAAAACCAAAAAAAAAAAAGGACACAACCTGACAATTATTTTCAAACCCCATTCTTCCAATTTCAACTGCAAAATATTTCTGGAAAGGCATTTTCTTCCCTAGTAATTTGAAAGAGAACAAAACCAAACCACTTTCAGACTGCTCTCTCACTGAACACTTTAATAGAGCCAGGCTGTTTTAATCCTGTTTTCCCTTCTCAATCCTCCCTCTTTTCATATTTCCTTTCTTCCAAACCTCATCTACTCTGGCTATGCTTATGGAGCATGGTCTTGTGTGTGAACTTCCTCAATGAAGCTCATGTATGTCACAGTTTCTCGCATTTCAAAGTCCCAAAGTTTTCAAAGCAAAACCGTTCCCTGTTTGCAGCAGCAGTAGCAGCAGCAGAGAGAGATGGCCTGGAGTTGCCACATGGAAGTGAGGAAAAGCCCCTGACTATCACCTGGTCACTGATACTGGATCCTGGCTTACACTATTTCCTGTCAGCACTAGCTTAGCTTCCCTTATAAACACTAGACTCCAGGTTACAGAAGAAACAAAACTGTATTCACATGCATCCACCCCTCCTTCCAGTCATAAACACACAGGGGCAGGACAGAGAAACTTCAACACACGTACTTTCTATACTTGAAAAGCT
>CAJQZJ010032188.1:12752807-12820347 GCA_907164525.1 Lophiomys imhausi
TGTGTGTGTGTGTGTGTGTGTGTGTGTGTGTGTGTGTGTGTGTGTGTGTGTGTGTGTACGCGCGCCCGAGAGATAGGCAGGAGTGCACTGGATCACAGACCCCCCTCGGCGACCATCCTGAGCTCAGCCTCCTCTGCTGCCTCCTCTCTCGCCGTTGGGTCCAGGTTTTGGGACCTCCGGTTTGTTTAATGAAAGGGAAGGAGCAAAAGGCCGGCGGGGAGGGGGCGTAGGGGGGGTGTGGAGAGGCGGGGAGAGGGCTGCGCATGCTCAGAGAGGGGCACCAAGCTTGCTCTCAAAAGCTGGGGCGTGAAGCTTGCAGGGTTGTGCCCCAGGGAGCTGTCAGGACTCTGCAGGGTTCTTAGAAGGCAGCCGGGGAATCCCGCTACCTAGGTGCTCCCTGCCTGGGGACTCCCAGGCTCCTATGCGCTGGAAGCCAGTGGCGGGTTCCCCACCCACCTAGGAGCCTGTTCTGAGGCCAGTCTTAGTAGCATCAGGTTCTTCTTGCCTTGGGTATTTTTAATGTTTGCTGAAGCAATCCCAGGGGCCAGCAACTGACATCTACCCAGAGGTCCACAAGGAAACCCAGGGCTGCAGGTGGCACCTGGACTAAAATGAGCTTCTTGACTTGGATTTCCTTCTCCCTGCTACCAACTTCTATTCCATGACTAGCAGTAGGTAGGGTAGACAGTCCGGAGTTGCCCAAAGAACTTTGATGGCTTCAGGGCAGAAAGGTACATAGTGGGTAGAGGAAGGAAGGTAAATTGCCAAGTGCCCTGGATTCAGCCTTTTTTGGTGTTAAAATTCGATGGAGAAGGGCCTTCTCAAGATGCCAAAAAAAAAACAAAACCAAAAAAAAAACAAAAAAAAAAACAAAAAACAATGTAGTCACTGTCCCATTTGTCTCCAGTGCCAAAGCAATTGTAGGCTCTCATCATTGGGGCTTCTGGTCCCTCTGCTAAGTGGAAGAACTGTCATCTTAAAAGAGTCCAGTTAGAGAATTTGAGCTTGTGAAGGCACAGTAACCTGAGGCCACAGGATACCAGAGAGTGAGAGGCTTTGCAAGTGGAGTGGAAACTTTTTCAGTGACATTCTGTGCACCAAACAGGCAAATGGTTAGTATCCATTCAAAAGACTCCATTTTCTTCTCTGTGTAATTACGCAGCAGCACACATACTCCCATTTTCTCCCCTCCATTAGAAAAAGACACCCCAAACAGGGAGCTTTCTGGAATGGTATTCTTCCCTTGTGCCTGCTCATTTTCTATCCCTCCAAGGAAGAAGCACAGGGGACAGTCTCCTCTGGCAAATGTTTTCCAAGCTTTCATTAAAGATCACTTCAGAGTGCTTCCACTATGCACTGCAAGCAAGCAGATGCCTTCTTGCTGAACTCTGACCCGTGTCCCATTCATCTTCCCAATAATAATGCTGAGTGACACTTGAACAGCAGGACAATTAGATCAAATCCTAGGACACACACGGAGGAGAGAAAACAGCATGTCTAAATACCACAAACAAAAGCAAAATTCAGGAGGAAAAAAGAACTAGACGAAGAACACTAGGTTAGAAGGTTCTTAGAAAGTGTCCATGAAGTGTCACAGATGGCAAGTAACTTCCTGCTGAGGTCCATTGAGAATACAGCTGAGTCTTTGCTTGAAGGACAGCGCCTCTGAGTCTCCATCAACCCAGGAGGGAGATCAGGGTCTCTGACAAACCCTCTGTGACATACTGGGAGGTCCTATCCATTCTATTTTTACTGTTTTATTTATTTATCTTTTTGGTACTGCACTATTCAGAAACGTCTAAGACAGATCTGCCTCTTCCACCTCCAAATTCCCCTTAAAAGAGTGAACAGTGTTTACAGGCATTTCAAGGGGCTTGGATTAGCAGAGCCAGCCACTGTGCTTCCTTGGGACAGAGTAGCACAGATGTCATATGTATATCATAAGAGGCAAGTGAGGCCTCTTAATGAAATCAAGAACTATGTGGGACTCAGAACAGAGGCACAGACCAGGGTAGCTAGGACAGCATTAACTAACTGTTCAGCTCTAACTGTAGAAGCAAAATGTAGTAGTAAATCTGAGAAGCAAGCAAGTCCTGTGTGCCCAGTTTTGTCTGGGAAGGAACGGGATGGTGTTTAAACTTGCTACCAAGGACAGTCTGTTCATCAGCTTTTAATTTTTTTTCTATTTTATTTATTTAGTGTGGGGGAGGTATTCAACTCTGTGTGGGCATCCCTGCCACATCATGTGTGGAAGTCAAGAGAACATCTTTTGGGAGTCAGTTTTCTCCCTCCAGGATATATGGATCCTGAGGATCAAACTAAGGTCATCAACGTTGCCTGTGGATGCCTTTACCTGCTGAGCCATCTCTCTGGCTTCACTTCACCATCTGAAAGTATCATGAAACTTCAAGGCCAAAGGTGAAGGGAACCTTTATATTTGAAATTGCAAATCAAATGGAATCTTTCTAGGCTGCTTCTACTACAGGACTCTGAATAAGGAGTTCTAGAATAAAAATTTCCTCTCTGGGGATTGTGGGAAATTCAGGTGGGTTGATGTAATAATGTGCAGAAAGCATTAAACAGTTCCTAGCATGCATGGCTCTGCAAGCTGTAGCTACTGATGTTTTGGTTAACATTTTCCTTACTGTAAATTTTGTTTAAGCTAAGGAGATTTTCTTTCCTAAGAGTAAAACAGTTGAAAACCACAAGCCTCCCAATTTCCCTTCTGGCTTCTTCCACCACCCACTCACCCATCACCCTACTGTATTTAAAACCATGTAGTAAAAAAAAAAAAATACTATGAAGACATGTGGCAATGTAAGTAGTAACTAATTTCAACCCTTACCTTTCTTTCTTTCTTTTTTTTTTTTTTCAGGACAGGGTTTCTCTGTGTAGCCCTAGCTGTCCTGGACTCATTTTGTAGACCAGGCTGGCCTCAAACTCACAGAGACCTGCCTGCCTCTTCCTCCCAACTGCTGGGATTAAAGGCCTGTGCCACCATGCTCGGCTCAACCCCCACCTTTCTATATTCATGTGTAGACATAGTTGTGAAAGAGCCTCGTCTTCACACAAGCATATTCACCCCTTATTTCTCATAGTATCAATAAAGACTCCCTCTGCCTGGCAGGGTCACTTGTAAGATCACTCTTTCATTGCCAATCAACTTTGAAAGATATTTATTTTCACTCTTTAAATTAGCTTACAAAATAAGGTTTCTTATGGGGTTTTCACACACATTTTATTTTGGATGATTACTCCCAAACACATACCCACCCCTCATCTCACCTCTTCCCATTCCCCACTATATCCTCTCATCCCCAGTGTTCCCCCTTCACCTTATTCTGTTGTCATTCCCACCCTGCCTCCTTTAAAGTTCCCTTCACCCCAGTCACATGAGCCCCTTTCTAGTTTCCTGACTTTTGCCTATATTTACCCCCACCTGGATACACATACTCCATAGCTAGAGGCTAGGATTCTCATGGGAGAGAACATATGGTATTGGTCTTTCTGAGCCTGTGTTACTTCAAATAAGGTTTTCCAGTTGTATCCATTTTCCTGAAAATTTCATGAATTCCTTTTCCTTTGCAGCTGAAAAAAAGCACATTGTATATGTGTACATTTTCATTGCCCATTCACCTGCTACTAGACAGCATGTATCTCCTCCCTTCTAAGGTTACCTGCCAATGTGTTACTCCTCACTGTACAGAAATTTTTATTAGAAATAAAAATTTTGCTGTCAGAACTATGACAAAATTACTCCCATGATCCTTTGAATATACAATAAGTAACTTAGTACACCAAGTCTTATTTTGTTTATCTTCCTTTGTACAGGTCAATTATGAGCTACTCGAACAAGGAGCTTTTGTGATTCTGGTGCCTTAAGAAGTAAGCAAGTGGTGTATGTTTAGTAAATGTTTAAAGGGTGAGTGATAAAAATATACTCACAAGTTAACTTATGCTGGTAAAATGTTGACTTTGAAACAGACTTCTGAGTACACTAATACTTGGCACTTTTTATAGATAGTGAAGTTGGTAGATACTGTTTTTAAAATTTTGTGTGCAATTGTCTAAAAATGGAAATTGAAATGAGAAAGGCAAAGGAGGTTTCTGAAGACAATTTCCATTCCCTTGGAAACAGATAACTCATGCCCATTCTAAGTTTCTGAACTAGAAGTTCAGAAAGAGAATAAATTTGGGCTCAAGGTGTCTAATAGTTTGAGAGATAGATTCATGCTAGAGAACTAACCCACCAGAATTATTTTCCAGCTCATTAAAATGTCTCCACTAAGAAGAATGAAATTGTGGTTAGAATTTATTGTCTTTAAAAAAATTATCAAAGAAAAGGGTCGCCTCCAGGATCTCACCACAGTCTCTCGACTCTAACTGTTATGCATGAAAGTAAGAAATTGCTTTTATTTTCATGAGTAAGGTTTGGGAAGATGGGGCTTTGGAACCACAGGAGAGGTCTCAGCACTGGTCACCATATAAGCCATGGAAAAGACAACGAAAGGATCAGGTGAGTGATACTATATTTGTCTTTTTCTCTCCCACACATCTAGTAAGAATGTATTGAGACTGATCTGGAAAATCAAAGAGATCCAAAGATAGCAGCTTAGGCACTTTCTATCCTACTATCAAAAGGAGCAAACCATAAATTCTGTCACATCCTGTCAATCACAAAAACAAGCCTGGTCTCTCCTCAGATTATCTTAATTTAGTCTTAATCTTAGGATGACTGTGTAAGACACTAACTGACAGAAATCTCCAGAACCTTTCTCTTAGTCATAGACTTTTCAACCAGCTTAAATAAGAATGGCTCTCATAGACTCATATGTTTAAATACTTGGGCCCCAGTTGGTGGAACTGTTTGGGAACTATATGGAGTTTGATTTTCTTTAGAGAAGGTATGTCACTGGGCAGTATTTGAGGCTCCTAAAGCTTCCTGTCATCCAAAGTGAACTTTCTGCTTCGTCTTGTTTGTGGCTGCAGATATCAGCTTTCTGCTGCTGTTCCAGAGGCATGCTCATTTCTACTGCCAGGCTCCCACATATGGTGATATTAATTAACCCTCAGAAACCATAAGCCCCAAATGAATTCTTTCTTCTGTACATTGCTTTGGTCATGGTGTCTTCTCATAGCAATAAAAGAGAAAACTGAGACATCTCATACATGTACTCTGATATTGGGTCTTCTCCCGATTCTGGGCTTCGTATTTTGAGTTAATACTTTGTATGTCTCACACTCCAAGACCCAGAGCTCCCACCAAAGTCTCCAGGTTTGCCCATTGTTAGTATTTCCTCAAAACTTCAGATTGGCCAGATACGAAGTTCATCTGTCTTCTTCATTCTGGCCCATGCTTTCAGTCTGGACTGGTTTATTCTCAATAGCCTTGGTGTCTTTGTTTTTTATCATCTTTAAATTTCTCAGACTGAACTAAATTGCTCAAACATCACTTTATAGTAGTTTAGTCAAGAGGTTAACAGATGTACTCTATAACAGACCAGTTAGTATACATTTTATGCCTTGGAGGCCATATGGTGTCTGTCAGAAGTAGTCAACTCTGTAGCCACTGACTATGCATAAAAGAGTGGGTATGGCTATGGTCCAGAATTTTCTTTTTATAAAAACAAGTGGTGGGATGGATTTTTCCCACAAGGTATAGTTTGGCAACTCTGAGTTCAACCTTTTCCTTTTTAACCTTCATATCTATCATCAGCAACGTGTTGAGTATAAGAAACTTTAATCTTGTCTTTCTACTGCTTGTGGGAAAATAATACAAATCATGACACCAGTGCAGGCAGTCTTGGTTTTGTCAGTTTAGAGGCTTCTTGTCAGCAAGCATGGCCTTCTCACTGTCCTAAAAACACAGTCAAGAAATTGTTTTTTTTTTTTCTGCTTGTACATCTGCCTGTTTTTTGCATGTAACAGTGTAAGCAGTAGCAAGTATGGTATTTTTAGCCTGAAAGCAACTTGTGTAGTCTTAGAAATTTGATGAGTGAAATATTCAAAGAAAAAAATGAAAAACTGCAAGCATGGAATTCTTTCCTCCTAAAATAGAGCAAGTAAATATATTCTGATTCTGACCAGCACCTTCAGAAACTATCTCCCTGAAGAAACTCAACCCAATAAAAATATATCCTTATGTAAGTCCCCATGCAGGGGTAAACCCTCTGCTGAGTTGAACTCATGGTTTTAGCTGTTGGCTGAGCAATTTTACAACATTCAATCTAACTTACAAAATTCACCCCAAATACTGAGAAATGTCCTTACTCCAAAATTATCTACAGATTCAAAAATGCGCCTAGCAACATACAACATTTCTGCAATTCTAAAATTCATATGGAATCACAATGGACTCCATATAATCTAAAAAAAAATTAAGAACAAAATTGGAGGTCTCACTATCTATGATTTCAATCAAACCAAATCTAATCAAAACAGTATGGTACTGGCATAAAGACAGGCATATAGCCCATTGAAAGAGAACCCAGAAATGAATATCACATATGGTCAAAATGATTTTTGACAAGTATGCCAAAACTGTTCAATGGAGAAAAGACACTTTCCAACAAGCGGCAAGGGAAGAACTGCTTGCCCACATGCAAAATAATGGCAAGGAACACCTACTTTACACCACAAACATTAACAAATTGACCAAAGCTCAAATGATAAAAAATGCAGGGGACAAAAGGAAAACTGATAAATTTGTCTGTATCAAAGCTAAAAGCTTTGTAAAAGAAACTATTAAGCAAAAAAGAACACTCATATAAGGGGATTATTTTTTATAAGTCATAGGTATCATGTAACTGATAAGACGTTAATATCAGTGCTAGAGATGGCTCCACAGTTAAGAGCACTGGCTGCTCATCTAGAGGATCTGAATTCAACTCCCAGCACCTACCTTTTAACTCAAACTGCCTATAACTCCAGTTACAAGAGATCCAATGCTTCCTTGTGACCTCCATGGGTACCAGAAAGTGCCCATACATATAAAATAAAAGTTAAAGGGAAAAAGAGGTTATAATCCAGAATTCATAAAGAACACTAGGGATGGATTGTTGACTGGGTGATGGAGAGCAATTGCTGTTCTTCCAGAGGCCCTAGTTCTGCTCCCAGCATCCACATGGTGGCTTACAGCTGCTGCCTGTAATTCCAGTTTTGAGGAATCTGATGCTCTATTCTGGCCTCTGTAGGTACCAGACATGTGCATAGTACACAGACATACATAAAAGCAAAACACTCATATACATAAAATAAAAATAAATGATACTTTAAAAAAAGAATAGCTACAATCCAACAATATATACAAAACTGACAGATAAGCAGAAGGGCTGGTGCCTTAGTCAGTGTTCTACTGCTGTGAAGAGACACCATGACCATGGCAACTCTTATAAAGGAAAGCATTTGATTGGGGTTGGTTTACAGTTTTAGATGTTTAGTCCATTGTCATCACGTGGTGGCATGCAGGCACACATAGTGCTAAAGAAGTAGTTGAGAGTTCTATATCTAGATCCACAGGCAACAGGAAGAGAGGGAGAGCCACTGGGCCTGACTTAGGCTTCTGAAACCTCAAAGCCCACCACAGTGGTATACTTCCTCCCACTTACACCAAAAAATCCATACCTCCTAATCTTTTTAAGTAGTTCCATTCCCTGATGACTAAGCATTCAAGTACATTTGCCTATGGTGGCCATTCTTATTTAAACCACCACAGCTGGGTAGACATTTGTCAAAAGGAAAATGTACAATGACAACCAGGCACACAGTCTTGTATCAATTTCATCCATCCACATTGAAACTATGAAGAAAAAAGAAATAAGTGTTGTAAAGAACACAGATGATCTGGGATTCTTATGGAGTGCTGATGGGAAATTAAATGTATATGCCAGTTCTTTTAAAAAAAATTCAGCATAGACCTGAGCTGAGAGCTGTGCCCCAAGCTCTACTGTACCAACCTCGCTCCACCAGAGTTACAAGGCCTCACTCATTAGGAGTATCCAGCTGCATTTTCCTGACCCTGACACACCTTGGTTCTCCAGGCCTTCAATTCAACACCCATGCTAGATTCCCCCTCTTTCCTCCCTCCACAAATCCCTGCTCCTCCCAGTGCTCTGGGATACCCCTAGTTGCCCTGAATCTCAGGACTGTCCTGCCAAGCTCCATCTTCCAGACCTGTTCCAACTGGGATTCCCAGATCTGCAACTTCAGGAGCATCCATCACTAACATCCAAACTGGCTCCACCTGGGGTCACCAGACCTGCAACTTCAAGAACACCCAGCTCCATCTTCTGGACCTGTTCCCACCCGGAGTCCCCAGGGCTGCAACTTCAGGGATGTCCAGGATTTCAACAAGTATACCTAGGCCTGATACACAAGGAGCATCTCACCTCATTTCCTGGACAAACACCACCTGGGGACATCAGGAAACTCCACCTTAATTGTAGGACCACTGCTCCACCAACCACCACAACAATAGCTGCAACAGGAATATCCAGGCTGACATTAGGCCTTTTACATCAGCAACATCCAAATCTCCAACACCAGGAAAGTTCATAGTCCCCAGGGAAACCACCCTTAGCTTGGTGTTTTCCTTCTGAGCTATGTTCAGACACAGCTCCACTAGCCTATTTCAAATCTGCAGCACCAAGAACATCCAGGTACACAACAAAAGAGCACTCAAGTCTGCTACACAAAGAGTAGCCAGGATCAGCCAGGCATGACCAGATGGCTAAACACCAACATAAAAACACAACCAACAAGAGCCAGGGCAATATGACACCATCAGAGCACAACTATCCTACTACAGCAAGTCCTGATTATCCTAACAAAACTGATGCACAAGAACATGATCTTAGATAAAAACTTATAATGATGATAGAGGCTTTAAAAGAGGAAATGAATAAATCTCTTCATGAAATAAAGGATGCCTACTTGATATGGTACATGATACTTTTGATGTGTTCTTGGGTTTGGTTTTCCTGTATTTTATTAAGTATTTTGTGTCTATGTTCATGAGGAAAATTGGTCTGAAGTTCTCTTTCTTTGTTGAGTCTTTGTATGGTTTAGGGATCTGGGTGACTATGGCCTCGTAGAATGGACTTGGCAGTGTTCCTTCTGTTTCTATATTGTGGAAGAGTTTGAAGAGTATTGGCATTAGCTTTTCTTTGAAGGTCTGGTAGATATCTGTGCTGAAACCATCTGGCCCTGGGATTTTTTTGGTTGGGAGATTTTTAATTACTGTTTCTATTTCCTTACGGGTTATAGGATATAGGACTGTTTAATTTGTTAACCTGATCTTTATTTAGCTTTGGTAGGTAGAATTGATCAAGAAAAATTTCCATTTAACTTAGGTTTTCAAATTTTGTAGAACACAGATCTTTGAAGTAAGACCTAAAGATTCTTTGGATTTCTTCAATGTCTGTTGTTATTTCTCCCTTTTCATTTCTGATTTTACTGATTTAGGTATTTTCCCTCTGCCTTCTTGTCAGGAAGCTCTTAGCCCTCATATGACTGCTGAACTTGGGGGGGTGGGGGACAGATATGTAGGGACACCACACTCCAAGGGGTAGGATAGGAGGGAGAAGGTAGGAGGGTGGGACCAGCTGGGTTAGAGAGAGGGTACTGTGATGGAGATGTAACTAGAAGTAATAAATAAACATTAAAAAAGAAATAAAGGAATATTCAATTAAGCAAATGAGTGAAATAGAAATGAATAAATTCTTTAAAGAAACGCAAGAAAACACAAACAGGTGAACAAAATGAATTTCCTTTAAAGAATTACAAGAACACACACTCAAACAGGTGAAGGAAATGACTAAAACTGTACATGACCTGAATATTGAAATAGAAGCAACAAAGAAAAAACAATCTGAGGGAGTCCTGGAGATAGAAAACCTAGAAAAGAGAACAGGAACTACAAACATAAGCATCATCAACAAATTACGAGAGATAGAAGAAAGAATCTCAGGGATAGAAAATACAATTGAAGAAATCAATGCATTGGCCAAAGAAAATGTTAAATCTAAGAAATTCCTGACATAAAACATTCAAGAAATCTGGGACACTATTAAAAGACCAAATCTGAGAATAATAGGAGTAGAAGAAGGATAAGACTCCAAGCTCTAAGGCCAGAAAATATTTTCAACAAATTCATAGAAGAAGACTTCCCCAACCTAAAGAAGACATGCCTATAAACACACAGGAAGCCTACAGAACACCAAATAGATTGGACTAAAAAAGATATTCCTCCAGCCACATAATAATCAAACCCTGAACATACAAACAAAGAAAGAATATTAAAAGCTGCAAGGGGAAAAGACCAAGTAGCATATAAAGGCAGACCTATCAAAATTGCATTCAGCTTCTCAACAGAGACTCTTAAAGCCAGAAGGGCCTGGACAGATATCTTGCAGACCCTATGAGACCACAGATGTCAGCCCAAACTAATATACACAGCAAAACTTTTAATCACCATAGATGTAGATGTAAAAAACAAGATATTCCACGATAAGACCAAATTTAAACAATACCTATCTCAGTCCTACAGAAAGTGCTAGAAGGAAAACTCCAACCCAAGGAACATATCTACACCTAGGAAAGCACAGGAAATAAATAACCCCAAAACCAAGAGAAGGTAAACACACACACACATACACACTCTATCACAGCCAACACCAAAATAATAGGAAGCAACAATAATTGGTCACTAATATCTATCAACATCAATGGACTAAATTCCCCAATAAAAAGACACAGGCTAACAGAATGGATTTGAAAACAGGATCCATCATTCTTATGCATAAAAGAAACACACCTCAGTAACAAAGATAGACATTATCTCAAGGTAAAGGACTAGAATAAGATTTTCCAAGCAAATGGACAAAAGAAGCAAGTACAAGGAGCCATTCTTGTATCTAACAAAACTGATTTTCAACTAAAATTAATCAAAGGAGGTGGGGAAGGTCACTTCATACTTATTAAAGGAAAAATCCACCAAAATGACATCTCAATTATGAACATCTATGCCCCAAATGAAAGGGCACCCTCATTCATAAAAGAAACACTACTAAAGCTTAAATCACATATCGACCACCACACATTAATTCTGGGAGACTGCAACACTACACTCTCACCAGTGGACATATCATCAAGGCAGAAACTAATCAGAGAAATAATGAAACTAAGTGACATCATGAATCAAATGGACCTAACAGATATTTATGGAACATTTCACCCATAGACAAAAGAATATACTTTCTTCTCAGCATCTCATGGAACTTTCTCCAAAATTGACCATATACTTGTTCACAAAGCAAGCCACAACAGATACAAGAAAGTTGAAATAACCCCTTGTATTTTATCAGACTAACATGGAATAAAGATGGACTTCAACAATAGAAACAACAGAAAGCTTACAGACTCATGGAAAGTGAACAACTCTCTACTCAATGATGTCTGAGTCAGGAAATAAATAAAAAGAAAAAATAAATTTAAGTCTTTTTAGAATTCAATGAAAAGGAAGGCACAACATACCCAAATTTATGGGACACAATGTAAGCAGTTCTAATAGGAAAGTTCATAGCACTAAGGGCCTTCATAAAGAAATTGAAGAGATGTCATACTAGTGACTGAAAAGAACATCTGAAAGCACTAGAACAAAAAGAAGCAAACACACCCAAGAGGAATAGACAACAGGAAATAATCAAATTCAGGGCTGTAATCAATATATTAGAAACAAAAAGAACAATAGAAAGAATCAATGAAACCAAGCCCTGGTTCTTTGAGAAAATAAAAAAGATATATAAACCCTTACCCAGACTAACTAAAAGGCAGAGAGACAGTATCAATATTCACAAAATCTGAAACGAAAAGGGGGCCATTAGCAACAGACACTGAGGAAATCGAAAGAATCATACAGTCTTACTTCAAAAGCTTATACTCCACAAAATTGGAAAATCTAAATGAAATGGATACTTTTCTTGATAGATTCCACCTAACAACCTGAAATAAGGTGCAGCTAAGCAAATTAAACAGTCTCATAATCCCTAAGGAAATAGAAGCAGTTATCAAAAATCTCCCAACCAAAAAAAGCCCTGGGCCAGATGGTTTTAGCACAGAATTCTACCAGACGTTCAAAGAAGAGTTAATACCAATACTCCTCAAACTATTCCATAAAATAGAAACATAAAGAACCTTGTTAAAATCATTCTAAAGACCCAACTAAGAAAGAGAATTTCAAACCAACCTCCTTCATGAATATTGATGCAAAATACTCAGTAAAATACTAGTAAACCAAATCAAACAACACATCAAAAATGTCATCCACTATGATCAAGTAGGCTTCATACCGGGACTACAGGGATGGTTCAACATATGAAAATCCATCAATGTAATCCACTATATGAACAAACTGAAAGAAAAAACCACATGATCATCTCACTAGATGCTGAACAAGTCTTTAACAAAATCCAACACCTCTTCATGATAAAGTCTTGGAGAGATCAGGTATACAAGGCCCATATCTAAACATAAAAAAGGTAATGTATAGCAAACTGATAGTCAACACCCATTTAAATGGAGAGAAACTTAAAGCAGCAATTCCACTAAAATCAGAGACAAGACAAGACAGTTGTCCACTCTCCCCATATCTCTTCAATTTTGTACTTGAAGTTCTAGCTAGATAAATAAGACAACTAAAGGAGATCAAAAGGATACAAATAGGAAAGGAAGAAGTCAAATTATCCCTATTTGCAGAAGATATGATAGTATACATAAGTGACTTCCAAAACTCTACTAGAGAACTCCTTTAGCTGATAAACACCTTCAGTAATGTGGCTGAATACAAAATTAACTTTAAAAAAATCAGTTGCCCTCCTTTATACAAATGATAAATGGGCTGAAAAAGAAATTAGGGAAACAACTCCCTTCACAATATCCACACGCAGTATAAATTACCTTGGTGTACCACTAACCAAGCAAGAGAAAGACCTGTTTGACAAGAACTTCAAGTGTCTAAAGAAAGAAATTGTGGAAGATATAAGAAGATGAAAAGATCTCCCAAGCTCATAGATTGGTAGAACTAACAGTAAAAATGACCCTCTTACCAAGAACAATCTACATATTCAATACAATTCCAATCAACATCCAGACACAATTTTTACAGACCTTTTAAGAACAAATCTCAACTTTATATGGAAAGATAAAAAGCCCAGGATACTGGAAATAATACCTCTGGAGGTATCACCATCCCTGATTTCAAGCTTTACTACAAAGCAATAGTAATAAAAATCACATGGTATTGTCATAAAAAGAGATAGGTTGACCATTGGAATCAAATAAGAGATCCAGAAATAAACTCAAACACCTATAGACACTTGATTTTTGACAAAGATGCCAAAACCATGCAATGGAGAAAAGGTAGTGTCTTCAACAAATGGTGCTGGTCTAACTGAATATCTACATGTAGAACAATAAAAATAGACCCATATTTATCACCCTGAACAAAAGTCCAAGTGGATCAAAGACCTCAACATAAAACTGGATACACTAAATCTAATACAAAAGAAAGTGGGGGAAAGCCTTGAACTCATTGGCACAGGAGAAAACAACCAGAACAGAATACCAATAGCTCAAGAACTAAGAACAATTAATAAATGCAGCCTCATGAAACTGAAAAACTTCTGTAATGCCAAAACACTGTCATTAGAACAAAATGGGAAAAGATCTTCACCAACCCAACATCCGGCAGAGGGCTAATATCCAAAATATATAAAGAACTCAAGAAATTAAACACCAACAAATCAAATAATCCAATCAAAAAATAGAGTACAGAGCTAAACCAAGAATTCACCACAAAGGAAACCGTAATGGCAGAGAAGCACTTAAATGCCCAACATCTTTAGTCATAAGCAAATCAAAATGACTCTGAGATTCTATCTTATACCTATCAGATTGACTAAGTTCAAAAACTCAAGTGACTGCACTTGCTAGCTAGAATGTGAGAAGGCGGAACACGTTTCCATTGCTTGTGGGAGTGCAAACTTGTACAACCACTCTGGAAATCATTCTGCCACCTTCTAAGAAGATTGGGAATATTTCTACCTCAAGACCCAGCTATAACACTCCTGGGCATATACCCTAAATATGCATCACCAAATCACAAGGATATTTCCTCAACTCTGTTCATAACAGCTTTATTTGTAATAGCCATAAATTGGAAACAACCCAGATATCTCTCAGGAATGGGACTCTGAGGACTGGATAAAGAAATTGTGCTACATCTACACAATGAAATACTACTCCATTATCAGAAACAAGGATATCATGAAATTTGCAGGCAGATGGATGGAACCAGAAAAACTCACCCTGAGGGAGCTAATGCAGACCCAAAAAAACACACAGAGTATTTACTCACTCAAAAGCAGATATTACACAATATGTACAGGATGCTACAATCCACAGACTCAAAGAAACTAAGTATAAAGGAGGGCTCAAGGGATGATGTTTGAATCTCTCTAGGTAGAGGAGATAACATAGAAGTGGATGGAGAGTGGGATCTGGACGAAAACCCAACATTACTGCCTTATGAGAAGCCTTATCCAGCAGATAAGGAACAGATGCAGAGATCCACAGCCAAACATTAGGCAAATATCAGGGAATCTTGAGGAAAAGTTAGGGGAAGGTTTGAGGAAACTGGAGAGATGAAGGACACCACAAGAAGACACACATAGCCAATTAACTTGGATACAAGGGGACACAAAGAGACTGAACCACCAAGCAAAGAGCTTGCAAAGACTGGTTGTCAGCCCATTGCATATATGAAGCTAATGGAATGCTTGGTCCTCAAGTGGATCACCTAACAATTGGAATGGGGTCTATCCCAGACTTAGACGATGTTGCCTCCCTCTGAAGCTCATTTTCCCAGCAGAGCTGCTCTATCTTGCCTGGACGGAAGAGGAGGCACTTAGTCCTGATGTGGTTTGATGTTCCAGAGTGGGTTGGTGCTGGGTGCAGGGAAAGGGTATGGGGGAAGAGGGTGGGTGGGTGGGACTTGGAGGAGGTGGAGGAGGAGGATGGGGAATGGAATGTAAAGTAACCAAAAAATTTCTTAAAAGCAGGGCATGAAGAGACACCTGTACACTTGTGTTTTTGGCAGCACTCATTCACAAGAGTCAAAAGTGCAAGCAACTCAGCTGCCCATTGACAGAAGAATAGGTGAGTAAAATACACCATGAATAACCAGCAAAATATTTATTATTCAGACTTGAGAAAGGAGAAAAAACTCTGACAGATAACATAGCATATTTTAGCTGTTCAGGCTAAGTGTAATAAACTAGTCACAAAAGTTCAAATACAATTGATACAAAATTAAGGTTAACTCTTTTTAAGGTATTGTACCTAGGTAATGCTTAAAAATGAAATGTGGAGTTTTTGCCTTTTGATACCAACTGTCATAAACTGTTTAGGACAATTAAGTAATGCAAACTAATAGTCATGCAATCATGTCATTTTTTTTTAGGTACTAGGACAGTCTATCACAGTTATTTTCTAAGCTAATCAGAAATCAAGTTGCTAAGAGACAAGCAATATTTGCTTAGCCAAATATAAGAGATAGGTGGTCTTCAAAAACCTCAAGAGATCTGCAGAATATGGCATTCAAAGATGTTTTCTTAACGTAAGATTTTTTTGATAGTGAGATATGTCAGCTCCTGAGAGCACCCCCTATTCTACTCCAAGTAGAAGATGAGCATCAAAGAATCTCCAATTGGAGATTGTTGAATTAGTGGCAAGTCTATCTCTTGGCAAGAAAAATCCCTTGCTTCAACTGTAGACAGAATGCTGTCCAAACAGGACAAAACTTGGAAGCAGGTAAGTTGACAGCCTAGCTCTGCCAAGACAGGGTAGGCAAGTTCTTCATATTTCCTGCTTTACAATCAATGTCTGTCAGAGAAATGAGACCAAATGGCTGAAGATTGATGCTGTAATGTATGGAGAGAAAATGGGAACTGTCCAGGTAGCCATTGGTATGTCATTTCTTAGTTTTGGAAGCTGCAGGCCCTGCACTTCCTGTATAATCAGATATATTTATCCCTCTCAGGTCTCTGAGGTGGTTGAAGACTAGATAGCTAGAGTCTCATAGTTAAATTTTGAGTAGTTTAGGAATTAAGAGGGTGTTCTGGATCTAAGAAGATGTTTTTAAAATTGTGAGGCAAGTTAGTATGAAAGCTGAGTTAGATATAGAACTTTAAACTCATGGAGATGGTTAGATAGTAGAATGTTAATGTCAGGTGCCAAATATGTATGGACTGGACATTGGGACTGTATGCTAAGCCCTATAACTCTCATAATTGTGGCCTAATTATTTCTGTTGTTTTGTATTGTATTTGTCGTTATAAGAGAAAGAGCCATTTGTTGGACTGAAAGGGGGAGCTGCTGGGGGGAAAAAGATATACCTTAAACTTTAAAAAAAAAAGGAAGGGGATGGGTGGGTTGAAGGAGAAGAGGGTGGGAGGGTGGGACTGGAGGGGGAGTAGAGAGAGGATTGCAATTGAGATGTAACTTGAAGAAATAAAAAATAAATAAAGAAAAAAGAAAAAAAGTTCAAATACAGCATGAAGTGCCTAGAGTAGACAAGTCCATAAAAACAAGGATAACAGAATGGTGGCTACAGATGCAGGGTGGAGGGGGTAATGGGAGTTATTATTTATAGGTGTGGATTTCCAGTTAAGGAAGATGAAAATAATCCTAAAAGCAAGTGATAGATATTGTGCTTTTAAAAGGTTGAAATGGTAAATTGATGGTGTGTATATTTTTTCATAATTTAATTTTATTTACTCATTTATTTATCATTTTTTAAATTTACTTAGTTGGTTATTGCAGTTCTGTGGGAAAAAATGCTCTACCACTGGACTACAACTCCATCCTCACAATTCTTTTTAAATTATAGACTTTTAAATTTACTTCCTCAATTGTTCAGCAAGCTTCCCCACTCAAATATTTCAATGAATGATACCCATGGTCCAGCAAAAATAGGTCCTCAGCTTGGCTTTGACTTAAATTCTGGCTCTGTAGGAAATAGCTTAAATTCATGTCCATAGGCAAGACACTCAAAGCCTCAATTTATAGCATAGGAAATAATTTATCTCACCACGTCATGAGAATTAAGATAATGTAAAAAAAAAAAAAATGCCTGTCGAGTACACTAACAGCAACTACCAGTACATGTTCCCACCTAAAAATCATCTTGAAAAGGTAAAGGAATCTCTGCTTCTTTTATAGCTAGTTACAGTATTTCTTTCTCAAATTGTATCATAACCTTTCCTCCACATTCTCAAGGCTACCATCTTGGGTAACTCTCATTATCCAACCTGGGCTGGCACCAGTAGAGTTTGATAGCTGCATCATTTTATTCTCCTCCAGGGGATTAGACTGAGATAGCCTTGTGTCTGCTCCTCTTCTATTTAACAAATGTGTAGTAATTGCCTGGGGCCAATGTAATTACAGCACTTGGGGTCAAGAACTCCCAAGGAAATCTGCCTGAGAGTGTGACTTTGTGTTTCTATGATCTTTCAATTTACAGCTACATTTGCTGAAATAACAGTTCCAAGAAAAGTATAAGAAAAGCCTTACGGAAATAGTTTTAAAATTATAGCAGTGTTGTTGGAATACAGTGCAGTCCTATGGTGTGTGTGTGTGTGTGTGTGTGTGTGTGTGTGTGTGTGTGTGTACAGATGTGTATATCAAAGGAGGCCAAAGGAGGATGCATGGTAGCCTGCTCTAATATCCCCCTTCCTCCTTTGAGATACGATCTTTTTCTGAACTTGGAATTTATGGTTCTTTTCAGCTAGGCTGGCTGGTCAGAGCCTCATCCCACCACCAATGCTGAGGTTACAGGCATGAGAGCCATGCACAGATCTTTCATATGGGTGCTGAGGATCTGAACTCATGCCCTCATGCTTACTCAGCAAGGGTTCTAACTGATGGAACCATCTTCTCAGCCTTGAAAGTTTTGTTTTCTCTACCTTTGACAGAAATATAAGCTATAACTTACAAAAATTGCCTGAAACCTTTAAAGATCATGCCTTCTAGTCCCTTGGTAATCCCATGTCCCTCATATCTAACAAAGGAGCTATTAACTGAGGAAAACCTGCAGGGAACTCCCTATGCTAAAAGACGGAAACCTCTTCATAAAGTACCGGTGATGCTTACCATCACCATCAGTGGGAAATCTTCCCTGAAGATCACAACTATTAGCTTACACATAATAAGCTGGTCAGTAAGCTGGTCAATGAGGTTGGGTACATCCACTGTTCTGGATTGCTCTTTTTGTTGGACCCTGGGTGTCCCCAGAGGTCCTGACTCCCAGAGACCACCAGAGACCAAGGTTCATTGCAAAATGCAAGAAGATTTTTATTAAGCCGATGCACCGGGGTTCAACAGCCTTCAGGAAGGAGTGAACGTCCACAACAGTTTACAGGCAGTTTTTAAGCACAAAAGCCACAAACAACAGGTGGGTACATAAAGGGAACAATGTAGTTAATTTTTAGCCCCTAAGTGATAACCGCAGGGGGGGATAGGGGAGTGGGGATAAGGGAAACAAAGGGGGATCATCCCAGTCAGCTATGTAAACTCAACCTTTAGCTTGCTAGGTGATAACCACAGGTGAGGATAGGGGAAGGGGAACATTCCAGTCAGCTATGTAAATTTAACCTTTAGCTTGCCAGGGACCATTGTCTTTGGTTAGATAGTCCTGGGGAGGGAGCTCTGTGGAATGTCCCCAGGGGTCATGAGGTCAGGTTCTCATGAATGGAGGAGAAGGCCTTCCTAGGGAGGAGTAGTGGTATTTATTATTTTATTATTTTTTACAACCTTACATTTTCACTCTCCAACCAAGAATGGCATCCAACTAAGCAATTGACACCCTCAAAAAAAAAAACAAAAACAAACAAACAAAAACAAAAATACTATTCTCCCACATCTAAGTATGAGCCTAGAATGTCAATCTAGTGGATCAGGCTTTCTACTCCCCTAGCTAGAAATTGAGGTTTTTGACAGATGGTAAAAGATCCAAACACAGAAAACTACGTCAACATCCAGAACTCTGACTTCCATGAAAAGAAAAATGTCTTTTTTCCCTCACCAGAACACTAAGAAGTTGACACACTATAAGGAAGACTGGGAATTCCATGGGATTATCCTTAAATACAATTTTGAATTTACTATGCCCTAAAATACCACTGGATATTTCAGTTACTTGAGATGTTCTCTTCGACTCTGGCTTAAGGCATTTTGATTTGATTTTCTTCCCTATGACTTACTGGAATTGTCTTCAGAGATACAGCCATTTTGGCATCCTTTTAAGAGTAATAGAGGCAAAGAAAAACAAAAGCAACCCAGGGATCTGTACTATGCTTAAAGAACCCATTCCTCTGGCCACACTGTGCCTGTGGTCTAGTCTTGAATGTTTTGGATCATCTCACCCACAGGCACACTTACTGTGTGTCCCTTTCCCCATTTTCTGAATTGCCAGCTTAGAAGGCTGGTGCCCTTCAAGGCTGACACCGACTGCTAGACAGATGGAGCTGAGAGGGCCAAGGCCAAGGCCAGGCTTATGCTGCCAACTCATTTGGCCGAAGGCCCAGCCTTACCACACAATCACCATCGCTGTCATTATCCAGGGAAAGCTGGTATCAATGCTCTGTGCTGTCAGCTTCTCTAGGCTCCTGAAGATGACAGTAGGCAGGGAACTCCTTGCTCCTTCCTGGCATTCATACATCTGCCAATCACAGCTTTATGTGGTTGATAAGGTATCCCTTGGCAAGACAGAGTCACAGCAGGTGTCAGGAGAGTGCCTGGAACAGCTGTCAGCCTACTGTTGCCAGGCTGGAGTGACTGGCTTGGTGTGCACTCCTTCCTTCCCTGAAGTGCTCCAAGGTTTTCAGTTCACAAACACCAGTTTTGAGGAAGAGTAACTGATTTGGTTCATCTCCATTATGAGGCCTACCTTCTATTACACATATACATATCAAGTAGGGATCTAAAATATACTCTGACCATTTCACTCACTACCTTAACTACCCAATGGATTTTCCCAGCTTGCTGCTCAAAGTCCTTTATGGGCTTGGTAAGTGCTGTTTTGGCCCCAGACCTCACCATTTACAATGCATCTTCTTGTCTTCAATTCTGCTGTTCCAAGCATGCAAAGTTCCCTTTAACACTGGATGCCAACTTTGCTTCCCTCAATGTGTCTGTCTAAGTCTTATTTGCCCTTTAAGTCACTTCAAGGATTGAGTCCTTTAAGGAGTGATTATGCCTTGAGGGTGGAGTACTCCTGGGTGGCATTAGGAGTAAGTTCATTCTCTTTCACTCTTCCAAGGGAGAACATAACAGGAAGACAGACTTCTGATGCGGGTACCGTGATGGTGGGCTTCCAAACTTCCAGAAAAGTGAAAAAATAACTTTCTGCTCTTTCAAATGATCCAACCATGGCTACTGTGTCCTAGCAGCACTAAGACAGCACATAACTATATTATATATTTTGAACAAATTGAAAATAAGAGCTTTTTATCTCATATAGACTAGGTTCTTACTTATGATTGTTTAGTATTTAGTGTTTAGCTTGTTCTCACCCACAGGCATGTCTGATTCAAAGGGAACATGGAGGGAATGGAGCTGTCACTCACATCCAAGACACAGGCTTAGAATGTATGAGGCTCTGGATTCTGTCCCTAGCACACACATGATCAATAACAATAATAATAATAAATATTTATTATTATTATTATTATTATTATTATTATTATTATTATTATTATACATATAATAATAGGAAGGGAAGAATGAAGTATGCCAGACTGAACATAGAGGGGCAGGAGGTCACTCACCACTTTTTCTCTCCACTTTTAGCATCTAATGGAAGAGAAATCTTGTCTCTTGAGCATCCCATTAAGATTTTCATTCAGTTAAACCACTTCAACTCTATGCTCATCCACAAATATCAACCCATCCTAATGTCACTCGAATGCCAGGGAGCAGAGGCCTGCTTTGGCACATCAGTGGCACCAGGGACCTGCACTGTCCAAGCCTCTGACACAGACACTCACTGGCAACTGTGACTCTTCCTGTCTACAATAATGAATGTCAGCAGTACTGAGAGCCCTGGGACTTCAGTGGCATCTGCAATGCTGGCTCAGTATACTGGATTTGTCACACAGCTAAGCTTCTCTGTCAAAAATGGTAGGCATCACTATCCCTTGCAATATAGAGTTTTCCTCTTCCAAATTAGCCATTTTTACTTTCAGCACCAGGAAATAAAATAGTAGAGGAGAGGATCTTACACCCATTTTATATACCAGAACAAACTGGCAAATATCAGAGGATCATTTTTTTTCTTGACAACGGGAACATCTAATATGACCTAAGATGAGATAAAAACTCTAAAAGTAGAACATTGAAATATAGACTCAAACCGTGAGTTCAAATTAAGTTTGAGCTCTGTATTTATTTCTAATATTGACAGTGGTTAAGAGCCCTCTAAGCTTCAAGGCCATCATTGTAAAATGTGCTTCTTTAAAACAAAATGTCTTTGATGGTGCTTTGGGCAACTGTGATCAGCAATGAGGACACAGAAAGTCTTCAGAATTAGGTTAAGTTGAAACACAAGTGAGCCATCACTCAACACTACTAAAATGCTGCCAGGATAAATTAATAGATCCTTATTCTCTACACTTCATATCATTCTCCTCAGTCAAGGGAAAGAATTGACATTCTCCACATGGATAAAACTTATATATACATAATACATATCTATAGTCTTTGTTTCAGTGAAAAGATACCTCCTGGTTTACAAAGTAGGAATCATATTCTCTGAATATCATTAGAGATTCTTCCTGTCTCATGCTGTGATCTCTGTTATCTTTCTTGTGTATCAGAGCAGAAGGATGCTAACAGGATCACACAAATCTCACAAAGCCCTGCTGTATGCAATCCAAGAGAGTTTGAGGGTGATCAAACCACTGACATATTAAGTGTGCTTTTTCTTGACTATTTAGTAGGATAGACTTCAGTTGGTGGTGGGTAATGGATGTACTCAATAACATAATGCTATTCAGAACTCCACCAAACAATGAGAACAGAGTAGACAATTCTGGGTCCCAGCTAATTGGTTCTCAACAGTTGCTAACAGTGCTCAACGGATGATTAACAGGACCCCAATGGAATTGGAATTAGCACACTGGAAACTCCTGTCACATGTATGAGTAGAAACCTCCAGAGTAGACCAAACAGGACATGTCTTCTTAAGGAAGATGCTACATTTGTCATAAAAGAAATATGGATTGTGTCATCAGTTTTCCCTTCCTTCAAGAGAACCTGTAAGTAAGATTTTATATAAAATCTTTGAACTTTATAAAAACTAAAAAAAAACCTAGAATGATAAAGATGCACTTTACTAAACAAGAAAACATATTTCTTTTTTTCTTTGTTTTCATGTGACTTTTTTGATTTTTTTATAAAAAATAAATATATTTTCAATTATAAAATGGCAGTGTACACATCACAGAGAATAACACCTGGAACAAGCCTTAAAAGCCACGAAATACATATTTTTTCAAATATAGTTGTATATCTTTTCTTAAGAACTAGGAAACAATTAGGAAAACTATAAGGTATGGTATGATAGATATTCCCAATGGCCAGTCCATATGTATTTGGCAACTAATAATATTCAATTATCTATCTCGATGAGTTTAAAGTTCTATACCTAACACAATTTCCATCACAACTTGCACTTTCCTACTTAAAAACATCTTCTTACAACTTGAACATCCTTTTAATTCCTAAACAACTTAAATTTTAACTATGAGACTATAAATATCTAGTCTTCAACCACATCAGAGACCTGAGAAGGATAAATATATCTGAAAAACCAGGAATTTTATAGCTAAGAAATGACAGACAACTGGCTGCCTGGACAGTCCCTAATTTCTCTCTATAATGTTGGAGCATCTATCTTCAGCCCTTTGGCCCAGTATTTCTGTCAGGCATTAATTGTAAAGAAGGAATTATGAAGGACTTGCTCACCCTGTCTTGACAAAGCTAGACTGTAGACTTACCTGTTTCCAAGTTTTGTCCACTTTGGACAGCATTCTTTCTACAGTTGAAGCCAGGGCTTTTTATTTTATTTTTATTTATTTATTTTTTTATAGCAGCTAACTTGCCATTAATGCAACCAGCTCCAAATGTAGATTCTTCAATGATCATCATCTACTTGAAGTAGAGTGGCGGTACTGTCAGGAGCTGACATGTTTCAATATTTAAAATATCTTAAGTTAAGAAAACATCTGTAAATGCCGTATTCTACAGATCATTTGATTTTTTTATTAATTCATTTTTTCAAGTTACATCTCAATCAAAGGTCCCTCCCTCCTCCACTCCAGGTGCCACCCTCCCTCTCTCACTCTTCTTCATCTCTGTCCTGTCCCCTCTTTCTCCTCAGATGAGAAGAGTCCCCACATATCAAACCTCCTAAATTCATCAGGCACATGAGAGCTAAGAACTTTCTCTTTTACTGGGGCCTGATATGGTAGCCCACTCACTGCTGGGTGGAGTTTTTCATAGGATAGTTATGTTAGGGTCCTGTCTGTTTGGGTCTGTGGGTTGTAGGTTGGTTGTCCTGTGCTATTTGGTTAATATCCACTATAAGAGAGTATATACTATGTGTATCTTTCTGGGTCTGAGTTAACTCACTTAGAATGAAATTAAACACCAACAAACCAAATAATCCAATCAAATAATGGGGTACAGAAATAAACCAAAAATTCATAAAAGAGGAATCTCTAAAGATCAAGAGGCACTTGAAGAAATGCTCAACATCCTTGGTCATCATGGAAATGCAATTCAAGATGACTCGGAGATTCCATCTCACACTCATCAGAATAACTAAGTTCAAAAACTCAAGAGATAGCACATGCTGGCAAGGATGGGAAGAAAGAGGAACACTCCTCCATTGCTGGTGGATGAGTAAACTTGTACAATGACTTTGGAAATCAATCTGACACTATCTTAGAAAATTGGGAGTAGTTCTACCTCAAGACCAAGCCATATTACTCCTAGGCATATATCCAAAATATTCTCCACCAAACCACAAGGACATCGCCTCAACGATGTTCATAGCTGCTTTATTTGTAATAGGCAGAAACTGGAAACATCCCAGATGTCCTTCAACCAAAAAAAGAATAGATTTTAAAAACTGTGGTACATTTACACAATGGAATTCTACTCAGCTATCAGAAACAAGAAAATCATACAATCTGTAACCAAATGGATGGATCAAGAAAACACATTTCTAAGCAAGATCAAAGTCATGCTCAGTGTGTATCTTCTGACATAGAGCTTTTGTCACTCCTAAGCTATCTGTTGCTTTGATGGAGGGCACAATCCACACAGTCACATCCTAAGGCATGCAGATGGCTAGGCTATGCTATAGTCACCAGTAAATTATGATGTGAACAAGGACCACAAAGAGAGCATTGGTGTTGTAGGGCACAAATTCTTGTGATACAGAGGCAGTCAAGTGAAGTGAATGAGGGCATGAAGATGTTCCTATGCAGCTGACTGAACATGCTCTCTCTCTCTCTCTCTCTCTCTCTCTCTCTCTCTCTCTCTCTCTCTCTCTCTGTGTGTGTGTGTGTGTGTGTGTGTCTGAGAGAGACAGAGAGAGAGGGGGGGGGACTGGACCTTATCAATGACATCATATGTATAGAAATATATGTAGCAAATTCTAAAAGGAGAGGTTACTAGAATTAAACAGAAAGAGAACTGCACTAGAAAAGAGTAGGAAACAGTCTCCTTAAGAGCATCATCACATCCATTTTGCTGCAAATTGCATGATTTCATTGTTTCTGGTGGCTGAGTAGTATTCCATTGTGTAGATGTAGCACAGGTTTTTTTTTTTTTTTATCCATTCCTCAGTTGAGGGACATCTGGGTTGTTTCCAGTTTCTAGCTATTACAAATAAGGCTGCTATGAACATAGATGAGGAAACTTCCTTGTGGTTTGGTGAAGAATCATTTCAATGTACACCCAGAAGTGGTATGGCTGGGTCTTCAGGTAGAGCTATTCGAAGTTTCGTAAGACATCGCCAGACTGATTTCCATAATGGTTGTACAAGCTTGCACCAGCAATGGATGGAACTAGAGAAGCTCATCCTGAGTTAGCTAATCCAGACTCAGAAGGATGCACATGGCATCTATTCACTTATAATCGGATTTTAGCCATATAGTACAGGATAACTATACTACAACCAATGCACCAAAGGGAACAGGATCATAGACTCTGTTTCCTGTCAATGAGACACTTTGTTTTAGTGGTGCTGCCTTGTAGGTTCCCAGTGTATGAGGAGGCTCTTGGCCGTCATATGACTGCTGAACTGGGGTGAAATGCAGAGACACTCCACTCCAGAGGAATGAAATGGAAGGGATAGGGGGTAGAGGGTGAGAGGGTGGGGCTGGGAGCAGTGGAAAGAGAGCACTGTAATGGAGATGTAACCTGAAGTAATAAATAAACATTTAAAAAAAGCTACAAAAAAGCCCACACGTTAAGAAGGATGAGACTACAGTTTTTATCTTTCCAAAATCATCTTGTAGAAGTACAGACAGGCCTCTGACGCAGGGACCTAATTGACTTAGAGCAATCCTTCTGACTTATTTAATATCTTTAGATTCCTAGACACAGGAAGTCCTAAAGGAATTATTGACTGGAATATTTGGTGACTTAGAATTCATAAATGTTTTTAGATTGACTGTAAGTTTTATCTCCCCCAAGCATGTAATATGTTGTATTTGCTTGAAATTATAAATGATTACTGGATGGAAAGATAACTGTTTTGTTTCAGTATTGCTTAATAAAGGAGGATAATAAATTATGTCCCACTCAACATACAAGGTAATAATTGATTCCCTATTTTTAATTATTAATTGTAGAATGATTATCTCTACATTCATGGGATTTAGACTAAGAATTAGCATAAATACCACCAAAGGAAAAAAAAGAGCATCATCAAAAAGCTTGTTTTCTTCCTAAGTGATTCTGAAAGATAATTGTGCTCCTTGTAAGGCACATTAGAGAAGTCATTAAAAGTGTACATTTAGCATGGTTAAGGCTAAGGGGATTCTTTCATAAGGAATAGTTTACAGATTCTAGTTGCCCTTCTGCCTTCTGTGGCACCAGTCATTGCCATGTTCCACTGCTGTGGGAGTGGAAGGTCAATAATGTTGCTTTGGCAGCAGAAAAGTGCTTCAATAGCAGAGACCTAGCACTTAGGAAGTCTTTCTCACAATAAGAAATTCGGCATTAAAAGAAAAAAAAGAGACTATTACCATTTTTATTAAAGCTGACTGACATATTTCACTTTGCCCCTGTCTAAGGAAGATCTCTGTAAGAAAGGAGAAACAAATGCTTGATGACATTTCCACAGGTGTGCTGTATGTATCTGGAGACTGGTCTCCAATTCCAATTCCAGTTGAATAGATGGAAGCTATAATGGCTACAACTGTGGATTTGAAGCCTGTCCACCTGTCCATTTCCAGATGCACATAGTTATGTTCCTTGTCAGTCTAAAGAGGTATCTACTTGTGTGATTGGCAAATAAGCAACAAATACACATTTAAAAATGAAAGGATGTAGAGTTCCCTAATGTTCCTTATTGACAGTCATGTGTGTTCAGCCAGGTGAGCCAATCAGCTCAAGAGGCAACATGTGATAAAGGCTCATGACTTGCAACATCTCCTTGAGCCCTTGGGTGTCTCTGAAAGTTGCTAATTATAAGACACAGCTACTATGTGAGGAGAAAAGATAGATTTCCTTCTTTTCACATTTTGATAACGATTGGATGTCCTACTTTATATATAAGACACTAGCGATTTATCATCTGCTAGAGGGTATCTTTGGGGCAATAGATTTATACCTACAAACCAGTGAATTAAATCTTGTCAAATAAATGTAATAGGAATTGTAACTAAGTAAAAGGTATACTGTGAATCGTGTATCATAATGTCACAATGTTTATACCTAGTACCTTCAAACTGTGGTATCCTCCAGCAAAGGATAGCTCTTTTAGGGTTTGTTTGCTTATATAATAATTCAATCATATGCAAATAGTAAAAGGATATTGATGCCACAGCATAGAAAAAAGTTTTGTTTTAGTGGCAAGGATTAATGAGGTTTCTGAAAACAAGTGTCAAACTTCTCTCCATACTTTCTGTTTGCCTGAACATAAAGCAAAACACAGAAAGAACATAGCACAGCAAGGACAGGATGCCTATCAGTTTCCAAGGGCTATAAAGCTTGGATTGGGTCTTACTTTATCATGTTATGGTTTTATTTCTATCGTCTCTCTACCATAATTCATAAAAGAATGCTTCCATGTTTTTTAAGTTAAGCAGAATAGATTTTACTCACTGTAGGAAGAATAATTCATATTATTCATCAGGAGAATAATCCAGAGTTCTATACACCCTGAAATTATTTCCTGACATTTATCTATTTATCAATGGACACTTGTAAGTCACACCTTTATTTGATATGTGAATTTTTGTTTTGGCAATATTAGTTAATGATTAATTTAATAAAATATTTTATAAAAGAATGAAAATGTAGGCAAAATATATTTTATGTTGTAAAATATATAACAGTTTGTTTTAGAATAGAAAATCATAAAATAGAGTGTACCACCTTCTCTGGTGGTGTTTGCAAAGTGTTCCCTTTACTTAGCTGGACTTAATGGAAAATGGCAAGAATATAACATATATTCAAGTATTTGTTTGAATGAATGCTTCTGTTCTTTTGTTCTACCTAATATCTGTTTGCCTTTGCCTAAACTCTGCCTATATGCAGCATAAGTCCATGTAAGAATGATAGGCACATGTCTTACGTTATTCTGGAAGGAGATACAAATAACAATATCTTTATTTCTTCACCATAAGAGACTGTCCTTCCAAAAAGAACAGCATCTTCAACAAATTGTGCTGGTCCAACTGGATGTCCACTTGTAAAAGAATGAAATTAGACTCATACTTATCACCGTGTACAAAACTTAAGTCCAAGTGGATTAAAGACCGTAACATAAGCCCGGTCACACTAAATCTACTAGAAGAGAAAGTGGGAAAAACCCTCAAAATCATTGGCACAGGTGATAACTTCCTGAACAGAACACCAACAGCTCAGGACCTAAGACCAACAATCATGAAACTGAAAACCTTCTGTAAGGCAAAAGACACTGTCATTCGAACAAAACAGCATCCTACAGATTGGGAAAAAATCTTCACCAACCCCACATCTGACAAAGGGCTAGTATCCAAAATTTACAAAGAACTCAAGAAATTAAATGCCAAGAAACCAAATAATCCAATCAAAAAATGGGGGAAAAAGCTAAACAGAGAATTCACATGGAGGAATTCCTAAAGGCCGAGAGACACTTGAAGAAATGCTCAGCATCCTTAATCATCAGAGAAATGCAACTCAAGACGACTCTGAGATTCCATCTCACACCTGTCAAAATGGCTAAGACCAAAAGCTCAAATGACAGCACATGCTGATGAGGGTGTGGAGAAAGGGGAACCTTCATCCATTGCTGGTGGGAATGCAGGCTTGTGCAACCACTATGGAGGTCAATATGGTGATATCTTAGAAAACTTGGAATAGCTTTGCCTCAGGACCCAGCCATACCACTTCTGGGTATACATACAAATGACTCCTCACCAAATCACAAGGAAGTTTCCTCATCTATGTTCATAGCAGCCTTATTTGTAATAGCTAGAAACTGGAAACAACCCAGGTGTCTTTCAACTGAAGAATGTATAAAAAAAAAAAACTGTGGTACATCTTCACAACGAAATACTACTCAGCTATCAGAAACAATGAAATCATGCAATTTGCAGCCAAAAGGAAGGATCTAGAGAAGCTCATCCTGAGTGAGCTAACCCAGACTCAGAAGGATGCATCTATTCACTTACAGTCGAATTTTAGCTATATAGTACAGGATATCTATACTACAACCAACGCACCAAAGGGAACATGGACATAGACTTTTTGTTTCTTTGTTTGTGTGTTTTTTAGTTTTCTCTCCCTGGCAATGAGACCCTTTTCACTGGTGGTACTGCCTTGTAGGCCCCCAGTGTATGAGGAGGCTTTTGGCACTCATATGACTTCTGAACTGGGGTGGGGACTGTTATGTAGGGACACTCCACTCCAGAGGAGTGGGATGGAAGGGTTAGGGGGTAGAGGGTAGGAGGGAGGGGCTGGGAAGGGGGGGAAGAGGACAATATGATGGAGATGTAACCTGAAGCAACAAATAAATAAATTTTTAAAAAAGAGACTGTCCTTCCATGGAGTTGCTGTGTGCAAAGACAATGGGATAATTACACAAATCTCATATTCATCACAAACACAGAACCCTAAATACAGCAACAAAAGGACAACTCACAGTTTCTATCTCTTATTGTGTCACTAGTGATAAGGTGACTTTTTCTCATAAATTTATTACTCTATTATTTCAGTTTTATTGGCATAAATTTGTTCATAATGCCATTTTAACTGAAATTTAGTATCAATATGATTCATGGTGAGGTCCCTGTTTATTATTTTTGACATTTTATTTGTATTTCCCTCCTTTAAAAAGAAATTCATCAAGCATTTTTTTTCTATTCTATTAGCTTTAAAAATAGAAAGAGAAAGAAACCAGTTTTCTCTTTAAATTCTCTTCATTTTCTTATCTTATTAACAGCTGTTTTTTAAAAAATCATTATTGTCTCTTGATTTCTGTGTTGGTGGACTTTAATTTACTGGATTTTCCCTGCTTTTATGTTTAGTACACCAACTTGTCTTTTATAAATATTGTTGCATCCTATAGTAGTACAGTTCAGAATTTCAGCATATGAGTTTCAAGGGACACAACGCAGCCCACAGTGAATGACTAAGATGCCTCTCAGGTACTCCAATCCTTGGGCTGTCTGCTCTTTAATATGTATGACTGTTATTTCATGCTGTAGACCTTCCAGGCCTCCAGACAACCTCCAGGGCCTCACTAGGATCACTGATTTTTAGATAGTCTCTGGAATCCAACTCCATAGCCCCTTACTGTCATGAGATTCTCAAGCTGCCTCTCGAAAATGCAACTTTCCAACACTCTGCAAAGCATAAATTCTCCAAGAGAAAAGGGTAATTTTTAAATTCCTTCTTTCCTGAACAATAGACTAGTAGATTTTCAGTAATATGCTGACTTTCTGTTATTGTTGAGTAGATTTAGGAAACTGTACTTTGTGCATATTTTCTAGTTTTCCACAGAAAGAGGACTGGCACAGTTCTTCCTTTATATTGTCTACTGAGAAAGAGAGCTTTAAACATACATGTGTCCACGTCTCTTTATTTATGAAGAGTATTTCAATAAATGGCTTTAGTGGTTTTTCTCACTATAAAATGATTGTTCTGAAAACTTTAGGATAAAGTAATGCATCTACATGGAAAGGAAGTGGTCTCACCTCTCTCACTCACTTTTCCATTAACCTTCCCAGAGGAGACAATTCTGCATATCCTACTTTCTTTATATTTACTTAGATGTTTATATTTTGTGATCTATTTTCAATAAATGGCATCAAACATACCCAACTGCATCTAACTTATCTCATTTTGTATGTATCAATCCACTTGGATCAACCCATTCTTTTTCATTGCTCTAAACAGTGCTATAATATGAATATACTATCATTTATCTCTTGCTGAATTAATAAATATTTAAGATCATCTCTAATTTTTTCTTTCTTTCAGATAGTGTTGCAATGAACATCATTTCATATGTCTCTTCCTGTATGCATGTAAATATACACATGCAACATATGTGTGTGTCTCCAACTTCTTTGAGAATTACATTTATGTATATAATACATTTGGTTACACTCACCCTCCCAACATTCCCTTGTTTCTTTTCCCTGTGAACCCTCTCTTCTTTCCAAGTACTTTTCTCACATTCAAGTGCCTATCTTGTTTCTTTGGAACCTCTGACCTTTATGAGGGCCAAAATTCAAACAATACAAACAAAACTACTACTCATTGATGTCTGGCTGAATTATTTTGTGGTTACACAAGTAAAGACAATGATTACAACTTGCCCAGGATCCAACAGTAGCCCATAGTTCTACAGGGTAAAGCATGGATCAATGAGCCCTTCTCTACTCCATGACTGACTGAGGCAAGGCCCCCTCATATGCAGACCTGCTGCAGGCATCTGTAGGTGCTAAGATTATGATAGCATTTATTGTGCCATTTCCATAAGATAGCACTTCACAGCCATATGCCTCATCTTTTAGCTCTTACTTTCTTTCTATATCCTCTTCTCTGATATCACCTGAACCTTAGAGTGGGTGATATAAATGTCTTGTGTAGGGATAAGTAATCAACAGACAAATGTTCTTAGCATCATAAGCAGAAATTAATATGGATTCACTGTTATGTTGAAGGCAAAGAGCAATTTCTTTGCTTAAAGCTGAAACAGCTTCTGTCTGTAGGAATAAAAATAAATATTTAGAAGGCAGTTTGGCACAATGTCAAACAACTTTTCCCCTACAGTAAGGCCTAAGACATCCTTGGCCACATAATTTTGACTGTGTTTGTAGAACCAAGCATGCATTTCCTCTTTGTGAAGGGGGGTCAAAGGAGATCGGTTATCAGCATAACAGACATGCCACTATTGTACAAGTGGATACAACCTTCAACCAGATAATTACTATAGTTCCTATGTCATTAGGAAATGTCATGTAATTTCTCAGTATAGATACAGTATATTCCTTGTTATTAGGTATTAAATATGCTGTTGTTTTATGGTAAGTTCTTCTAAATCATAGATTGATGTGATTTCTCTTTCTTCTTTTGTTTTCTCATACAGACACTCTTATAGTTCTGAAAATCTCTTCCATTGTAGTCTTCTACAATTTTTTTGATCATATCAAACATTTCCTTGGGATCTCTTAAGATGGACATATGTATTCTCCTTTATAAAATCTTTGGATGTAGTGACATGTATTAATAGAAACTAATGCTTGACAAATCCAGCACTGCTCAGACTAAACCATTTTAAAAGATTTTGTCTTAATATTTGTTTTCTAATGAAGCTTTATTAGATATTGTAATAGTTTAGTGAATCATCTATTTCTATTTTCTGGACTTTGTGTGAGATTATATAAGCTTTATGGAGTGGAATAGAAAAGATGCTATTCATTTGCAGCCAAATGCATGGAACTAGAAAAGCTCATCCTGAGTAAGCTAACCCAGACTCAGAAGGATACACATGGCATCTATTCACTTATAGTTGGATTTTAACCATATAGTACAGGATATCTATACTACAACCAATGCACCAAAGGGAAGATGGACATAGACTTTTTTGTTTGTTTGTTTGTTTTCTCTCCCTGTCATTAAGACACTTTTCCTTGGTGGTACTGCCTTGTAGGCCCCCAGTGTATGAGGAGGCTCTTGCCTCTCATATGACTGCTGAACTAGGGCAGGGGACTGTTATGTAGGGACACTCCACTCCAGAGGAGTGGGATGGAAGGGTTAGGGGGTAGAGGATGGGAGGGCAGGACTGGGAAATGTGGAAAGACTACACTATGATGGAGATGTAACCTGAAGCAATAAATAAATAGATTAAAACAAACAAACAAACAAAAATAAAAGATGCTATTCATTCATTTCTCTGCTATGAAACATTTATACGAGATCAGAATTATATGCTATTCATTCATTTCTCTGCTATAGAACATTTATATGAGATCAGAATTATTGGTTATTGAATAACTTATTACATTTTATATCTTCTCTAATACCTGAAACTGGACTATTTTTCACAGTATGTATTTCTGTATTTCAATATGAAAATATAATCTATTAGTTTATATCATAATTTAGACAGCATCAAAAACTGTTCCTGACACTCTCTTTTTCTTTCATTGTTAGGTGTTTTACTCTACATTGATTTTTCTAAAATTGACTAACCAAATTTTTTGGTTCATTTTTTCTTTTCTTTCTTTTTTTCTTTTCCTGATTTGATGCTTACTTGCCTAACGTGTGCCTTGACTTATTTCATTTTTGTCAGCAAGCAAGGTTTGTAATCTTCGTGCAAATAAAATAGCATCATCAGTTTGGTTTTTTCTCACTTTGCATCAGCCATTACACAGTCATAACAGTTTAATTGTGTACATGTATATGTTTCGTGCACCTTTATGTTTTCCACTGTGTTTTGACATGGTGTTTGTTTTCCCGACATTTTCATTGTTCCTTTTTCAGGTTTTGAATGATGTGTTCTGGGGAACAGGTTGAGAGAAAATTTAAGAACTCATTTACAAATAAAATGTACTGTATTGTATTTGTTATTATAAGAGAAAGAGCCATTTGTTGGACTGAAAGGGGAAACTGTAGGGGGAAATAAGATATACCTTAAACTTAAAAGAAAAAAAAAGGGAAGAGGATGGGGGGTTGAGGGTGGGAGGGTGGGACTGGAGGGAGAATAGGGAGGGGACTGCGATTGAGATGTAACTTGAAGAAATAAAAAATAAAGGAAAAAAAAGTTCAGTGAAGACTACAATTCAAAATAATTGGTTTTCTAAGGCATTTCATTGTCTTCTATAATCTAGAAAAATGATATAAATTTATTTTGTGCCTTTATAAGAAATGTATTTCTTGCCCTAGAAGATTTTAGGGTTCTCCTTTAATCAGTCTTCAAAAACTCGGTATGTATTATTTTTACTTTTCATTCCTGCTTCATAAGGATAGCTATTTAAAAGTTAATACATTGTGTTCAACTACACAAAAGCTCTTTCTTTATTAATGTGTACTCCCCCAATTTTCTCTGTTGACTTATTCTGATATTGCTATTATTATCTATGCTCCTTTATCACTATCTCTTTGAAACTTCATTTTGCTTCTTTTTTTCTAGGAATACACATAAGTCTGGAGAGAAGGCTCAGGGATAAGTCATTTGTTGCTCAAGTATAAAGACCAGAGTTCAAATCCATAGCACTCACATGAATAACAGACAGGTGTGGTAGCCTGCCTGTAATCCCAGTGCTCAGGAGGAGATGAACAACATATGTGCATGCACACACATGTAAACACACACATACATAAATGTGTTCCTACTTATGTGAACATACATGTACACATCCACACACAACATATCCACACCCACAGAGATAGACATGAAGAAAAAAAGAACACATGTGGCTCCCTTTAAGGCCAAGATAGGCACTCCAGGATGAGCTCTGCCTCTGAAGGTCCTAAATTTAATCATATTCTTTGCCACATTGGGTATTATTCAAAATGTTGCCTAAAAAGGTAATACTCATAGACTGTAAAGTTTCATCCTGCCAAAACTAAGATATCATAGCTGAAAATGGCATCCATAGCAGAGCACAAACTTGCTTTAATTGGGGTTAAAATTCATTGACTCACTGAATTATCTAGGCTAGTTCTTATGTACAGCTCTACAAATGCTTAGTCAGTAAGACCAGCATTGTAACAATGAATTATTACTGATTCCATGGGCATATCGAGAATAAAGTGAGTTATGCTAGCTACATAGATCACTTTCTGAATGTCATTATGGAAAAAAATATTGGGTTTATGGTTTACATACTACACTCTGGAATAAAGCAAAGAATGATCGCCAAGGCTCTTCTTGACCTTCGTCTTTCCATCATCAAGCAAAGGTAGGATACTTAGCCTATAGTTTGTTTCATAATTAAATGAGATAACTCTCATAAAATGGCACACTGCCCTCCTCTTTGTTCTGTGCTTTACAAAACATTTCTACATACTCTCAGCATCACTACAGATGTTATGCAGATAAGCTTCGATCAGCAGTTTTCATTTCAAGCCAGAAGGACAAACATAGATAATAACTATTTAAATAATTAATAGACTGGAAAAAACCATCCATGGATGCTATGCATGGGAAACAAGAATTCTCTGTTGTGACCTAATTCATGTCCTTGGTCAATATGTGCTTCCACCTTCATTCCAGGGATGATTAACAACACTGTTCTGAGAAAGCTTGTCAGGGCCTGGGAAAGTAGACTGGTAAATTGTAGTTATTGTTACTAATGTTTTATCATCTACGTGCATTCTAGAAGGCACCACTGGCCGTGTTGCTGTTCATATACAAGAGCAAATGAGGATGAGGTTCAAAGGACTCATCAATAGCCTTAAGTTTATTCCTTAGCATTTCTATTGCCTTTTAGGTCTCTGCCTAAATGACTCCATTCTTTAGTTCTACTGGCTGATATTATCCAGGTTATGGATCTAATTATTATGCAGCCTTTTACCAACAACTCATAACAGGAACACAGGCTGAAACTCACATGTCCAGTGCAGCCATCATCAATGGGAACCATTGACTGGAAGGAAGGCTTGACGAGAGGTTGTTACTGGTATGTAAGACAAACTTGCACTCTACTTCCCAGCACTTAGCTAGGTGGTGTTTCTCTAAGAATTATTCTCTGTATCCCTCCTACAGGGGAAATATGGGAAGTTTTGTAGGAAAAAACTTGCACAGTCCCATGTCTTCAGCATGTCCCTTGACCTTTGAATATGTGACTCCCACTCATCTCAGCCTTTTATCTTCTTCTGTTCCTCTTTTGGCCTTCTGCAAGTAGCCATAATGGATAGCCTTTCAATAACTGTAGCAAAGAACAACTTCTGGCTCTCTGGGGGTTCTTTGGAGGTTCCCATCAGACTTAAGTGGCAGCCACTTCTCCTTTTTATGACCCTATAGGGTCACAGCAGAGGAAGAGTATCAGTGTTCTCACTTGACCACTGGCACACACTGCCACTTGGACCTGGAGGGTGTTTCTAGATGGCTCTTCCTCTTAGAGCATGCTATGATCTACCAGTGACTTTCTGCTATGTCTTCCTGACTAAAATCCTCTTGAGCCAGCAGGTGCTCTCCTTCTGGTGAGCAGCCCAACTATCCTTCAGGTTCTGTACCCAGTAGATCACCCTTAGCTTCTGCCTATGGAGATGCCAATAGATTCTAGCATGCTGGGCCTTTGGGGTAGAAGTCTTTTTAACTGACCCAGGTAAAAATTCAAATGATGGACATGGAACTTACGCCAGTTTCCTGGGATCTCTGGACCTTTGCCAACTATTATAGGAGGACACATTGTTTTCTAGGTTCAGCCTCTTCTCTGCTTTACTAACAGTTTTAGAATATCAAAGAGGTTTGGTATTCTCTGATGCTTATTATGTACAAGTGCACAATATCAACCAAATGCACGAAAGAATTTTGATTTGTTCCTAAGCCTTATATTACAAAAATACATGTTTCCCATTCTTTTTACTCTCCTGGTGGATTAGAAATAGTGGATCTACAAAGACATTTTCACAAAGTCCTCCCTTATCTCCAATAAATAAACCCACATTCAGTTTTTAATCTGTCTGAATTGTTTAACTTTGAAACACATTGTCTTTTGCTTTATTTAAATTTTTTTTCCTTTTAGAACTCCATATGTGAATACTATATCTATATCACTTCCTTCTCATCCTCAAACTCCTCCCTTGTCTTCTCTCCCAAATTCATATTCTCTTCTTTAATTATTATAGTTTCATGCATATACTCTCATTATGCAGTTATTCAAAGGTGAGAGAATGCATCTGATTTTAATACACCATTTTTTCTAAGCCAAATGCCCCTTGAATCTAGTGGTAGCCTTCCAGGCACACTTGGAGAGCCAAAAGTGGTTCTTTGCTAGAGTTAATAACTTGTTTCTTTCTTCTACCCTTTATGATCCCACTGTGCCTACAAAGGTAAGATTCTGTCACAGTTCCTACTTTAGGAACATGTAGGTAATGAGACTCAACTTCAGGTCATACTGGTAAACTTTGTAATTTGATGTCTCCATGTGAAGAGCAGGACGGAAATAATTGGGATGGATAAATAAATGAAGTAATTATCAACTTGCTAATTATAAAGAAACATTAAATAGCAAAGGGCTATGAGTGTCAGGGCTATGACTGTTCCTAATTCCTAGAATATGGAACTTTGAACACTGATACCATGTCAGTTTGCATAATTAAGCTGCAAAGCAAGAATTTAATAAAGGTCTCAGCTTAAATCCAGTTCTACCTTCCTCCTCCCCCACAGGCGCAGGGCTCCTTGCATTCTATGCAAATTCTGTGCTCTCACCTCAGGTATGAGAGGAATATTAGTCTACTATGGCTGCTCTAACAAATTTTCATGGATTTATGACTTACAATGACAAGATTTAGCCTTAAAATCTGAAGGGCAGAGTCCAAAATGGTTCCCATGGAGTAGATCTAGGTTGTTCTTCTATGGAAATTTTTGGAGTTAATCATTCTCTATGAGATCATAGGCTGAACACAAAAGACAATAGAACAAGAAAATTTGGAGAAGATTCTTGAATGCATTTTGTTGTGACTTTCTTTATCTCATTCCATCAGCAACACCCAAGGAAAGTTTTCTCACATGGCGTAAGTAATTCTAATCTAGTCGGGATTCCATAGTAACAGCTCCTTCCTTGACTCTGGACTCCTTCCTCCTTCGTTCAACTTTCAAATACTCTTGTGATCCATTTAATTCACCCATATAATTCATGCTTATCTTATTTTCAAACCATCAAATTAGAAATTTTAGCTTCCCTTTGCCATGTAACAGCATGTGCACAAGTTCTAGGAATGAGAAGTTGGATATCTGTGATTCTAAAGGTATCCTTTGTTCTGCCTACCATACAGAGAGTAATCAGTTCCATGATGCACCAGAAGTTCCCCAATCTCTTCTTAACCTCATCTCCAACAGTACTCAGGGAACAGGTGCCCATTAATCTAGTGCCTTGGCATGGTATCTGATCGCTACTGAAAAATTCCTGATTCTAACGAGGAAAAGGATTTCAGGCCTATTTTTGATGTTGTTGTTGTTTGGTTGGTTTTTGTGGTTTTTTTTTAAGAATTAGTGTTGTTGGGATACTCATCCATAGTCATATGCATTCATGTTGTCTGTGTGATTTCTGCTACCACCTAGATGCTATCTTTCTGAGTTATGCTTATTCAAAAATGCTGCTCCTGGGGGATCCAAGATGGCGGCTGCTGGCGTGGACGTATTTTGATTTCGGGGTCAACAGTCACAAGGCGGCAAGTGTTGCAGGACTCGGTACAAAGGGCACGACCCCTTCTAAATCTCACCCAGCTACACAGGGACCATGGAAGATGCCTGGGCAGGACGCCCCTTCCAACTGTCGGACATGCTAGGAAGCCTCTGTACCCGGGAATCGGGATAACCCATCCCCCCAAAAGGATAAATCCCCAGTAAGTTCCAACCTAATACCCAGCCAGCAGATTCAGAAACCATGCAGAGATAATCCCCACCCTGCTGGGCACTCCCAGGTCTCACACAGATGATCCAATTATCTGGGAAAAGTTGCGACCCTTGGAAGTGAAGTAGCTCCACTGCAAAGCACCTTCAGATCCCAGTCTGTGACGTCACAGGCCAGCTTCCAAGCCTCGGGAGTGGCAAGGCTATTGGAGCTGAACTGCAGATTTACCCACTACAGGAAACAACACCGGGCAAACTGTAAGATATTTGAAACTGTCCTATATCAAACTTTTGTACTAGTAAGGGCCCTTCCAGCGGGGAAACAGAGTTTACTTGTGCAAAGCTCCGCCACTTGAATTAATTAGGTCCCCACCTGGGAGGCGGGACTGAATGACTCTCCTTATAGGGGTGGAGTAAGGCAACTACTACACCACAGTGCCCCCTTTGGACCCAAGTCCAGAAGACAGCAAAAAAAAAAAGAAAAAAAAAAAAAAAACTCCTCATGTCCAGAGGCCACAAACAAAAAAAAATAACACAGCGAAATGTCTCCAACAAAAGAAAGCAACGCTATTCCGTCCAGCACGAACCACCTCACCACAACTGAAACACATGAAAAGGATGACAATTCTACATTATGGAAAGTGATAAAGTCTCTTCAAGAAGAACTTAAAACTATGAAGGAATTCAAAGAAGCCACAATTCTACAAGTCAAAACAACGAATAACATCATTAAAGAGCTCCAAGCCAAGGTGATCCAGCTTGAACAGGAAAAGGATAAAGCAATGAAAGATCTCCAGACAAAAAAAAGCTAACTGGAGAAGGAAATGTACAAAACAAACACTACCATTCAAGACATGAAAATAGAAATGGAAACAATAAAGAAAACACAGTCAGAGTTAAAAGAGGAAATGGAGAATCAAGAGAAGAGAACAGGAACTACAGGTGTGAGTATGAAAAATAGGATGCAAGAGATGGAAGACAGGATCTCAGGCATGGAAGATTCGATGGAAGAAATCAGTACAACATCCAAAGAAAATGAGAAGGCTAAAAAATCTCTCACCCACAACATCCAAGAAATCAAGGACTCAATGAAAAGACGGAACCTAAGAATTATAGGCATAGAGGAAAGAGAAGACTCCCGACTCCATGGTCCAGGAAATATCTTCAACAAAATCATAGAAGAAAACTTCCCAAACCTAAAGAAAGAGATGCCAGTAAAAATCCAAGAGGCTTAAAGAACACCAAACAGATTAGATCAGAAAAGAAACTCCTCTCGCCACATAATAATAGAAACTCCAAATGTAGAGAACAAAGAAAGGATATTAAAAGCTGTAAGAGAAAAAGGCCAAGTCACATACAATGGCAGACCCATCAGAATCACACCTGACTTCTCCTCAGAAACTTTAAAAGCTATAAGGGCCTGGACGGATGTCCTACAAGCCCTGAGAGAACAGAGGTGCCAAGACAGACTACTATACCCAGCAAAACTCTCTATCAACATAGAAAGAGAAAACAAGATATTCCATGACAAAATCAAATTCAAACAATATCTCCTCACAAACCCAGCCCTACAGAAGATCCTAGAAGGAAAATTCCAACACAGAGAAGATAACTACACCCAAGAAAACAGAGGAAATAGAAACCTCCACAGTAACTAAACAAAAGAAAAACACAAGACAGCCAGCTATAACAAAATAATGGGAAATAACAACCCCTGGTCACTAATATCCATCAACATCAATGGACTCAACTCGCCAATAAAAGGACACAGACTTACAGACTGGATCGGTAAACAAGACCCATCTTTTTTGCTGTATACAAGAAACACATCTCACTATTGAAGATAAACACTACCTCAGAGTAAAGGGCTGGGAAAAGGTCTTCCAAGCAAATGGACCCAGGAAACAAGCTGGAGTAGCCACCCTAATATCAAACAAAATAGACTTCCAATTGAAGTTAATAAAAAAAGACAGAGAAGGGCATTACATACTCATTAAAGGAAATATCCACCAAGAGGTCATCTCAATATTGAACATCTATGCCCCAAATACAAGGGCACCTACATTTATAAAAGAAACGCTTCTAAAACTTAAATCACACATCGATCCAAACACTTGAATAGTGGGAGACTTCAACACCCCACTCACAGCTATGGACAGATAATCAAGACAGAAGCCAAACAGAGAAATAATGAGTCTAACAGAAATCATGAACCAAATGGACCTAACAGATATCTACAGAATGTTTCACCCAAACACAAAAGAATACACCTTCTTCTCAGCACCTCACAGAACCTTCTCCAAAATCGACCATATAGTTGGACACAAAGATAGCCTCAACAGATACAAGAAAATTAAAATAACCCCTTGAATCTTATCAGACCACCAGGGAATAAAGCTGGACTTCAATAGCAAAAGAATCAACAGAAAGTCTACACTCACATGGAAATTGAACAACTCTTTACTAGAGGACCACTGGGTCAGGGAAGAAATAAAGAAGGAAATCAAAGACTTCTTAAAATCCAAGGACAATGAAGACACAACATACCCAAACCTATGGGACACAATGAAAGCTGTGCTACAAGGAAAGTTCATAGCACTAAGTGCCTCAAAAAGAAAATTGTGACAGCTCATATTAGCGAATTAACAGCTAAACTGGGTGAATTGGAAAAAAAAGAAGCAAACACTCCCAAGAGGAGCAGAAGGCAGGAGATCATCAAACTTAGGGCTGAAATCAACAACTTAGAAACAAAAAGAACTATACAAAGAATCAATGAAACCAAGAGTTGGTTCTTCGAGAAAATCAACAAAATAGACAGACCCTTAGCCAAATTAACTAAAACACAGAGGGAGAAAATACAAATCAACAAAATCAGAAATGAAAAGGGTGAAATAAGAACAGACATTGAGGAAATCCAGAGAATATTTGGATCCTACTTTAAAAATCTATACTCCACCAAATTTGAAAACTTAAGTGAAATGGACAATTTTCTTGATAGATTCCACCTACCGAAGCTAAATCAAGATCAGATAAACAGATTAAACAGCCCTATAACCCCTAAGGAAATAGAAACAGTCATTAAAAATCTCCCAACCAAAAAAAAGCCCAGGGCCAGATGGCTTTAGCATGGAATTCTACCGGACTTTCAAAGAGGATCTAACACCAATACTTTTCAAACTCTTTCACCAAATAGAATCTGAAAGAACATTGCCAAACTCATTCTACGAGGCCACAATCACCCTGATTCCTAAACCACACAAAGATCCAACAAAGAAAGAGAACTTCAGACCAATCTCCCTCATGAACATAGATGCAAAAATACTTAATAAAATACTAGCAAACTGAATTCAAGAACACATCAAAAGTATCATACACCATGATCAAGTAGGCTTCATCCCAGGGATGCAGGGATGGCTCAACATACGAAAAATCTATCAGCGTCATTCACCATATAAACAAGATGAAAGAAAAAAACCACATGATAATCTCGCTGGATGCAGAAAAAGCATTTGACAAAATCCAACACCCCTTCATGCTAAAACTTCTGGAGAGAACGGGCATACAAGGGCCATACCTAGAAATAATAAAGGCAATATACAACAGGCCAGTGGCCAACATCAAAATAAATGGTGAGAAACTTGAAGCATTTCCTCTAAAATCAGGGACAAGACAAGGATGTCCACTTTCACCATATCTCTTCAATATAGGACTTGAAGTTCTTGCTAGAGCAATAAGACAACTAAAGGACATCAAGGGGATAAACATCAGAAACGAAGAAGTCAAATTATCCCTATTTGCAGATGATATGATACTATACATAAGCGGCCCCAAAAATTCCACCAGAGAAATCTTACAGCTGATAAACACCTTCAGCAAAGTGGCTGGATACAAAATTAATTAAAAAAAATCAGAAGCCCTTCTTTATACAACAAACAAATGGGCTGAGAAAGAAATAAGGGAAACAACCCCCTTCACAATAGCCACAAACAACATAAAATACCTGGGGGTAACTCTAACCAAGCAAGTAAAGGACCTGTACAAAAAGAACTTCAAGCCCTTGAAGAAAGAAATGGAAGAGGCCTTTAGAAGATGGAAAGATCTCCCATGCTCATGGATAGGTAGGAGCAACATAATAAAAATGGCCATCCTACCAAAAGCAATATATAGATTCAATGCAATTCCTATCAAAATACCAACACAATTTTTTATAGACTTGGAAAGAGCTAGTCTCAATTTCATATGGAACAACAAAAAGCCCAGAGTAGCTAAATCAATCCTCAACAATAAAAAAACATCTGGAGGTATTACCATCCCAGATTTCAAGCTGTACTACAGAGCAATAGTTGTAAAAACAGCATGGTATTGGTATAGAAACAGACCAGTAGATCAATGGAATCGAATTGAAGATCCAGAAATAGACCCACACACTTATGGCCACCTAATTTTTGACAAAGAAGCCAAAACGGCACAATGGAAGAAGGACAGCATCTTCAACAAATGGTGCTGGTCCAACTGGATGTCCATTTGTAAAAGAATGAAGTTAAACCCCTACTTATCACCTTGTACAAAACTTAAGTCCAAGTGGATCAAAGACCTTAACATAAGGCTGGTCACACTAAATCTACTAGAAGATAAAGTGGGAGAAACCCTCGAACTTATTGGCACAGGTGACAACTTCCTGAACAGAACACCAACAGCTCAGGACTTGAGATCAACAATCAGTAAGTGGGACCTCATGAAACTGAAAAGCTTCTGTAAGGCAAAGGACACTGTCATTCAAACAAAACGGCAGCCTACAGACTGGGAGAAAATCTTCACCAACCCCACATCTGACAGAGGGCTAATATCCAAAATCTACAAAGAACTCAAGAAATTAAATGCCAAGAAACCAAATAATCCAATCAAAAAATGGGGGACAAGGCTAAATAGAGAATTCACAAAGGAGGAATCCCTAATGGCTGAGAGACACTTGAAGAAATGCTCAACATCCTTAATCATCAGAGAAATGCAACTCAAGACAACTCTGAGATTCCATCTCACACCTGTCAGAATGGCTAAGATCAAAAACTCAAATGACAGCACATGCTGGCGAGGGTGTGGAGAAAGGGGTACCCTACTCCATTGCTGGTGGGAGTGCAGGCTTGTGCAACCACTATGGAAGTCAGTATGGCGATATCTTAGAAAACTTGGAATAGCTCTGCCTCAGGACCCAGCCATACCACTTCTGGGTACACACCCAAATGCCTCTTCACAGAATCATAAGGAAGTTTCCTCATCTATGTTTATAGCAGCCTTATTTGCAATAGCTAGAAAGTGGAAACAAACCAGATGTCCCTCAACTGAAGAATGGGTTAAAAAACTGTGGTACATATGCACAATGGAATATTATTCTGCTATCAGGAACAACGAAATTATGCAATTTGCAGCCAAAGGGATGGAACTAGAAAAGTTCATCCTGAGTGAACTAACCCAGACTCAGAAGGACACATATGGCATCTATTCACTTATAGTAGGATTTTAGCAATATAGTAGAAGGTATCAATACTGCAACTAACACACCAAAGGGAACTTGGACATAGAATTCTTATTTTTAATTTTTTTTTATTTAGTTTTTATATATTAGTTATATTTTTTTCTATTTTTTAGTCTTTTTTATCTATTGTATGCTTATTGATTTGTTTGTTTAGTAGTTCTCTCTCCCAGGCAACGAGACACCTTTCTCTGATGGAACTGCTTCATAGATCCCGAATGAATGAAGAGGCTCTTGGCCCTCAAACGACCTCTCAACTGAGATGAGGGACTGTTATATAAGAACACCCCACCCCAGAGAAATGGGATGGAAGGACGTAAAGAAAAAAAAATGAAATGTGATGTTTCGGCCTTTTACTACTAACTGTCATGAACTGTTTAGGATATTTAAGAAATGCAAACTAATGGTTATGCAAGATGGTCATTCTGTTAGGTACTATGACAGCCTATTATAGTTACTTGCTAAGCTAATCAGAAATAAACCTGCTAAGAACCAAGCAACATCTGCTTACCCTAATATAAGAGATAGATAGGGCCTCTTCAAAAACCTCAAGAGATCTGCAGAGTATGGCATTCAAAGATGTTTTTGTAACTTTATATTTTTTTATATCAAGACATATCAACTCCTGACAGCACCCCCTATTCTCCTCCAAGTAGAAGATGAGCATGGAAGAATCTCCAGTGGGAGATGATCGAATTAGTCGCAAGCCTATCTCTTGGTAGGAAAAGCCCCTTGCTCCAACTGTAGACAGAATGCTGTCCAAAAAGGACAAAACCTGGAAGCAGGTTAGTCGACAGCCTAGCTCTGCCAAGAAGGGTAGGTAAGTCCTTCATAACCCCTGCTCTACAATCAATGTCTGTCAGAGAAGCGGGGCCAAACGACTGAAGAGCGATGCTGTAATGTATGGAGAGAAAATGGGAACTGTCCAGGCAGCCACTGGTATGTCATTTCTTAGTTTGAGAAGCTGCAGACCCTTTACTTCCTATAAAATCAGATATATTTATCCCTCTCAGGTCTCTGAGGTGATTGAAGAACAGATAGATAAAGTCTCATAATTAAATTTTGAGTTGTTTAGGAGTCAAGAGAGTGATATTCATCTAAGAAGATACTTTTAAAATTGTGTTGCAATTAGTATGAATGTTGAGTCAGATACAGAACTTTAAACTCATGGAGATGGTTAGATAGTAGAATGTTAAAGTCAGGTACCAAATACATATGGACTGGTCATTGGGAATGTACTTTAAGCCATATAACCCTCATAACTGTGGCCTAGTTACCTCTGTTGTACTGTATTGTATTTATTATTATAAGAGAAAGAGCCATTTGTTGGACTGAAAGGAGAAACTGTAGGGGGAAATAAGATATACCTTAAACTTAAAAGAAAAAAAAAAGGTAAGAGGATGGGGGGTTGAGGGTGGGAGGGTGGGACTGGAGGGGGAATAGGGAGGGGACTGCGATTGAGATGTAACTTGAAGAAATAAAAAATAAAGGAAAAAAATGCTGTTTCTGACCCCATCCGAAGTCCAATGGAAGGAGAGCTTTGGATTTTGACCTCCATTTTTCACACCCTGCTTACTAGTTGTAGGTTCTGATCCATTCATCAGTCTCCATGACGACACTCAGATTCAGAGAAGCAGTGCCAAAACTGAGATTTACTTCTGTCCTAGACATAGTTTCTCTTCTGTGTTAGTAATCATCCAGTGCTTTCAAACACATGCTGACATTTGTCAGGGTCTTTTAATTAGTCCATGCAACATGGTCCACTATCACCAGAGGATATTTTTAGTATCCTTGTTGTATTTTTGTTGCATCTAATTCCTTATATTATGATTCATCTTTTTTTGTCTCGTTCTGTTGTCTTTTGTGTTCAGCCTATGATCTCATAGTTTTTATGCTCTCTCTTAGCTTCTGTGCATTATAATGAAGAAGCAGATTTTATGGTGTAGGCTTTTTTTTCTGAATTTGAAAGATTTTTTTTCAATCTTATCTTTGATTCTTTGGGGTAACATTGCATTACCATGATCTTTTCTGATTTATTAGAGCCCCCATTGATGTTTGTTTCTATCTCCTTATCTATCCTCTACTAAACTAAGGTGGCCCACACTTAACAATAAATTGATTGCTCATAGTCCCCATTCCTAGACACACAAATAGAATTACCAGATTTGTCCTTAACTACTGGACAAATGGATGTGCCCTCCACACTAAAATCTCAAGAGTCCCAGTGGTTTCTTGCATCTTCCTAGTTCTTTTACCTGAAGTTGTCTAGTCCCAATGTTTCTTCTGTGTGATTCTGAACTAGAAGAGATCCTTTAAAATCCCCCTTTACAGTCATGATCACAGTAAAAAAAAATTTTTTGTGACTCAGTGCACAAGCCCTGCCATCCTTTAGCATCTGGAAAGTCTGCCTGGAATATTTATGAAGAGCATTTAGCTCAGAGGAATCAACAGAATGACCCAGCTCCTCGAAAATGATAATTGCAGGTTTGGATCTGTAGGACTATGACCTCCAGTAGATGCTGACCTTTAATTCACTGTTCCCAGATAGACTTCTAAACGGGAGTATAATTACATCAAATAAGTTTCAAGGTGTTATGAAAAACAAAGATTGTTTGGTAATATCATCTGGCAATTTGTAATATCTTCTAAATATAAAGAGTGGAGCAGACAAAACAGAGCCAGGCTTTGAGTCTTAAAACAGGACCAATTAGAGAAAAAACTGTACCTGTGGTTCCATCCAGTTTTAAGCCAGAGAGCCTGAAAGCATATCAGTGAATAAGAAAAACATTGGTTATCAGTGCTTATTTTTCCATTCGATGTCCAAACACTGTTCTGTACTTCTGTACAATTTGTTCATAAAAGACAATTGGAAAAAAAGGTGTCAGCAAATTGATATCAAAGGAGGTACTTGTCACCATTTAAACTCAATTTTATTAAGAATTACTAACTTGTGAATAAGTACCCAGGATTTGGTACAGTGGACATTTGCCTGTTTTATAAGAAGTGATATGGAGTCACAAAACCAGCAGCAGAGGAGCCACATTGAACACTGCCATTTTAGGCAACTGCCCTTGTTGTTTATCTGTCATGTAGACAACCAGTGCTGTACAGCAGGAAAAGTCAGAAGCCCTCAGTTTGGATTCTTTCTGAGCTGTCAGTCCATGGCTCTGATCAGAGCACTTATCTCCAAACTTGCCTGCCTTCTTTAAAATTGAGATGGCAAAAATGATAAACTACACCTACTTTCCTTCTTCATTTACAGAAAGCATTGATAAAGAAGATGGAAGAACCCGGTGCATTTTAAACCCAGTAAGTTATACTTATTTTTTTAACATTTATTTATTTCTTCAAGTTACATCTCAATCATAGTCTCCTATCTCCTTCCTCTCCCAGTCCCACCCTCCTACCCTCTTTCCCCTCACCCTCCTATCTGATTTTTTTTAAATTTAAGGTGTATCTCCCCCCAACAGCTCCTTCTTTTAGCCCAATAAAATGATCTTTTTCTTATAACAATAAATATAATACAAAACAATAAGAAAAATTAGGAAGCAATTATGAAAATTATAAGGTATAATATGCATTCCCAATGTCCAGTCCATATATAATTGGCAATTGATATTAATATTCTATTATCTATCTATCTCAATGAGTTTAAAGTTCTATACCTAACTCAGTTTCCATCCTAACTTCCATTACCAACTTAAAAACATCTTCATAGACCTTGAACATACTTTTAATGCCTAAACAACTTAAATTTTAACTGTGAGACTATAACTATCTAGTCTTCAACCACATCAGAGACCTGAGAAGGATAAATATACCTGAATAAACAGGAAGTGCAGAGCCAGCAGCTTCTAAAAATAAGAAATGACAGATAACTGGCTGCCTGGATAGTCTCCAATTTCTCTCAGTACATTGGAGCATCTATAACATTCAGCTTTTTGGCCCAGTATCTCTGACAGACATTAATTGTGAAGCAGGAAGTATGAAGGACTTCCCTACCCTGTCTTGGCAGAGCTAAGCTGTCGACCAACCTGCTTCCAAGTTTTGTCCTTTTCAGACAGCATTCTGACTACAGTTGAAGCGAGGGATTTTTTTTTTTTTTGCCCAGTGACAAGCATGCCATTAACGCAATCATTTCCAAATGGAGATTCTTCTATGCTCATTATCTACTTGAAGTAGAATGAGGGGTGCTGTCAGAAGCTGCCATGTCTTAATATAAAAAAAATCTTAAGAAAGCATCTTTGAATGCTATATTCTACAGATCTCTTGAGGTTTTTGAAGACCACCTATCTATCCCCATGTATTTGGATAAGCAAATGTTGCTTGTCTTAGCAACTTGATTTCTGATTAACTTAGAAAACATCTGTGATATACTACACTAGTACCTAACAAATGGCATGTTTGAATGGGTATTAGTTTGCATTTCTTAATTATCCTAAATAGTTTGTGACAGTTGCTATCAAAAGGCAAAAACTTGACATTACATTTTCAAGCATTACATAGGTACAATACCTTTAAAAGAGTTAACCTTAATTTTGTATCATATACAAAGATCTATACCAATGTAGCCAAATATAATCTTAATTTTGTATCAATATACAGAGATATAAGAGCATGTTCAATAACCTATCCCTTTTTCTTTATCATTCCTATATCGAGTGTATATCCCCCCTTTTTTTTTTCTTTTCAAGTCTTTCCCTGCTACATAGGAGAGAAAGAAGGATAGAGGAAAGAAAATGAGAGAAATCCTTCAGTCTAACCTCCTAAACTTTGTTTAACAAGACCATTTAACAACTTGTAACCAATCTCCCTAAATAACAACAAACATCTATAACACATCAAAGACCAAAACGTGGGAGAATCACCCACCCACCTTCTGGGAATGGGACGTTGCTCTCTTAAAATTGCTTCCTGCTGATTTGGGATGTGGAAAACCTGCTTGGGAGCCCAAATAAGAATGGAAAAATGGTTAAGCAAGTTAATAGTAACATTTGATATCCAGTCTTTTTGTGCTCAGCTATTTAAATGTCCTAAGAAGTTTGTAGTCAGAAGCTGAAATTTGAGTGAGAAAGTTCAGCGCTTTACAAGTCCTGGCAAAAATACTAGTAGAGGATGGCTGAGAACAGATGATTACCAAAGATTATTGCCATTTAATTTGAGAGACTGTACCTTTGCCACTCTGCAATCATTTATTCATTCCAGAATCAAAGTAGAAAAATCAAAACTACTTATTTTCTGTATGATGACTACAGTGTCTGTTCAAAAAAAGAACTGCCTATGAAGGATGAAGCTAGTTATATCCTGAAGATATTTTTGAGGCAGGTAAATGCATCTTGCCTTCCACTAAGAACTTGTCAGGCAAGATACCCATCTCAGCTTCTAAACTCTTTCATTCCACTCCCCAAATAAACAACTCTGAGAAAGCTTAGACCAAAGTTTAAGCTTAAAAAGAAAACACCAAAATGAAAGTAAAAAGCATCTGAAATCAATTTCAGATTTACATTTTAAATTATGATTACAGGATTTCCTACTAGGTATATTGGAATATTATGGGTTGTTTTTCCTTAAGAATTAGAAAGATGGACATCCTACCAAGGTAAAGGGTTCAACCCTGAGAATAGAACTCAATGTTAAAGCAAGCAGAGTGGAAACAACACATGTTTTCTGTGTCTTCCAGAAGGAAATCTCACTTTCTGGGGTGTAAGATTAGGGTAATTTTCATAGAAAGAAAGAAGAAAAAGTGTTGCTCTTGCACTGAGAGAATCAAAGCTTAAGGAGATCGTTTATGATTTCTTTCAGTAGCATTGTGAAATTTGTAACAAGGGTATTGTCATTTACCAATAGGCATTCATTTATAAAATTATTTGTTTGCACTAGAATTTTTCTTTTATTGAAAATAGATTTTATACAGTATATTCTGATTATGACTCCCCTCCCTCAACTCTTCTGAGATCCTCTCACCTCTCCTCCCATTCAAATCTACCCTTTCTTTCTCTCTTTAAAATACAAACAGACATCTGAAGAATAATAATAAAGTAAGATAAAAACCAACCAAATAAATAAAAATAGCACAAAACAGCAGAAGGAAAAGGTACTAAGAAAAAGCTCAAGAAACAAATATAGACCCAGAGATTCGCACATTCACACTCACAGAAATCTCATTAATGCACAAAACCTAAAGCCATAATATATACACCAAAAACCTGTAAGGAAGAAAAAATAAAGAAAAGAACAAAAATTTTAAATATAAGATAAAAATAAACAAAAATTAAAATAAATAAATGCCCTGACTAAATATTATGAGATGAAGAACTTTTAAGGATGTCATTGAGTTCATTTTGTGTTGGCCATCTTCTTCTAGGTGTGGAGCCTGCCATTAAGAGTAGTTGGCATTCCCAGTGAGATTACATTGGAGAAAATTAATTTTTCATTTGTAGGTGGCTATGAATTGGCAATGGTTTCTGTATCAAAGATGGAGTCTTATGTCCACTTCTCTCAGCTCTGAGACCCCATCTGGTACAGACCTCTGTAGGGTGCCCTGTGCGTGATAGATAACACAGTCTCTGTAAGTTGATTTGTGCATTGGTAGTGCAGTGTTCAGAAGGCTTTGTTTCCTTTGGATCCTCCATCTCCTTTGGCTCTTAGAGTCTTTCTGTTTCTCCTTCTGCAAAGTTCCCTGAGTCCTGAGGGAAGACAGGCATACCATAAAGAGCTGAGTGTTCTAAGGTCTATAATTATCTGCACATTGTTTGGCTGAGGGTCTCAGTATTTCTTCCCATCTACTGCAGTAAGAAACTTCTCATCTTAGAAAACTTGGAATAGCTCCACCTCAAGACCCAGCCATTCCACTCCTGGGCATACAGCCAGAAGATTTCTCACCAAACCACAAGGACATCTCTTCAACTATGTTTATAGAAGTTTTATTTGTAATAGCTAGAAACTGGAAACAACCCAGATATCCCTCAACTGAAGAATGGATTTAAAAAAAAAAAAACTATGATTCATTTACACAATGGAATACTACTCAGCTATCAGAAACAAGAAAATCATGCAAATTGCTGCCAAGTGGATGGAACTAGAAAAGCTCATCCCGAGTAAGCTAACCCACACCCAGAAAGATGCACATGACATTTACTCACTTATAACTGGATTTTATCCATTTAGCCCAGGATAACTATCCTACAACCAACAGACTGAAAGGAACAGGAACATACACTTTGTTACTTGTTAGTGGGACACTTTGCCCTAGTGGAGCTGCCATGTAGGCCCCCAGTGCAAGAGGAAGCTCTTAGCCGTCATATAACTGATGGACTTAGGGGGCTAAGATGTGAGGGCACCCCACACCAGAGAAGTAGGATAGGTGGGAGTGGGAGCAGAGGGTGAGAGGGTGGGACCAAGAAGGGTGGAGGGAGGGGACTGTGATGAATATGTAACTTGAAGTAATAAATAAATGTAATTTTAAAAAAAGAAACTTCTCTGATGATGGTTAAACAAGGAATTGATCTATGAGGACAGCAGAATGTTGTTAGGAGTCATTTCATTGTCATGTCCATTTAGCAGAACATAGCATTTGGTTTTCACCTAGGTCACTAACTTAATTAGTCTTGGGTTCTTGGCCACCCAAGCAGTATTGCAGATAGGTTCCATCCCATGGAGTAGGCATTAAATCCAATCATATAATAGTTGATAAAATTCCCACAAGATTTGTGCCATATTGCACCAGTGAATTCAGCAGGCAAGTCATCATTGTAGATCAAATGATTTGTAGCTGGGTTGACATGTGCTTTTCTCCTTTGATAACATGTAGAGTACCTTCCAGTACCATGAACACTAGTTGGTAGGTGTGAAGGATCTATGTAGGCACCAGTTCAACTTCTAATAAGCAGGAAACAGTTTAAAGATACCTACACCCCTCTTTCCCTCTTTCTTTCTCTTTTACCTAGTTTTGGGAGATTGGAGGGGATTAGGGAAGAATAAAGGTAGAGAAGGGTGAGAGATACAAGAAATTCAATAAAATAGCTTAAAGACAAAACAAAACAAAAAACCAAACACCCCAAAAGCTGGATCTTGAGGTAGATCTATTCCCAACTTTCTGAGGAACTGCCACACTGATTTCTGTTATTTTGTTGTGGTGGTGTGGGTTTTTTCCATCTCTTTTGATTTGCTGGTCTGAGATTATTCCTTGTGTTTTCTTGTGTGTGCTTAACCTCCTCAGGTTGAAGTTTTCCTTCTAGTGCCTTATGTAGGACTAGATTTATAGATGGATACTGTTTAAATTTGGTTTTAATGCAGAATGTCTTTCTTTCTTCATCTATTGTGGTTGAACTTTTTGCTACGTATAGTATTCTGGGCATCTGTGATCTTACAGTTTGTAGAACATCCATCTTGGCCCTTCTGGCTTTTAGAGTCTCCATTGAGAAGTCAGGTGTTATTCTAATAGTGCTTCCTTCATATACTAACTGGTCGCTTACTTTTCAACTTTTAATATTCTTCCTTTGTTCTGTATATTTAATGTTTTGATTATTATGTGTCATGGGGAATTCCTTTTCTGATCCAGTCTGTTTGGTGCTCTGTATTCTTATTCTACCTTGATAGGCATCTCCTTCATTAGGTTAGGAAAATTTTCTTCTATGATTTTGCTGAAAGCATTTTCTGTGCGTTTGATTTGGGTTTCTTTTCCTTTCTCTATTCTGGTTATTCATAGATTTGGTATTTTCATAGTGTCCCAGATTTCCTGGATTTTTTTTTTTAGATGTAACATTCTTCTTAACTGAGGTGTCCATTTCTTCTATCTTGTCTTTAACACCTGAGATTCTTTCTTCCATCACTTGTGTTCCAACAATGAGAATTACTTCTGGGTTTCTTGTACAAGTTCCTAAGTTTTTAGTTTCCTGTTTTATGGCTCAACCTAATGTTAAAGACTAGACTCACAACCTTAAATATGATATATTTTTAAGTTACATGATATAATACTATCATGTCAAAAATGTGAGACACTGCTTTCAGTTAGAAAATATTTGTAAAACTTTACTGGGTTTTTACAAGTAAAAGTGGCTGTAAACTCATTCAGCTGGAGTGTTCCTACTATGAAAATGAGCAATAAAATGATTCTTATATTTCATTTTGAAGGTGATCATGTGCAAATAATGTATTCAGATGAAATGAGTATCATTGCAAAGTCCATGCTGCTCTCCATTCGTAATTAGATGGCTTTCCTAGACATGTAAATTTAAATAAGTAGAAAGTGGAGTTCAATATAACATTCTTGATGATACTATTATGAAGTAAGATTAATTGGCACTTTCAGTTTTTTCCTGTACATATTCCCAACTATCCAGTATGTAACATAGAGGCTGTAAAAATGGCTCAGTGAACAGAACACAAGCACGAGGACCTCAGTTAGAATACCAAGTACCAGCATTAAAAACAGCATGGCTGGGTTACATAGCCTGTAACCCTAGAGCTGAGTGTGTCAGAGTCAGATAAACAGATCCTTGAGCTCTCTGGCCCACAGCCTTGCTGAAACAGCGAGCTTCCTGTTCAGTGAGAGGCCTTGCCTCAAGGTAATAAAACAGAAAGCAACAGAGGAAAACACTTGCCTTTTTCCTCCAGCCCCCATATACTTACGCAGGGGGTGTACATTTGTACAATCACATATGTACAACACACACACACACAAACACATTTTAATACACTTTCAAAGCTTTGTATTGTGTATTGAATCTTTTTTTTCATGGCTTGCCGAGCTAGCTTTATTATTTTTTTCCTTTATATTTTATTTCTTCAAGTTACATCTCAATCGCAGTCCCCTCCCTATTCCCCCCTCCAGTCCCACCCTCTCATCCTCATTCCCCATCCTCTTCCCTTTTTTTTTTCTTTTAAGTTTAAGGTATATCTTATTTCCCCCTACAGTTTTCCCTTTCAGTCCAACAAATGGCTCTTTCTCTTATAATAATAAATACAATACAGTACAACAGAGGTAATTAGGCCACAGTTATGAGGGTTATATGGCTTAGCGTACATTCCCAATGTCCAGTCCATATCATTTGGCCCCTGACTTTAACATTCTACTATCTAAACATCTCCATGAGTTTAAAGGTCTATATCTGACTCAACATTCATACTAACTTGCAACATAATTTTAAAAGTATCTTCTTAGATCTATAACACTCTCTTGACTCCTAAACAACTCAAAATTTAATTATGAGACTCTAGATATCTGTTCTTCAACCACCTCAGAGACCTGAGAGGGATAAATATATCTGATTTTATAGGAAGTGCAGGGCCTGCAGCTTCCCAAACTAAGAAATGACATACCAGTGGTTGCCTGGACAGTTCCCATTTTCTCTCCATATATTACCACATCGATCTTCAGTCGTTTGTCCCCGTTTCTCTGACAGACATTGATTGCAGAGCAGGGGTTATGAAGGACTTACCTACCCTGTCTTGGCAGAGCTAGGCTGTCGACTTACCTGCTTCCAGGTTTTGTCCTTTTTGGACAGCATTCTGTCTACAGTTGGAGGCAAGGAGCTTTTCCTACCAAGAGATAGGCTTGCGACTAGTTCAATCATCTCCCACTGGAGATTCTTCGATGCTCATCTTCTACTTGGAGGAGAATAGGGGGTGCTGTGAGGAGTTGATATGTCTTGATATAAAAAATTCTAAAGTTACGAAAACATCTTTGAATGCCATATTCTGCAGATCTCTTGAGGTTTTTGAAGAGGCCCTATCTATCTCTTATATTAGGGTAAGAGGATGTTGCTTGTCTCTTAGCAGCTTTATTTCTGATTAGCTTAGAAAATAACTATAATAGGCTGTCACAGTACCTAACAGAATGACCAGCTTGCATAACCATTAGTTTGCATTTCTTAAATATCCTAAACAGTTTATGACAATTAGTAGTAAAAGGCCGAAACATCACATTTCATTTTTTTTTTTACGTCCTAACCCTTCCATCCCATTTCTCTGGGGTGGGGTGTCCTTATATAACAGTCCCTCATCTCAGTTGAGAGGTCATATGAGGGCCAAGAGCCTCCTCATTCACTGGGGGTCTATGAAGCAGTACCATCAGTGAAAAGCGTCTCATTGCCCGGGAGAGAGAACTACTAAACAAGCAAACCAATAAGCAGACAAATAGATAAAAAAGACTAAAAATAGAAAAAAATATAAAAAATAAATAAAAATTAAAAATTAAAAATAAAAAGTCTATGTCCATGTTCCCTTTGGTGTGTTGGTTGTAGTATCGATATCCTCTACTATATACCTAAAATCCTACTATAAGTGAATAGATGCCATATGCGTCTTTCTGAGTCTGGGTTAGCTCACTCAGGATGAGCTTTTCTAGTTCCATCCATTTGGCTGCAAATTGCATAATTTCATTGTTCCTGATAGCTGAATAGTATTCCATTGTGTAGATGTACCACAGTTTTTTAACCCATTCTTCAGTTGAGGGACATCTGGGTTGTTTCCAGTTTCTAGCTATTACAAATAAGGCTGCTATAAACATAGATGAGGAAACTTCCTTATGATTCCGTGAAGAGACATTTGGGTGTATACCCAGAAGTGGTATGGCTGGGTCCTGAGGCAAAGCTATTCCAAGTTTTCTTATTTAAAGATTTTGTGGTTTTTATTTAAAATTATGTGAACATTATTCATGTAGTTAAATGTTCTTCAAAAACAAATTTACTCATGAGGAAGAACATTATCATATAAATACAGTACCTAATCAACTCTCTATTGTCACACATTTTGACTGTTTTCTTTTTTGTTTTGATTGCAAATTATTCTGAGTTGTATATTTGCACCTAAATCCTGGTTAGCATTTAAAATGGATTATTCTGTTGATTTTTTGAACTGTAATTATTAGAGACAAAAATGAACACTTTTTAAAAGCCATGACCCATATGACTGAGCTTGTTTGCATATAGGTAGCACTGCTTTCCCTTGCTATCGGTCCACATGGAAGCATATCTGCAAAAACTATACGTTACTGCACCATTCAAGCTACTTTCACCATTATATTCTAGAACTTTTAACATATAATTGACAATGAATGACATATTATTCTTCCTGAATTATTAATATAGGCAAGTTTTTTCTGGGTATGTATTGTCCTTTGAGGTCTCTGTTCAAGTTCTTTCCCCATCCCATTATTATTATCACATTCTTCTGTTGGACTCCACAGAGATGTAAATCTTAAACATATTTGTATAGTTACCCAAATATCAGTTTTTAATTTGTTAGAGATAATTTATTTTAATTGACTTTAAGCACACAACTTTTCTTAGATCTTTTCAAGTTAGCACATAAAATAATGGCATTTTAATAACATGTCTCTCTACAATTTGTTCTATTCAATCCTCTTACCTTCCATCCTCCTCAACACCTCTACCTCCACTTCCTGGTCCCTTCATCTACCTAAAGAGTTCCCCTCTGTTTTTCTTTTTTTTAGTTTTTTTGGATTTTTTGTTTTTGTTTTTTTTTTATTGTTGTTGTTGTTGTTTTGTTTTTTGAGACAGGGTTTCTTTGTGTATCTCTGACTGTACTGGACTTGCTTTTTAGATCAGGCTATCCTTGAACTCACAGAGATCTGCCTCCCTCTGCCTCCAGAGTGATGGGATTAAAAGCATGTACTACCACTCCTGGCCATTACAGACAGTTGTGAGCTGCCATGTATGTTCTGCAATTTGGACCCAGGTTCTTTGGAAGAGCAGCTAGTGTTTTTAACCTCTGAGCTATCTTTTCAGCCCCTCCCCTCTGTTTTTTTTTTAATTATATCTTTTTTACCCAACATTTCCCCATTTTAGTCCCATAGAAGACTCTATTTCTTATAACAATAAATTCAGTACAAAACAATAAGAACAATTAGGAAAACTATAAGTTATGACATACATTCCCAATGTCCAGTCCATACATATTTGGCAACTAATAAGTATATTCTATTATCTATCTTGATGAGTTTAAAGTTCTATATCAATTTCCATCCTAACTTGCATTACCAACTTAAAAACATATTCTTAGGCTAAAACATCCTTTTAATTCCTAAATAACTTAAAACTTATTGTGAAACTATAACTATATAGTCTTCAACCACATCCGAGACCTAAGAAAGATAAATATATCTGAATAAACAGGAAGTGCAGAGCAAGCAGCTTCCAAAAATAAGAAATAACAGACAACTGGCTGCCTGCACAGTCCCCAATTTCTCTCAATACATTGAAGCATCTATCTTCAGCCTTTTGGCCCTGCCTCTCTGTCAGACATTAATTGTAAAGCAGGAATTTTGAAGGACTTGCCCATCCTGTCTTGGTAGAGCTAGACTGTTGACTTACCTGCTTCCAAGTTTTGTCCTTTTCAGACATCATTCTGTCTACAATTAAAGCAAGTGCTTTTTCTTGCCCAGTGGCTAGCTTGCCACTAATACAGTTATCTCCAAATGGAGATTCTTCTATGCTCATCATCTATGTGAAGTATAATAGAAGGTGCTGTCAGTAGCTGACATGTCTCAGTATCAAAAATTCTTAAGAAACATCTTTAAATGCCATATTCTACAGATTTCTTGAAACTTTTGAAGGCCATATATCTATCTATCTCCTTATCTTTGAGTAAGTAAATGTTGCTTTACTCTTAGTAACTTAATATCTGATTAACTTAAAAAACATCTGTGATACACTAAACTAGTACCTGACAAAATGGCAACTTTGAATGACTATTTGCATTTTTAAAATAACCTGAAGTCTGTGGTAGTTGCTATCAAAAGGCCTAGAACTTCACATCGCATTTTTAAGAATTATATAGGTAAAATACCTTAAAAAGAATTAACCTTAATTTTGTGTAAATATACAACGATTTATACCAATATAACCAAATATAGCCTTAATTTTTTATCAATATACAAACATATAAGAGTAGATGCAATAATCTACCCTTTTTTCTTTATCATTCCTATATCATGTCTATTCCCCCCCCCCTTTTGTTTCTTTTCAAGTTTTCCCCCTACATAAGAGTGAAAAAAGGATAGAGAAAATAAAAAAAGAAATCCCTGGGTCTAACCTCCTAAACTTTGTTTAACAAGATCATTTAACAACTTGTAACCAATCCCCCTAAATGAGAACAAACATTTATAACCCATCAAATGACCAAAATCCTACCCACCCCACCTTTTTGAAATGGGGTGTCACTTTCTTAAAATTGCTTCCTACTGATTTGGGATGTAGGAAACCTGTTTGGGGACACAAATAAGAATGGAGAAATGGTTAAGCAAGTTAAGAGGAACATTTGTTGTCCATGAGCTTCATAGATCATTCCATCTTCTGATACCCTCTTCAATTTCTTTCTTCAGGGACTTGAAGATCTTGTCATATAGGTCTTTCACTTTCTTGGTTAGAGTTACACCCAGGTATTTTATATTATTTGTGGCTATTGTGAAGGGTGTTGTTCCCTGATTTCTTTCTCAACACATTTATCTTTTGTGTAAAGAAGGGCTACTTAGTGTTTCAAATTAATTTTTTTTTATCTAGCCACCTTGCTGAAGGTGTTTATCAGCTGTAGGAGTTCTCTGCTGAAATTCTTGGGGTCACTTATGTAAACTATCATATCATCTGTGAATAAGGATACTTTGACTGCCTCCTTTCCAAATTGTATCCCCACGTGTCTTATTGTTATAGCTAGAACCTCAAGTACTATATTGAAGAGATATGGAGAAAGTGGGTATCTTTACCTTGTCCCTGATTTTAGTTGGAAAGTTTTAAGTTTCTCTTCATTTAATTTGATTTTGACTACTGGCTTGCTGTATATTGCCTTTATTATGTTTAGGTATGGTCCTTGTATGCCTGATCTCTCCAAGACTTTTAACATGAAGGGGTATTGCATTTTGCCAAATGCTTTTTCAGTGTCCAATGATCTTATTGTTTTTTTTTTTCTTTCAGCTTGTTTATGTGGTAAATTATGTTGATGGACTTTCGCATGTAATCATCCCTGCATGGGATGAAGCCTACTTGATCATGATGTATGAAACTTTTGATGTATTCTTGGATTTGGTTTTCAAGTATTTTGTTGAGTATTTTTGAACCCTTGTTCATGAAGGGAATTGGTCTGAAATTTTCTTTGTTGGGTCTTTGTGTGTTTAGGTATCAGGGTCACTGTGGCCTCATAGAATGAGTTTGGTAGTGTTCCTTCTGTTTCTATTTTGTGGAAGAGTTTGAAGAGTATTGACATTAGCTCTTCTTTGAAAGTCCGGTACAATTCTATGCTGAAACCATCTGACTCTGGGTTTTCTTGGTTGGAAGATTCTAAATGACTGCTTCTATTTCCTTAGGGATTATAAGAATGTTTAATTTGTTTACCTGATCTTGATTCAGCCTTGGTAGGTGGAATCTATCAAGAATTTTGTTCATTTTGCTTAGGTTTTCCAATTTTTGTGGAATACAGGTTTTAAATAAGATCTAATGATTCTTTGATTTCCTTAGTGTCTATAATTATTTCCCCATTTTCATTCATGATTTTGTTGATTTGGATATTTCTGCTCTGTCTTTTGCTTAGTTTGGCTAAGGGTTTGTCTATTTTTTGATTTTCTCAAAGAACGGGCTCTTGGTTTCATTGATTCTTTCTATTGTTCTCTTTGTGTCTAATATATTGATTTCAGCCCTGAGTTTGATTATTTTTTGCTGTCTTCCCTTCTTGGATGTGTTTGCTTCTTTTTTTCTTGATCTTTTAGGTGTGCTTTTAGGTAGCTAGTATATGAACTCTCCAATTTATTTTTGAAGGCACTTAGTGCTATGAACTTTCCTTTCAACACTGATTTCATTGTGTACATTAAATTTGGGATGTTTTGCCTTCATTTTCATTGAATTCTAAGAAGACTTTAATTTCTTTTTTTTTATTTCTTCCCTGACCCAGGGAGTTGTTCAGTTTCCATGAGTTTGCAGGCTTTCTGATGTTTTTGTTATTGTTGACATCTGGTTTTATTGTATGATGGTCTGATAAATGACAAGGGGTGATTTCAATTTTCTTGTATCTGTTGAGGCTTGCTTTGTGACAAACGACATGGTTGAGTTTGCAGAAGGTACTTTGAGGTACTGTGAAGAATTATATTCTTTTGTGTTTGGGTGAAATGTCCTGCAGATATCAGTTAGGTGCATTTGATTCATGGTGTCTTTTATTTTCATTATTTCCTTTTGGCATCTGTATTGTTTATCTGCCCAGTTGTGAGAACAGTGTGTTGAAGTCTCCCACTATTAATGCATGGGGTTTGATGTGGGATTTGACCTTTAGTAGTGTTTCTTTTACAAATGTGGATGTCCTTGCATTTGGGGCATAGATATTCTGTATTGAGATGCCATCTTGGTTGATTTTTCCTTTGATGAGTATGAAGTGTCCTTCCCCATATTTTTTTATTAACATTGGTTGGAAGTCTGTTTTATTGGATACTAACATGGATACTCCAGCTTGTTTCTCGGGTCTATTTGTTTGGAATATCTTTTTCCAGTCCTTTATTCTGAGATGATGCCTATCTTTTTTACTGAGGTAGATTTCTTGTAAGGAGCAGAATGATGGATTCTGTTTTCAAATCCATTCTGCTAAACTGTATCTTTTTATTGGGGAATTGAATCCATTGATGTTGAGGGATAGTAATGACCAGTGATTGTTACTTCCTGCCATCTTGATGTTGGTGGTAGTAGTGTGTGAGTGAACTTCTCTTATTTTGGTTTTGGTGCAGAGGTGTTATTTGATTTCTGTGTTTTCTTGGGTTTAGTTAACCTCTTTGGGTTGGAGTTTTCTTTCTAATATCTTCTGTAGAGCTGGATTTGTGCATAGATATAGTTTGAATTTAGTTTTGTCATGGAATATCTTGTTTTCTCCACCTATTTTGATTTACAGTTTTGCTGGGTATAGTAGTCTGGGCTGGCATTTGTGGTCTTTTAGGGTCTGAAACACATCTGTCCAGGCCATTCTGGCTTTTAGGGTACCTGATGAGAAGTCAGGGTGGCTCTGATATGTCTACCATTATATGTTACTTGGCCCTTTTCCCTTGCAGCCTTTAATATTCTTTCTTTGTTCTGCACATTTAGTGTTTTAATTATTATGTATCAGAAGGATTTTCTTTTCTAATCTATTTGGAGTTCTGTAGGCTTCTTGTATAATTATAGGCATCTCTTTCCTTAGGTTTGGGAAATTTTCTTCTATGATTTTGTTGAAGATGTTTTCTGGACCTTGGAGCAGGGAGTCTTCTCTTCTATTTCTGTTATTCTGAGGTTTCATGTTTTCATAGTATCCTTGACTTCCTGAAGGCTTTGTGTCAAGAATTTTATGGATCTTGTATTTTCTTTGACAGATGTATCGATTTCTTCAACTTTATCTTCTGTGCCTGAGATTCTTTCTTCCATCTCTTGTATTCTGTTGGTGATGCTTGTATCTGTAGTTTCTTTTCTTTTTCCAAAGTTTTCCAGTTCCATGGATGTCTTGGTTTGTGCTTTCTTTATTGCTTCAACTTTCCTTTTCAGGTCTTGAAACATTTTATTCCTTTTCCTCTCTTTTTTAGCTAAATATTGCATTTCTATAAGGGATTTATTCATTTCCACCACCTGTTTTGCTGTATTTTTGTTGTTCTCTGAGGGGTTTGTTTTCCTCTCTTAATCCCTCTATTATTTTCATAAGCATAGGACTTAGGCCATTTTCTGTGTTTCAGTTGTTTTAGGACTTCCAAGGCTTTCTATAGCATTATAGCTAGGTTCTGGAGATGCCACATTGCCTGGTTGTTTGTTTGTTTTGTTTTGTTTTTGTTTTTTTTGTTTTGTAGAGTTCTAACACTGGTCTTTAGCTGTCTTTTTGATCCTGGTGTTACCTGGCTGTTCTTTGTACCCACTGGCTTTGGTGTACTTGGAAGACCCCTGTTTCAGAGGTTGACTGGTTTTATGAACTCGATGCCTACCTCTGGATGATGGGTACATCCCTGTGATAGAGACTGTATGGCCGTGAGAGCTGATGAATCTCATCAGAAAAACAGGTTCAGCTGCAGGACAGAGGCTGGACCTGTTTGTCACTGGAGCCTGGGTTCTCTCCTCGCCAACACTGTTGTTTTGGGCTCCATAGTTCAGCTGCTGAATCATTCAGCAGTTATTGAGATCCACTGGAACTATGATCTGGGACCATATGTTGTTCAGGCTTGGAACTACCCCCAGGACAGAAGCCAGAGTCAGCAGTCCAGTGGCTGGCTATTGCAGGAACTCAGGTGCTCAGGTGAGTGACCAGTCCCAGGTTTTGGCTGAGAAACCCTGTCCAGGCTGCTTTTGCAGTTAGTGTGGCTCCTGATCTCTCTGCTGTGACAGGATTTGGCTCCTGTAACTCAGATATTAGGTGTGCTGGTTGCCACCATGTTGGGGAAACCCAGTATAAAAGATTCTCACTGACCTGTGTACTTCCATTGTCTGGTTGTTCCTTTGATCCTCCCGTGAAGGCAGGCAGGTCCATGGCAGTGCAGAGACTGAGACTCCTGAATTCTTGCAGGGCTGCTGACTTGCGGCTGGAGTGGTGGGCTGGAACCCATTGTAGCTTGGTGCAAAGATCCTCTTCAGATGGGAGCCAGCTGTTCCTGGAGTCTGAGTTTGCTGTTTAGTGTGCTGACCTACTTAGGTACTTAGGCATGGAAATCAGACGTAGTATGAGTTTCATGGTCAGTTGCAGGTCCTCATGCTCTTTCCACAGTATCTAATCTCAGACCCCCTACCACTCAGATACCATGCTCACAGGAGGGCACCATCTTGGTAAAACTTCCCTCCGTTTTCATAATACATGTTTTCCATTGCCCTCTCTTTCATTCTTCTGTGATGTCTCCCTTAAAATCTCTGACATCTTTCTTGGTTAAGCCTATATTTTTAGACAAGATTTTCTCCTGTTTTCAAAAAAAGCCCAAGAGGTCTCAGCCCTACACAAAGAAATATACGTTACTGACGCAAGTTGAGAATGGGAAATGTGGCATATCCTATGGAAGTGTACATCAATTGGTTGTCCAGGGCCAAGTGATCATCCCTGAAAACATATATATAGGTTGAATTATATGGAATAAACAGGTTATATTTAGGAATATAAGTATATACTTATGCATACAGTAAAGGCCTCTTTTTGAAAGAGAATGAGGAGGGGTATATGAGAGGGTTTATACAGAGAAATTGAAAAAGAAATATTGTAATTGGATTATAATCTCAAAAATAGTTTTAAATATATAGGGACACTCCACATCGGAGGAGTGGGATGGGTGGGAGAGGGAGGAGAGGGTGAGGGGGTAGAACGGGGAGGGGAGAGGGAGGACACTGTGATGGAGATATAACTTAAAGTAATAAAACAAACGAACAAACAAAAAATTTTCTACTGTTTTGCATTCAGAACATAATTTCCTAATTTAATAGCAGTTCTTGACTTATCTATAAAGCAGACAAGTTGTTTAAAATTTGTTAATCTATTTATTTGTTTGTCTGTATGTGTGTGCTTGTTGGGGAAGAAAGAAGTTGGCTTCTGTTGTTTACTTTATGTTTTTAGACAAGGTCTCTTACTGAACCCAGGTCTCTGTATTTTGTCTAGACTGGATGACTAGAGAATCCCCCAATGCCAGCCTGCCTCTGCCTCAAAAGCTGTAGAATTACAGAGGAATGTACTCTAGGTAATTTTTATGTGGGTGCTGGGGATCAAAGCTCAGATCCTCCCAACCCTGCAGTTGCAGTTTTAATTACTTCAATCTATAATATGCAATTAAAATCAAACTTTTCCACCACTCAGACATCTCCCATCCCTAATTAAAAGTTTTACTTTTATTAGTATAATAGAATTTCTGGGCTGAAGAAATGGTTCAGCCGTTAAGAATGCTTGCTGCTGTTGCAGAAGACGTGAGTTTGGTGGTAAACCACTTAATATAGGTGTTTACCACCTTTAACTCCAGCTCCAGAGGATCTGATGCCTTCTTTTGACCTCATGAAGTTATGTGCCCATACCTACACATAGACACATACATAATTCTTATATATATAATATATATATATATTATTAAAATTTATTTCAAGACAAACTCTAACTTCTTTGAAGATCCAGGAATTCTTACATAAACCCTATTACTACAACTTCTGTGATTTTATAATATGATCTAGCAATGATTAAAGTAAGTTGTTTCCCTACCACACATTCTTTATTAGATTATTAAATTATTTTTTTCAATTGTAGCTGTATTAAAATTGCCACAAATCTACAAATTAATTGAGGAAGAGCTGATGGGTGTAACATATTTTTTGGTCTCTTATTCTGTTGTAATGCCCCACTACTTAAACCATTATTTTATATTATCAAGTAAAGATTTTTAGTTCTTTCATATTATCTCATAAAACTCATGAAATGTTTTATGATCTGTGACTATTGAGAATGGAGAATTTTTCCATATTTGAATTGCTTACTTTAGATATGTAGTCAAGTCACTGATATTTTAATGCATTTTTATGTCCTATCCTTTTACTGGATAATATTGGTTATTTCCTTTTTTAATGTTTATTTATTACTTCAGGTTACATCTTCATCACAGTGCCCTCTTTCAACCCCTCCTAGTCCCGCCTTCCCATCCTCTACCCCTATCCCTACCATCCCACTCCTCCAGAGTGGAGTGTCCCCATGTATCAGTCCCCCACCCCAGTTCAGCAGTCATATGAGGGCCAAGAGCCTCTTCATACACTGGAGGACTACAAGGGAGCCCCACTAGGGTAAAGTGTCTTATTGAAAGGTAGCAAAGTGTACGTTCCTGTTCCCTTTGGTGCATTGGCTAAAGTATAGTTATCCTATATTATATGGATAAATTCGGATTATAAGTGAAGAGATGCCATGTGCATATACTTCTGAGTCTGGGTTAGCTCACTCAGGATGAGCTTCTCTAGTTCCATCCATTTAGCTGCAAATTGCATGATTTCGTTGTTTCTGATGGCTGAGTAGTATTCCATTGTGTAGATGCACTACAGTGTTTTGTTTTGTTTTGTTTTGTTTTTGTTTTTTTTTATCCATTCCTCGGTTGAGGGACATCTGGGTTGTTTCCAGTTTCTAGCTACTACAAATAAGGATGCTATGAACATAGATGAGGAAATGTCCTTGTGGTTTGGTGAAGAATCATTTGGATGTATACCCAGAAGTGGTATGGCTGGGTCTTGAGGTAGAGCTATTCCAAGTTTTCTAAGATATCCCCAGATTGATTTCCACAGTGGTTGTACCAGCTTGCACTCCCACCAGCAGTGGAGGAGTGTTCCCTTTTCTCCACATCCTTGCCAGCATGTACTGTCATTTGAGTTTTTGATCTTAGCCATTGTGACAGGTGTGGGTTGGAATCTCAGAATCATCTTGAGTTGCATTTCTCTGATGATTAAGGATGCTGAGCACTTCTTCAAGTGTCTCTCAACCATTAGGGATTCCTCTTTTGCGAATTCTCTGTTTAGCTCTGTTCCCCATTTTTTGATTGGATTATTGAGGAAATCCAGAGAATCTTAGGTCTTACTTTAAAAACCTATATTGGTTATTTCTAATACTCAGAGAGTTTTCTTCTATGTGTACGCATATGTAGTCCTTCTGTGTTCACATAATAATGCTGTATCTTCTTCCAAGTATATCTATTTCTTCTTGCATTGCATTGTTATAAATTCAAAGTCCATTACAGACTGCTCTGTGGTGCAATGGATGGCATGTTGGGTTTCTGAATTCAAGGGCTAGTGAATGACCACCACAGAAGGAGAAGGTGGCTACCGTCCTTGTTCTGTATGCTCCTGATCTTCACACATACATCACCTCTCTAGTGAGTGCTTTCTCATGAACAGTCTACATAACATCTTACAAACATCCTGTACATTGTGTCTCCTTCACAATGTAAGCAGAATATATCTTATTCAAAAATGCTGCAGATCAGAAGCTTTCAGACTTTGATACTTTTTGGATTTGAGAGTGCTTACATAATTTCATTTGCATGATATATCTTGGAAATGAGGCCTAGATCAAATCACAAACTCCATACCCCAGATTTGTTTTTGTCTCATATATAACATTATCTATGTAACCTGAAGACAATTTGATACAATGTCTTTAGAATATCTGGGCTTTAATTGAGGTCAGGTTTGGAATTTTTCATTTATCCGTGCTTAGGGAAGATTTGTGTTTTGAAGCATTTTATACTTTCAGAGTAGAGATACTCAAGCTGCTCTTATATGAAAATTGTTTACACACAAAAATGTAAATTTCTTCATATCCTGGTCCTTTCTTATTTGTTGGAGTGCTAGATTGTAATGACATAAGAACAAGGATGATGTTTGAATTACTCCATATGTACTCACAGCCTATTACCCAATTCCAGTAATAAAATCTTAACAACACGGTTACCTAAAGAAGACCAGAACAGCAACAGCACCAGTTGGCATGCCAGTATGAGTGGGGAAACTTCACAAAGTCCCTCCACAACCACAAAAACCTACTTGTATAGAACCCACTGTATTTCCCAGGCTCATCTAGAACAGACCAGGCAACCTCTTGCCTCAGTCTCTGAAGCACTGGGATTCCATAATGGGGGTAGAGGATGGTATGTGAAACTGTACCCAGCAAATAAAACATAGATTTATGGTGATTTTTCCTAAGGAGAGAGAAATAAATATAATGCAAAGATCAAACAAGTCTTGATGCTGAAGACTTTTGCTGAGAATTCAGTGATGTTGACTGAGAAACTGTAAGAAGTTTCTTGTACTTTACATCCAAGGTTGTGAGGGGATGGCTACTACCCCATTAACTGTGTCATCTCTAGCCAAAGCTGGTCACTTGGGCTATTTTGTACAGCATGACCTGTTTATTTGTGTGTGTGTGTGTGTGTGTGTGTGTGTGTGTGTGTGTGTGAAAATTTCCCATTAACAAAACCTTTTGAAAGCAAACTATGTCCACTTATGGTTTATCTTCCCTGCAACATCAAGTTGCTGAAAATATTATTTTTCCTATGTGTCAGATGTTCATTACTTTATGATAAATGTTGAGTTTAGAATGAGGCAAGATTAGAATATATGCAATAATTATGCATTTGATCACTGGGTAATCACTAGAAGGCTATAGAAAAGAAACTGAGGCTAGAGAGATGTCTCAGCTGTTGAAAACACTGGCTGCTCTTGCACAGGACTTGAGTTTAGATCGCAGCATCCACAAAGAGGCTCATAATTATCTATAACCCCAGTTGCAGGGGGAACAGATGACCTCTTCTGGCCTCTGAAGGCACCAGGCATGTGAATGAGGCACATACAACAAACATGCAGGAAAAATACTTACAATCATAGATTCTTTAAAAATATTTTTTAATAATTTATTTTTTATTTCTTCAAGTTACATCTCAATCACAATCCCCTCCCTACTCCCCCCTCCAGTCCCACCCCTCCACCCTCCTCCCCCTCAACCCCCCATCCTCTTCCTTCCTTTTTTTTTTTAGTTTAAGGTATTTCTCTTTTCCCCCCAATAGCTCTCACTTTCAGTTCAAAAAATGATTCTTTTTCTTATAACTATAAATACAATACAAAACAACAGAAATAAATAGGCCACAATTATAAGAGTTATATGGCTTAGCATACATTCCCAATGTCCAGTCCATATGTATTTGGCAC
>CAJQZJ010032188.1:12835845-12854474 GCA_907164525.1 Lophiomys imhausi
GTTGTGCCTTCATTTTCATTGAGTTCTAAGAAGAATTTAATTTCTTTTTTTATTTCTTCCCTGACCCAGAGGTCATTGAGGAGTTGTTCAGTTTCCATATTTTTGCAGGCTCTCTGTTGTTTTTGTTATTGTTGAAGTCTAGCTTTATTCCATGATGGTCTGATAAGTTACAAGGGGTAATTTCAATTTTCCTGTATCTGTTGAGGCTTGCTTTGTGACTAACTATATGGTCGATTTTGGAGAAGGTTCCATGATGTGCCAAGAAGAAAGTGTATTCTTTTGTTTTGGGGTGAAATGTTCTGTAGATATCAATTAGGTCCATTTGATTCATGACATCTGTGAGGTTCATTATTTCTCTGTTTGGTTTCTGCATTGTTGATCTGTCCAGTGGTGAGAGTGGTTTGTTGAAGTCTCCCACTATTAATGTGTGAGGTTCAATGTGGGATTTGAGCTTCAGTAATGTTTCTTTAATGAATGTGGGTGGTCTTACATTTGGGGCATATATGTTCAGTATTGAGATTTCATCTTGGTGGATTTTTCCTTTGATAAGTATGTAGTGTCCTTCCCCATCTCTTTTGATTAATGTTGGTTGAAAATCCAATTTGTTACATACTAGAATTGCCACTCCAGCTTTTTTCTTAGTATATCTTTTTCCAGCCATTTACTTGGAGATAATGCCTATCTTTTTTGCTGTGGTGTGTTTCTTGTAAGCAGCAGAATATGGGATTCTGTTTTCGCAACCATTCTGCTAGCCTGTGCCTTTTTATTGGGGCATGAGTCCATTGTTGTTGAAAGATGTTAATGACCAGTGATTGTTACTTCCTGCCATCTTGATGTTGGTGGAAATAGTGTGTGAGTGAGCTTCTCTTCTTTTGTTTTTGCTGCAGGCATGCTATTTGCTTCCTGTGTTTTCTTGTGTGTAGTTAACCTCTTTGGATTGGAATTTTCCTTCCAACATCTTCTGTAGAGCTGGATTTGTGTGTAGTTATTGTTTGAATTTAGCTTTGTCATGGAATATCTTGTTTTCTCCATCTATGTTGATTGACAGTTTTGCAGGGAATAGTAGTCTGGCCTGGCATTTGTGGGTTTTTAGGGTCTGTAAGACTTCTGTCCAGGCCCTTCTGGCTCCTAGAGTCTCTGAGGAAAAGTAAGGTGTGATTCTGATAGGTTTGCCATTATATGTTACTTGACCCTTTTCCCTAGCAGCTTTTAATATTCTCTCTCTGTTCTGAACATTTAGTGTTTTGATTATTATGTGGTGGGAAGATTTTCTTTTCTGGTCTAATCTATTTGGAGCTCGGTAAGCTTCTTGTACAGTTATAAGCGTCTCTTTTTTTAGATTTGGGAAATTCTCTTCAATGATTTTGTTGAAGATATTTTCTGGTCCATGAAGGTGGGACTCTTCTCTTCTATTCCTATTATTCTGAGATTTCGTCTTTTCATTGTGTCCTCGATTTCCTGAAGGTTTTGTGTCAGGACTTTTTTAGATTTGATAGTTTCTTTGACAGATGTATCAATTTCTTCAATTTAATCCTCTGAGCCTGAAAGTCTTTCTTCCATCACTTGTATTCTGTTGGTGATGCTAGTGTCTGTAGTTCCAAATCTTTCCATAAGGTTTTCCAGTACTATGGATGTCTCTGATTGGATTTTCTTCATTGCTTCAACTTCCCTTTTCAGGACTTCCATTCCTTTAAGCGCTTTATTCATTTCCATCACCTCTTTTGCAGTATTTCGTTGTTACTCTCTGAGGTATTTGATTTCCTCCCTGAGGCCTTCTATTATTAATATAAGCGTAGGATTAAGGTCATTTTTCTTTGTTTCAATCGTGTTAGGATGTCCAGAATTGTCTGTAGCATTATTGCTAGGTTCTGGAGACATCATATCCTTTTGGGTTTTTTTTTTTTTTTTTTACCATGTTCTTGCGCTGACCTTTTGTCATCTGATTGACTCTGCTGTTGTCTGTATGTTTCTTTTGTCAGGTGATCTTGGTGCTTAAGAAAACTCCCTGCCCCAGGGGTTTGCTGATCCTGAGATCCTGGTGTTTTCCTCCAGATGGTGGGCAGGTTCCTGTAATAGACTGGCTCTCAGAGAGGAGAGCGGCAACCACTCTCCTCAACTCCTTGTGACCCAATTGGACCAATATAGGAAGGATTGGAGTGGGGAGAGGGCTATCCTCTGAGGACCTGGGAGCTGGCAGGTCTCCTCAGAAAGGCAGGTAGAGCTGTGGTCGGGCCTGTGTTCTCCTCTCACTGACACAGTCATTCTGGCTCCACAGCTAGGCTGACTGTGCTGACAGGGAGCTCCACCCAAAATGGTTGCCAGCTTCAGTGTGCCTATTGCTGACTGCCCCAGATACTTGGGTGCTAGGGTGAGTGACCCACCTGCCCCAGTATTTGTGGAGAACACACAGTCATGGGCTCTGTTTGCAGTCAGTCTTGGCTCCTAATTGCTTTGCTGTGACTATGTTAGGTCTCTGCCTCTCATCTACAGTGCACACTGTGCCACCATGTTGGAAACTCAGAAAAAAAAATTTTCACTTACCTTTGCTCTTGTGGTGCTGCTGTTTTTCCCTCTTGGGTGTACAGGTCCACCTGCAGGCTGGATATCAGGCAGACAGGTGGGGCCACTGATCTGTGGCATGAGCCGTGGGCTGTATCTGCTCCTGGGCTAGATCTGCTCTAGCCCGATGACAGAGCTGTCTCAGGGTCACAATATTTTCTTAAAACATTTGGCGTTTCTGTTCCCCAGGCCTGTTGGTAGATGGTCCCTCAGGGACTTTAAGTCATAACAGTAAACTTCACAGAATATATTAAACTATCTTTTTCTTTCTCTTTGGCAGTATGTATTACAGATTCTAATTTGTTTTTTTTTTTTTATTTTACTCCTATTGTATTAATGTCATCAGTTTTCATTCAGAGTCTTTTGCAAACAATTAGAGTTATTTTGGAGGAAGAACACAATATTTAGGAGAATAAGACAAGATTTTACTTCAGCCCCTGCCTTTTAGTAGTCTACAATAAAAAATAAAATAAAAACTTTAACCTTATACTTCATTTTGACTGGCAAATTGAGCATTATAATACGTAGTTCATATGTATGCAAAAATTAATTAAGACACTGTATACAATTATAGTTTGCAAAATCTGTGGAATTATACAATGCTGTGACTTAAGTTACAGATTTATACAGATAATTATGTTGTAAAATATTGAATAAATATACCCCAATTTCATGTATATAGCAACTTTTTTTTCTAACCAGGATGGTTTACATAAAATCATAAATTACTTGTCCCCAGACTCTAAAATGATCACTTAATGGGATCATGATCACATGCAGAGACTGAGAACACATTACACTCCCTGTGTCTGGTTTGGCCTTCCCAGTAGACCAGACCCCGAGGAGGGTCAATAGAACATTTGCCCAAGGGAAAAATGTGTAGCAATTTGCTGCAGACAGAATAGAAATGGCTGCTTTCATTCAAAGGACTCACACTCAGAAAACACAGCACATGCCGGGAGGAGAGTCCTTTCTTCAAATTATAAGAGATTCTTCACCAATAAATCCAGAATGACAGCAAAGTGAGTAGCTGGCAGTCCAGGGTTGAAAATGGCCATCTCTTGTTTATCCAGTCCACATGTGTGTGCAGTTTGCAATAATGCTACATATTTTAGATATGAAAAGGGAATATATACAAGCCAGCATACTTTGGAAAACACTCCAAAATGATTTTTTTCTCAAAAATTGATTATTATCTCAAAAAATGAAAATAACTCATGCACACACTCACACAGAGGGAGTGGGGAGAAAAAGCTTCAAGTCCCTTAATTATTTTCAAATTCATATTATGTAAATTATTATCATGTAATTTTCACATCACATTGCCAGACCCATTATGTTTACTCCTCCAAGTGGGCTGAGGTGATATAATTTGAACATCGCAGCATCTGTCATTCACTTCTCGGAGTTTAACTCCCTAATGAAAGCAGCCAAAGGTTCTTAGAGAAGCTGTTAGTCAGTCCTTAGCACTGTTTTGAAAGATAGTAAGGCCCTCTGGCCTCTCTATACATGTGTAGGTGTAAAAATATATGGAATGTTTACAATGTGGTACTATTTCATAATTAATATATTCCTTAGCTCACCTCTCTAGAAAAACATTTACTAATTTGTCCTTTGGAAAAGCATATTTCTGTCAGAAATACTAAATATAGAAACATTAAATATTGAGGTCACCATTGGTTGTGTGGAAAGTTCTGAGCTCTGTTCTGACACAGCACACATCTTCCACCAGTGCAAACTGTTGTCATTATGGTTGTGAGATTGTACACTTGTGAAACTGTGAAGAAAAAATTAGCCCTGGGAAGACCCACGTGCTTGCAGGTCCAACCATGTCATAGAGATCACCTTAACAGCATTGGACTACCTCTTGAGTGCTGCAGGAGCATAACTCCCCATGGGAGTAAGGGACCAATTCCACTCTGACCAAATTTCCTCTGTGTGATTCACAGACTCCCTACATAAAAAACACAAAGCCTTCTCTCCCAGAGCAAGAATGAATTTTGAGAGAATTTGCACTTTAGTAATAGAGCAAACTTGGACTGAGGGAAACAGGATTCAAATTCAAGAGCAACTATAGGAAAAAATGCAGGCATGACCTCGACGCCTGCCTTCTTGGCACACTCTGCTTTCTTCTTCTTCTTCTTCTTCTTCTTCTTCTTCTTCTTCTTCTTCTTCTTCTTCTTCCTCTTCTTTTTATTTTTAAAATTTTTTTTATTTTGTGAATTTTATATCATGCACCCTATTCCCTCTCATCTTCTACCTCCCCTCAGACCCACCCTCCACCCTTGCAACCTACTCCCACATTAAAAAAAATTTTCATTGTGGAAACTGTAGTGTGTCTTAGTGAGTCCCACAATACTCCCTTTTGTCCACACGTCTTTACTTTCAAATGCTCACTATAATGACTCCTCGCTCTCATATGAGGCCTCTGGCTTCTGCTACTTTGTCAGTACCAGAACCTCACTGGGACTTCTGTCAGATATCCTGTCATTTCCCTGTGTCATGGAGATCCTGTAATTTTGGGTCTGTGGAACTGGCCTCTTCATGCACTCCAGCAGTTCATCCATGGAGTATATGTTTGAGTTGGCCCACTCTGTGCTTCTTAATAAGAAGCATGGCACACCACACTCCTGAAGTCAGAACACTGAACACTAAGTAGTGTCAGCAGCCTGTAGCCAGCTTGTGGAAGAGACTGAACTCTCCACATTGCCTTCAATGTGTTTCTTTTGCATAGTATTCTGGTGATGTGGGCACACACTATCCAATCCAAAGTCATGTTCCAGCCAATCACAGTCAATAGGCTTTCACCATGTAAGTGGTCACTCACACGAAATAAAGCAGGCGTGGTCCTTGAAACTGTCTCCATAATGGTTTATCCCTGCACCCTTTACCAATCCAAGGGCATTGCAGTCTTTGGGTGATGCCCCTGTAGGACAGCAAGCAACCTTTGTCCAAGTTTATCTCTTTGATATTTAGTCTTCTCTTCTGGCAAGTTAGAACATTAATACTTTTATGGTTTTGTGAAAATTAAACATAGCACCATACAGTTTTGTTTTGTTTTGTTTTTGAGACAGGGTTTCTCTGTGTATTCCTAGCTGTCCTGGTCTCAGTTTGTAGACCAGCCTGGCCTTGAACTCACAGAGATCCACCTACCTCTGCCTCCCAAGTGCTGGGACTAAAGGCATGCACCACTATGCCCTGTAAGCACCATAAATTTAATAAATACCTTCTTGTATCTTATTGGTGTGTGGCAGGTACCTATCAAAGGTATCTGTAAAAGTTTCTTCCTCTTATTTAAGTTTCTTGGCACTCCAGGGCTGAAAGCAATGTTGAATTTGCACATTAATAAGCTTTATTTGATGTATAAAAGAAAAAGAACAAGTATTCACTGACTTTTAGCTTTAAAACTGAGTTTATATCAAGATCTGTGCCATGTGGACATATGTCTCTATGTCACCATCTGATGTTTAGGCTGGCATTTAGGGTTTGTGTATTCTGATGATTTAGTTTTCCCAAACTATAGGTACCCAGTATATATGATTTCTGAGTCCTCTCTAGGGATCTTGCCTGTTGTAGATTTCTGAGGCTGGTTTCAGAATGGCTGTCTCAGATTCAAGTCATATTATAGCCCTTAATCATTTCAAATCTTAACAAAAAGGCAGGTGATAATATTAAATCAGAGTAATAAATTCAAGCCCCATGTTTTTTGGAAATGGAATAGCATTGCATTCCAGATGTGTATGTGGTGGTCTGAATAAAAAGGGTCCCCATAGGATCATAGGGAGTGGCTCCATTTAAAAGAATTAGGACATGTGACCTTGTTAGAGTTGGTATGGCCTTGTTAAAGGAAGTGTGTCTGGCGGTGGACTCTGAGGTTTCAGAAGCTCAAGCCAGGCCCAGTCTCTCATTTCCCTTCCTGCTGTAGACATCTCAGCTCCCTCTTCAGCATCATGTATGCCTGCCTGCTTCCACATATCCTGCCATGATGATAATGGACTAAACTCTAATGTAAGCAAGCCTGAATTAAATGCTTTCTTTTATAAGAGTTGCCATGGTCTCAGATGTGCCTCCCCTACACCCCACCATGGGTTTCCCTTCTCTCTTCCAGCCCTCTCACCTCTCATCCTTGCTCTTACTACACCTGATCTTGACCCTAGCTGAGACTCTTAGCAGTTGAGGACATGGAGATGGAAGTGGCCACCTCCTATCCTGGCAGGACTTCCAGTGGAGGGAGGGGAATACCAACTTACCCACAAAACCTTCGATCCATAATTTACCCTGCCTACACAATTACTGGGATAAAGATGGAGCAGTGATTCAGGGAATGACCAACAAATGACTGGTACAACTTGAGATCCACCCTATGGGAGAAAACCAACTCCTGGCACTATGATGATACTTTTCTATGCCTGAAGACAGGAACCTAGCATAACTATCCTCTTAGAGGTCCCACCCAGCAGCAGATTGAAACAGATGCTGAGACCCACAGCCAAACATTAGGTGGAGCTCAAGGAGTCTTGTAGAAAAGTAGGAGGAAGAATAGAAGGATCCAGAGGGGACAAGAACTCCACAAAAAGACCAACAGAGTCAACTTACCTAGGCCCCTGAGAGCTTACAAAAACTGAAGCACAAACCAAAAACACTTGTATGGAATTGACTTAGGCCTCCTACACATATGTACCTGATTGGTCTTCATGTAGATTCCCTAGCAAGTGGATCAAGGACTGTCTCTGACATGGACTCTCTTGCCTGTTTGTGGATCACTTTACCCTAGATGGGCTGCTTTGTCTGCACTCAGTGTAAGAGGAAGCTCTTAGTCCTAATGCTCCATGAAGAGACAGGGTATATTGATGGGGGGGAATCCCCTTTTCTGAAAAGAAGGGAAGGTGGGAAAGGGGGAATAGGGTGAGAGGGTAGGACCTGGTGGAGAGGAGGGAGGGGGGCTGTGATTGGGATGTAAAATGAATGAATGAATAAATGAATGAATGAGCAAATAGTTAAATAAATAAATAGAAAATAGAATACGAGTTGCAGTGGTCATGGAATCCCTTCACAGCAATAGAAACTCTAAGTGAAACAGTGTATGTACCTCCACAGATGTGTTTACAAACCAACAAATACTATTTATGTCTTTTCGAGTCATGAAAATAAATGCATGCCATTGCCAGTGCATTAGGATGATATTAGATTGTTTCCAAGAACTTAGACATATGACTCACACCTGATGGCTCGAAGTGAAGCAGAAGAATGAATGCCTATGTGGGAAACAGATATAACTTGAATAAGCTTGGAGATATGGAGCTGAGCTGAGGTGATTTTGTAGTGATTTGGGGGAAGAGAAAGACTAGTTAATTGCAGGTGAGGAAGAGGGAGAATTAAGGAACCGGAGTGGGCCACATTTTGTTCTGCACTCAGCCAAGGGCATGGTCACCTGTCCTCACAAACGTGGATTCCTTCAGTGCAGCCATATTTACAGGGTTTCCCCTTAGCCATGATAAAATATCTCTCCACACTAGCCACTTTCTTCTCCTCTGACTATAGGCTAGGCAGGTGACCTTCTGATAACACTGGAAGGTGACAAGCTGAGGGCTGACCCAGGGCCAAAACTCTCCAAGAAAAGTGCCATCTTGTAAAGCTCCTTATAAAATCCCAGTGACATATATAGTTTCTTTTCTTTTAATTGTTATTACATATTTATATGTATATATATAGTGTGTGTGTATGTATGTATAAGTATGTATCAGAAAATATATATATACTATATATGTAAATTTATATATATAAATATATATGCTATGTATATAGTGTATGTATGTATGTTTAAGTATGTATCAGAAAAAAGAAAATAAATAAATATGTAAATAACATTTGTTCCACATGTCGGTATTAGCATAGCTCTGAGACAATTGAAATAATTTTAATATTGTCTCAATAAATAAAGATAATGTAAAAAATCTTATAATATTGATCAAAATTCTACAAAATGGTTCTCAATGGAAACAATGACAGGTTTTTCCAGAAGACTGACTGTTATTTTTTCCTGCTCTATACATTCAACTCCAGCCTTTTATTAACTATTAGGAACCTGAATATTGGACTGAAGAAGTGGCTCAGTAGTTAGCAGTGTATACTACTTTTACAGGGGATCCAAGTTTACTTCCAAGAGCCCCGACTAAGAGGCTCATAACCACTAGTAACTCCAGCTCCAGAGAGATCTGAAACTTCTGACCTCTCTAGGCAGCTGCACCCAAGTGCACATACCCAAGTGTACATACACACATATACACATAATTAAAACTATATTATTTGAAAAATACAATTAAGACAAAAAACTAAATATTGGGCTGTCAAGATGGCCCAGTGGGTAAAGGCACGTGATACTAAGCCTGATGACCTGTGTTCAATCCTCCTACATGGTGGAAGGAGAGAACTGACTCTCCCATAAGTTGTTCTCTGACCTCCACACGTGTGTTGTGACACACATGTAACCAACAATATAACATACACACAATAAATAAATATAATTTAAAAACCTAAACATTTTCTGGATCCCTATAAATTAGCTATAAATGTAATTACTAAAATTGTGGAAATTCCCATCAAATGAATTTCTAATTCTCTAGTCATGAATATCTGGGGATTCTCAATTTTTAAAAATTATTTGTATAGAATATTATATGCCCCAGATCAAAAGGCTTATTCTGTAATTGGTTATTATCTCAAAACTAAGGTTTGAATCCTCATGATTAAATTTTAAGCTTAGCTTGCTCTCTGTGGTCTGTATCACTTGACAGTAAACATTCCCCAGGCAGAAAGGTGCAGAGAAGAGCCAACTGTAGTCTGTGTTTCCTGCTTCAAGAGAGGGTATTCTCAACCATGAGCTAGGAAACTGCAGACAAGGGAAAATAACAGTGACGTCAGGGAGGTAGAGGTTGGCAGGGAAGGCAAGAGACAGATGGTGGACGTAATCTCTATCATTTAAAACCCAGACTGACTGTATAAATGTTGATGCCAATCAGAACACCATAACACTTCACTGCATTTCAAAACTTCCCACTTATTATAAGCTCCCATCTTCCTTGTCAACCCTCAGAATAGCACTGGCGCTCAAATGGCTTCTAATCTCAACTTCATGTTACCAAGTAATGAGTAGTATAATTATATTCAAATCCAGATCTATTCAAATCAGTCGATCATATTCTCAATTCACCACATTTTCTTCCTTGATAGTTATGTTGGGTTGAAAGGGAAATAAACCAGGCTGTAAGAGCTTTTTTTTAAGGTATTCAAAACCAATGGTGACAAGCATCAATCTGTAATTCCGAACAAACACAGCTTAAAGCTCCCATATGGACTATCTTGCACACAGATTCACCTGACACCCCCAGTTTACAAAATAATAGAAGCAGCTGAAGACACACAGTAGTTGGGGGAGGTTATATATGTCCTGGGAGCTCCCAGGGCCTGAGTACTCCACTATCTATAATTGAAAATGTGCTAGAGCAAATGGAAACTTGGGATCCCATGTGCATTTTATCAGATGCTTTGGACATTAAAGGAATCCCTGGGACAATTATAAGTTAGAGCACTTGTCACATAGTGGCAACAGAAAAAAAAATCATACAGAGACTTTGAGGGAAAAAATTGCCCATAAAATAATTCATTACAGATTTGCAGTTAAACTTGGTTATGAAAGAGTAATGTGGTAGAGGAGATAAGAAATGACATTTCAACAGTGCATCGGAGCCATTGTTGATTCTTTTTACAGGAGACAGAAAAGCTGAACAGAGACAACTGTGCTCTACATGGATGCAGAAGAAAATAACAGACAATGGAAGCATAAGACATAGTGGAGGAAATGTAGGAAATATATTTTCCTTTATTTTCTATTCTGTAAGAAGGAAATTCTAAGTGAAGCCAACAAATTGCTTTTACTACAAAAGCATAAAACCTATGTCCTCATTTTCATGAGAGGGTTTCTCCCACCAATTTAGAGTCAATTTTACTAAAAGGTCCAGGAACATCAATTTAATGCTTAGAGGTAATTCCTGATGAGCTGAGGGCAAGAGCTATTCTGGCACCAAATTACCAATAAGATGTACAGATATGATACCCACATCAGAAACCAGACATAGGTCCCTGAGAAAAATGTATTAAATGATCCAAACTACTGGAGGCCATAGAAGATTGACACAAGTTTTCTGAGAAAGAACAGCATCCCCAGAAAACAAATGGGAAGTGCACAAAGCTTCAAAAGGCAGAGCTTTAGGGTAAGAGCATATCTGAACAGCTAATGAAGAATACATCCCTGAAAGGTTCTTTGTGATAGTGACTGGCCCAACCCTGAGGACCACTACAAAGAACTATACCAGAAAGAACTGTGTAAAGAAAATAGAGAATTGGGTTTTAGGTGTGCTGTGTGCATGGGATGGATTGGTATGCTGGGTGTGCATGTGTATGCTGTAAAAATGTCTCCCTTGGGCTGTGTTTATTCATTATTTATTTGTGTGTGTATGTTGTATGTTGTGGTGTGTATGTACATGTACCTGTGTGTGTAAAGTGCATGTACAGGAGTATGAAGGTATGCACTCTTGTGCATGTGACATAGGCCAGAGAATAACATTAGGTATCTTTCTATGTCAATCCTATCTTATTGCCCTAAGACAAGGTCTCTCACTAGACTGGAAACTCATAATTTTTGCTAGACTGGCTGACAAGCAAGCTTTAATGCTACATCTGTCTTTGCTTCCCAGTGCTGGAGTTGCAGACTTACGTAGCAAGCCTAACATTTTGCATGGATTCTGGGGATTTGACCTCAGGTCTTCATGCTTGCAGAGCAAGGACTCTTACACACTGAGTTGAGTTGTCCTTTCAGAACCTGGGGCTCTGCTTTACAACATTAGTAAATAAAAGGAAGTCCAATCTCTGGCTGAAGATGGCAATCTACTTTTCTCTCTTCTTTGTTTTACTCTGCTCTCTGAACCTAATGATACAACTATCAAACATTTAGACAGAAATGTACACTTAATAAATGGAGTCCTCTGAGTTCCATTCCCAGTAATGGACTGTCACATATCCCAAAAATGGAGTTAGGAAAAATATTCTGTCAATTAAAAAAAAAGGCAAAATCAACAAATGAGATTTTTTTTTCTCATTCCTCCATCAGGTTTTGGTGTCAAGGTGACTTTCCTAGAATATAGAATGCATACCTCTTTCAACAAACAGGACACTTAAACTCATGTTAGAGTCATACATTTAGAGGCTCACTAGAAGGTTAGGGAGATGGCTCCATCTCTAATGTCCTTGCTGTGCAAGCATGAGCAACCCAGTTCCATCTCCTGCATACACATAAAAGCTATGTACAGAAGTGCATGTTTGAGATCCCAGTGCAAAAAGGGTACAGCCAGGAGGATCCATAGAACCTGAAAGCCAGACAGTCTAGTCCAATCAGCAAACTCCAGGTTCAATGAGAGACCCCATTTCAAAAAATAAGGTGGAAGGGTTGGGAAGATGACTTAGTTCGTAAAGTGCATTTGGTGTAAGCATTGACACGTGAGTACAGAACCCCAGCACCCATACAAAAGCCAGGCACACAAGCATGCTTTTGTAATCCCAGAACTAGAAGAAGCAAAGCCAGGAAGATCCCAGGCAGTTTCTGGCCAGCTAGTCTAGCCTACTTGATGAGTCCTACAAAGATTCAGTGAAAAACTATCTCAAAAGATAAGGTGGAGAACACTTTTTAAGGCATCCAATGTCTATTTAAGAACCTACAAACTCATGTCCACATGAACATGCACACACACACAGCATTTTTTACAATTAATTTCTAGTTGATGTAGGTCCGTGATATTTGGAGATAAACTCTGATGTGAACTTCTCCAATTATCATATTTGTTATTGAGTTGTTTTATAATAGAAGGAGAAAATGTTTCTATTTCTTCCATCAAATTCATGTGGGCATGCCTCAAAAATTCAAAAGAAATAATAAAAAGACACTTTATGCTGTTGTGCCTAGAACAGAATAAATGTGCTATGTATGAGTACTTTGATTCTTTTTCAAATTGATTATTACAATCACCAGCAAAGGAGAGCAGAGTGAAAGTTGAGGCAACAGAGACTAATTGCTGAACAGATTCAGCAAATGTCAATACTAATCCCTACAAAATGGAGAAACAAACAACTTTAGACAAAACAGATTACATTTTCAGCAAATAGGAGACTGGAATGATGTCATTCTAAGATGTAGAAAAGCTAAAAAAAAATGCAAGACTAGAAAAAGAAATCGAGGAGATAACTTTGAATGAAACAGATAACCTATTAGTCACTTCTGAGCCCTTACTGTATCACAGTAAGATGTCCATCCATTCTGACTGTATACCAAAGCCACAGTCCTAACTTTCGATATTGAGCACCCACCCCCCCAACACCCATCATCGGCACAAAACGGTAAATGCCACTCATCACACTCTGTCTTCAGAGGTTCAGTTTGTCAAGAGTTAAACTTCTGTAGCCAACTGCTCATCTCAATGAGGGAAAAGAAATCTCTGACTAAGGAAATTACAGGTTTTGAAATATGTTGATGTTTGCAAAGGACGCTGTAATATGATAGTTCTCTAACCAACCTGAATTTATTCCTAAACCACTCTATGATTCCCTTCTCTGAACATTAAGAGACAATGATGAGATTAGCAGCAATGCCTTCTCATTACTTCCTTGTAAAACGCATCTCACTTCCATCAATAATCTCACACATACTCCACAGCAACACAACAGTCACACTTTATACAGCAAACCTTCACCCAAAGTCTTGGAATTAAAAATGATTTCCATTCAAGAACTAAGTCTTAACACATGCAGATGCATATCAAACTACAGGTAAAACATCCACCTAGAAAAGCACAGGATATTCTTTCCTGTTCTATTCTCACAGATCTGTATCATGCTTTTTTTTCCGAGTTAATTTTTTAAATTTATTTTCTATTTGTTCAAGTTGCACCCAAATAATAATCCCCTCCCTACTCCCCCCTCGAATCCCACCCTCCCACCCTCGTCCCCCTCACCCCCCCAATCCTCTTCCCTTTTTTTTAAGTTTAAGGTATATCTTTTTCCCCCAACAGCTCCCCCTTTCAGTCCAACAAATGGTTCTTTCTCTTATAACAATAAATACAATACAAAACAACATAAATAAATAAACCACAATTATGAGAGTTATATGGCTTAGCATACATTCCCAATGTCCAGTCCATATATATTTGGTACCTGAATTTAACATTCTACTATCTAACCATCTCCATGAGTTTAAAGGTCTATATCTGACTGAACAGTCATACTAACTTGCAACACAATTTCAAAAGTATCTTCTTAGATCTATAACACTCTCTTGACTCCTAAACAACTCAAAATTTAACTATGAGACTCTAACTATCTAGTCTTCAAACACCTCAGAGACCTGAGAGGGATAAATATATCTGATTATATAGGAAGTGCAGGGCCTGCAGCTTCCAAAACTAAAAAATGACATACCAGTGGATGCCTGGACAGTTCCCATTTTCTCTCCATACATTACAGCATCAATCTTCAGCCATTTGATCACATTTCTCTGACAGACATTCATTGTAAAGCAGGAATGATGAAAGACTTGCCTACCCTGTCTTGGCAGAGCTAGGCTGTCAACTAACCCGCTTCCAAGTTTGTACTTTTTGGACAACATTCTCTCTACAGTTGAAGCAAAGGGTTTTTCTTACCAAGAGATAGACTTGCCACTAATTCAACCATCTCCCACTGGAGATTCTTCGATGCTCATCTTCTACTTGGAGTAGAATAGGGGGTGCTGTCAGAACCTGACATGTCTCGATATTTAAAAAAATCTTAAGTTAAGAAGACATCTTTGAATGCCATATTCTGCAGATCTCTTGAGGTTTTTGAAGACGCCCCCATCTATCTCTTATATTTAGATAAGCAAATGTTGCTTGTCTCTTAGCAACTTGATTTCTGATTAGCGTAGAAAATAACTGTGATAGATTGTCATAGTACTAACAAAATGACAAGCTTGAATGATTATTAGTTTGCATTTCTTCATTATCCTAAACAGTTTATGACAGTTGGTAGCAAAAGGCCGAAACTTCACATATCATTACTAGGTATAATACCTTTAAAAAGCATTACCCTTAATTTTGTATCAATATACAAAGGTCAATGCCAATGTGACCAAATATAATCTTAATTTTGTATCAACATACAAAGATCTATACCTATGTAGCCCAATACAATCTTAATTTTGCATTAATACACAAAGAGCAATACAAATATAATCTTAATTTTGTATCAGTATACAAAGATCAATACAAAGTAGCCTAATACAATTTTAATTTTGCATTAATATACAAAGATCAATACCAATTTAGCCAAATATAATATTAATTTTGTATCAATATACAAAAGTATAAGGGCATATTCAATAATCTGTCCTTTTTTCTTGATCTTTCCTATATTATGTCTATGTCCCATTTTTCCTCAAGTCTGTTCACTCTTACATAGGAAAGAAAGAAGGATACAGAAAAGAAAAAGAGAGAAGTCCCTGTGTCTAACTTCCAAAACCTATTTAACAAGACCAGTTAACAGCTTGTAATCTCTTCCCCTAAATAACAAGATTTTCTATTATCCATCAAATGACCAAAGGGGGAAAAACACCCTCCCCACCTTCTGGGGATGGGACTTCACTCTTTTAAAATGACTTCCTGCTGATTTGGGACATAGTAAACCTGTTTGGGGCCCAAATAAAAATGGAAAATGGTTAAAAATGTTAATGGAATCATTTGATGTTCAGTCCTTTTGTATTCAGCTATTTAAATGTCCTAAGAAGTTCATAGACAGAAGCTAACTCCAGGGCTTTACTGAAGTTCAGACTGGAACAGTCTGTGGGGCTGAACAATCTTAGTGATTTTGAGTTGTTGTGGTTGTAGACTTTTGAGGAAACAGTTATTGAAGAAGTCTGCAAGGATGGATCCTCTGGGCTACTTGTCTTCTTTGGTGTCTGATCTGTTTTCTTCTGAAGTTTCCGTTGTCCAGTTGTCCCTGGATTCCTTGGATGGATGCTTTAAATCTCCTGGAAAGATAAGAACAGAACCCTCCCCTAATCCTAACTCTGGGACACTACCTTTTTTTGGGGGGGAGGTAGTCAGGTAATATTTTTCCTGGAGCAAATTTGATTTTTTGACAATAAAAAAAGTATTGTCTTTCAATGTGGATTAAAGAAGAAATTATTTTGATATTTTGGAGCTAAACAAACCTTTAGTGTATATATTTTGAGATCTCAAAAGACAATTTGTTTGAATTGCAGCATGCCTTTTGTAAGTAGCTTTTAAACTTAAATCCTTCCAAATCCTATGTGCCTTTCTCTGCATTCTTAGTATTGGGATCAAAGACATGTGGTTCCTGACTGATGGGATTAAAGTTGTGCTCTACCACCCCTGGATCGAAGTTTTTCTCTATTTAGAGCTTGTTTTGTGTCAGTCTGACCTTGAGCTCTGAGATCTGCTGGTTTCTCTCTCCAGTGTGTTGGGATTAAGGGTGTATCCTTCTCAAATGTTGGGATTAAGGGTGTGAACAATCACGACACTGTTCCTTGTAACTCTAGAATTTATAAGACAACTAACTCTATAGTGATCCTCCTGTCTCTTCTGGAGTTAAAGGCATTGGCTAACACCACGCATTTCATGTATTTTACTGTAGCTCCAAATTTTTTCAAATCTTGGAGGTTTAGAAGACCAGGTTGAACAACAGTAACCTTTAATTTATTTACAGTATTTCAAACATGTTACCTGCTTTTTAATGCTAAACCATGAAAATATCCAATACATCTACAATTAAAAAAAAACTTTTAAGCTGCTATCAAGTTTGTGTAATCTATGTGGCCACCTGCAGTCTAACATTCTAATCTGAAATTAAGGCCATTTTCCTTTCATGCCAGTAAGGCAAGTATACCTTTGGAAGATTATAGTTTGAAATTTTTATATTGTATTTTTATTATATTTTTTAAGCTTATTAACTCTTTTCTTAAAAAAGTATTATTTTGTTTTGTCAAGTTACTTCTAAAACATAGTTTCCTCCTTTCTCCACTCCTGGCCCCTCCCTTCCTCTTTACTTCCCTCCCTCCCTCCCTCCGTCCATGCCCCCCCTCCTTGTTCCACTACTTGGTATTCTCCTTCTCCTCAGATGAGATGGGCCCTCACATATCATGCTCCCTCAGATCTTGCGCATGTGAGGGCCAAGAGCTTCCACTTGTAGTGGGGCTTGATAAGGCACACCATCTAGGGTCTGGTGTTCCACTAACCTGCAGCAGATTCCATGACTCACTGGTGGGTAAAATTTTTGCTAAGATAGATATGCTAGGTTCCTATCTATTTTTAGTGTGTGGGTTGTAGGATAGTTATCCAGTGATGTATGGTTAATATCCATTTGTAAAAGAATACATACCATGTTTATCTTTCTGGGACTGCATCAGCTCACTTAAGATGAGCTTTTCTAGCTCCATCCATTTGGTTTAGAATTGTATGATATCCTAATTTCTGATAGCTGTGTAATATTCCATTGTGTCAATGTACCACTATTTTTTTTATCCATTATTCAGTTGAAGGAAATCTGGGTTGCTTCCAGTATCTGGCTATTACAAATAAAGCTGCTATGAACATTGCAGAGGCAATGTCCTGGTTTTGTTTCGAATTTTTTGGATATATGTCCAAGAGGGGTATGGCTGGGTCTTGAGGTGAAATTATTCCCAAATTTCTAACATATCTCCAGATTGACTTCCAAAGTGATTGCACAAGTTTGCAGTCCCACCAGCAATGGGGGAGTGTTTCCCTTTCTCCACATCCTCGCCAGCATGTGCTATAATTTGAATTTTTGATCTTAGCCATTCTGACAGGTGTGAGATGGAATCTCAGAGTTGTTTTAAGTTGCATTTCCCTGATGACCAAAGATGTTGAACATTTCCTCAAATGCCTCTCGGCCTTTAGAAATTCCTCTTCTGTGAATTCTCGGTTTAGCTTTGTACCCCATTTATTGATGGGGTTATTTGATTTTTTGGTGTTTATTTCTTCAGTTCTTTATATATTTTGGATATTAGCCCTCTGTCAGATGTTGGGTTGGTGAAGATCCTTTCCCAGTCTGTAGGCTGCCGTTTTGTTCTAAGGACAGTATCCTTTGCTTTACAGAGCTTTTCAGTTTTATAAGGTCCCATTTATTGATTGTTTGTTTTAGAGCCTGAGCTATTGGTGTTCTATTCAGGAAGTTGCTACCAGAACCAATGAGTTCGAGGCTTTTCGGCAATTTCTCTTCTGTTAATGTTAGTGTGTCCGTATTTATGTTGAGGTCCTTGATCCACTTAGACTTAAGCTTTGTAAATGGTGATAAGTATGGATCTATTTGCATTCTTCTACATGTTGACATCCAGTTAGACCAGCACCATTTATGGAAGATGCTTTCCTTTATCCATTGTATGTTTTTGGCTTCATTGTCAAAAATTAAGTGACTATAGGTGTGTGGGTTTATTTCTGGGTCATCAATTCCATTCCATTGGTCAACTGGTCTGTTTCTATAACAGTACCATGCTGTTTTTCTTTTTTTTTCTTTTTTTAATGTTTATTTATTACTTCAGGTTACATCTCCATCACAGTGCCCTCTTTCCACCCCTCCCAGTCCTGCCCTCCTACCCTCCACCCCCTATCCCTTCCATCCCTCTCCTCCAGAGTGGAGTGTCCCTATATAACAGTCTCCTGCCCCAGTTCAGCAGTCATATGAGGGCCAAGAGCCTCCTCATACACTGGGGGACCTACAAGGCAGCACCACAAGGGCAAAGTGTCTCATTAATAGGTAACAAAGTCTATGTTCATGTTCCCCTTGGTGCATTGGTTGTAGTATAGTTATGCCGTACTATATGGCTAAAATCCAATTGTAAGTGAATAGATGCCATGTGCATCCTTCTGAGTCTGGGTTAGCTCACTCAGGATGAGCTTCTCTAGTTCCACCCATTTGGCTGCAAATTGCATGATTTTGTTGTTTCTGATGGCTGA
>CAJQZJ010032188.1:12854874-12883748 GCA_907164525.1 Lophiomys imhausi
CAATTTGTTGCATACTAGAATTGCTACTCCAGTTTTTTTCTTGGGTCTATTTGCTTGGTATATCTTTTTCCAGCCATTTACTTGGAGATAACGTCTATCTTTTTTGCTGAGGTGTGTTTCTTGTAAGTAGCAGAATGTGGGATTCTGTTTTCGCAACCATTGTGCTAGCCTGTGCCTTTTTATTGGGGAATTGAGTCCAATGTTGTTGAGAGATATTAATGACCAGTGATTGTTACTTCCTGCCATCTTGCTGTTGGTGAAAATAGTGTGTGAGTGAACTTCTCTTCTTTTGGTTTTGCTGTAGGCATGCTAGTTGCTTCCTGTGCTTTCTTGTGTGTAGTTAACCTCTTTGGATTGGAATTTTCCTTCTAACATCTTCTGTAGAGCTGGATATGTGCATAGTTATTGTTTGAATTTAGCTTTGCCATGGAATATCTTGTTTTCTCCATCTATGTTGATTGACAATTTTGCAGGGAATCGTAGTCTGGTCTGGCATTTGTGGTTGTTTCGGGTCTGCAAGACGTCTGTGCAGGCCCATCTGGCTTTTAGCATCTCTGAAAAAAAGTCAGGTGTGATTCTGATAGGTTTGCCATTATATGTTACTTGAGCTTTTTCCCTTGCAGCTTTTAATATTCTTTCTCTGTTCTGTACATTTAGTGTTTTGATTATTATGTGGCTGGAAGATTTTCTTTTCTGTTCTTATCTATTTGGAGTTCTGTAAGCTTCTTGTACAGTTTTAGGCATCTCTTTTTTTTAATTTGGGAAATTCTCCACAATGATTTTGTTGAAGATATTTTCTGGTCCATGAAGGTGGGACTCTTCTCTTTCTTCTATTCCTCTTATTCTGAGATTTTTGCCTTTTCATTGTGTCCTTGATTTCCTGAAGGTTTTGTGTCAGGACTTTTTTAGATTTGACAGTTTCTTTGACAGATGTATCAATTTCTTCAATTTTATCCTCTGAGCCTGAAATTCTTTCTTCCATCTCTTGTATTCTGTTGGTGATACTAGTGTCTCTAGTTCCTATTCTTTTTCTAAGGTTTTCTAGGTCTATGGATGGCTCTCAGAGAGGAGAGTGGCTGTTGCTCTCCCCAACTGGTTGTGACCCAAATGGACAATATACAGGGGATTGGAGTCAGGAGCGGGCTATCCACTGAGGATCTGGGAGCTGGCAGGTCTTCTCAGAAATGCAGGTTGAGTTGTGATTGGGCCTGTGTTCTCCCCTCACAGACACAGTTGTTTTAGTTCAGCAGCTAGGCTGATCATGCCGGCAGGGAGCTCCACTCAAGACAGGTGCTGGCCTCAGTGTGCCTGTTGCTGACTGCCTCAAATGCTTGGTTGCTAGGGTGAGTGACCTGCCTCGGTATTTGTGGAGAACACACCATCGTGGGCTCTGTTTTCAGTCAGTCTTGGCTCCTAATTGCTTTGCTGTGACTCAGTGAGGTCTCTGCCACTCTGCTACTGTGCACACTGTGCCGCCATGTTGGAAACTCCAGAAAAAAAAAATCTTACTTACCTTTACTCTTGTGGCTGTTTTTTCTGTTGGATGTACAGGTTCTCGTGTAGGCTGGATATCAGGCAGACAGGCAGGGCCACTGATCTGTGGCTGGAGCCTTGGGCTGAATCTGTTCTAGCTGACCCTCCAGACCAGTGACCGAGCTGTGTATCATTCTTTTTATAAAACAAAATAGGCACTGAAAATACTGAAGCTTCTAAAATGCTCCAAGATAGCCTTCCCCACATATGTTACCTACCTTTCTCTTTGCTAAGATCAAAACCTACCAAAGAGGCAGCCTAAAGGACCTCAACTAGATATGGCTTATCCTGGCTGGGAGGGATGGCAGTTAAATGTATTAATCTTTAGTCAGGAAATGGAGACAAATGCTATTTCTAATGTCTAGCTCCCTTTTGCTTTATCATACAATCCAGAACTGCACCCATTAATGGTGCCATCCATTGTGATGTATTTCCATTCTACAGTTGCACATTTCTGGAAACTCCCTTACAGAGATCTTTAAAAGCATATGTCCATAGTGAGTCTAAATCCATGTAAGTGGACAAGATTAACTAGCACAGCTCTACCTTTGTCGCTTTGTTATACGAACCTCACTTTTAAGCCACAGCTTTCCATTCCTTGTCCCCATAAGTTCATGGCTGTCTCATAATGATAACTACATTCACTACCTACTTCAACAATCCTCATGTCAACAGTTCCAACACCATTCAAAAGTCAGAGTCTCCCCTGAAACTAGCAGTTTATTAACTGTGAGTCCCTGTAACAGAAAAAAAAGGTACATACATAAAGTCTCACCAACATGAAGGCCAAAACAAGCTGAACAAAGATGACACCAATGAGCATGCCAAAATGGACATGGAAAAGCTGATGAGGCCTCAACTCTACACAAAGAACTATAGGCAACTAAGAAAAGCTGGAAGTAGGAGAGGAGGTGTTCCCCAGGAAAAGCACACCAATTGGTTATTCAGTGACACATGGTTAGCCCTGAAAATAAACATATGAGTCTCATTATATAAGCTGAGCAGGTTATATTTAGAAATGTAATTTATATACACACATATATGTATGTGTATATATACATATGTTTGCAATAAATTAATGAAAACTTAAATTTGAAGGATAACGGTGATGGTTTAAAGGGAGGAAAGGAATGGGAGAAATATAATTATGTTATAATCTCAATAATGAAAAAAATTAAGTAAAAGTGAAATTTAAAATTACATGTTTCCTATATTTTTGGTTGTGAGCCTAGCCTTTAATGGATGAACTATCTCTCCAGCCCATATAATGCAGTATAACTATTCCACAATCAACAGACACAAAGGAACAGGAACATTTACTTTGTTAGCTGTTAGTGGGATACTTCACCCTAATGGAATGGCCTTATAGCCTGCCAGTGCAAGAGGAAGTTCTTAGCCCTCGTGTGACTGATGATCTGAGGGGGGCTGGTACAAGGAAGCACCCCACACTAGAGGAGTAGGATAGGTTGGAGAGGGGGTAGAGGGTAGAAGAGTGGGAACTGGGAGGGGTGCAGGGAGGGGGCTGTGATGGAGATGTAACTTGAATTAACAAACACATGTTTTAAAAAGTTACATGTTTTTAACATACAATGGAATAGTGAATATTCTCATTTCAAAATGGAGGAATGGCAGTATAGAAAAAAAAAGGAAACCTTTTAGTGACATTCTCCTTTCAGGCTCTCTCAGTTTAAACAAATTTTCTCTCACAAATAGGAAACTTCAAATGATTGGGTTCTGTACTCAGAACACCCTGTGAGGATTGTGAGATTTGTCTTTAGAGGCACTAATCTCTAGCAGTTATTGCTATTTTGGCTGTACTCTCCTTGTCTGTAACTTTAAACCTTCTCACCCATCTTTCCTTGCTGAACCTTACATTTTTCATAAGTTTTTTCTCTATTTTACTGCAGATGTGGATAAGAACAGTGAATAATAGCAGTTCCAGAACTTGAGTGCCATATTGTCTTGAAATTTCCTTCACTACAAATATTAGTCCATTACTTTTGAATTCATTCTCACTCAAATTCTCAAGACACAGGCAAAAGACAACCAGAGTCTTTGCCTGAATATAACATGAAAGGCCTATGGCCCAGTTCCTCATAAAAATTTTTATTCCCTTTTGTAGCCTCATGGATTGGGACTCCATGTTCTAAAATTATCTAAACATTCTGATCTTCCAAACTCCTACCAGAATGGCCCATTAAACTCTGCTTACAGAACAGTAGGCCTTTTCTAGTTTTCAGCTCCATTTGGTCTACATTCCTCCCACACAAGTACTTGCTTAGATTTATCTCAACAAAAACCCCACTTTCAGTACCAATTCTCTGAATCAGTTACTTTCTCATTGCTGAAACCTTACTTTACAGGAGGTAACATAAGGGAAGAAGTGTCTACTTTGTTTCACACTTCAAGGGGAGACATTCCATCATGACAGGGAAGGCATCCCACCAGAAACCTGAAGGGGGGCCACATTACATTCAGTCAAGAAGCAAAGAGATGAAAATTGCTGGTCAGCATACATTCCTCTTTATTTCATCCAGAGCACTGTCAAGGCTTGCTGCCACATACATTCATGGTGAGTTTTCTTTATGCAGTTAAATTTTTCTGGAAACACCCTCATACACAAATCTAGAGATGTATCTCTGTAGTGATTCTAAACCCAATCAGGCTGACAATAAAAATTCACCATCACCATGCATATTGCTCAAACTAAGTAGGAAATATGTTCTGATCATGTAGCTGCTCTAGATATATAAAAATAAGACTGGGATATTTATGCAAAGAATATTAACTAATTAGTATATGAAAAACCTTTTCTGTAACAGTTTTAATTAGCTTAATGGGCATTAGAAATTTGAAAAGGTACTTAGGGATCAAAAGGAACATGGCACACAACTTGAACTCAGTCACATTAAATATTTGTTCTCTCACTTTTAAAGATCTAGGGAATCTAAAATTGAATTAAGCCAGCATCTGCTCTCAAGAAGTTCAGTACAATAATGTGCTATACATCTTATACTTTAGGCATCTTCTAAATGGTTCATGGTTCCTTTAACATGTTCTTTTACAAACAAAAGCTTTCCCTAGTAGATTCCGGAAAGCATAGGACCCTCTCATTCTGGAGAGGTATTTGAAAAATATTTCTAGGATTTGTCTCAAGAACACACTCTGCCTTGCCTAGTCATGGTTCAAACTCTTTTCTTGAGAATGTTTCTTTCCTTTACTGGATCTTGATGATGTGCTGTTTTTTGTTGGAGGAAGGTCTAATACATTGCTTCTGATATGTTGATTTCAATGCTTAAATCTAGTTACTACCCCTTCTGAAGCATTCTCTTGATTTGGTTAATAAAAGTCATTGGTGGCCAATTAGCTGGGCAGAAAGAGTATAGGAAGGTAGGACTTCCTGAGACAGAAACAGGAACCCTGCATTTTACACAGAGGAATCTCTCTCTCTCTCTCTCTCTCTCTCTCTGCCAGACGACATGTAATCAGACAGACATGTTTGAGAGCTATGGAAGGTAACAACAAGCCACATGGCTGTTTGGAATTAAATGGTCCAGGTTAATCTAGATTAGCTAGTTGACAGTCTGCACAGCTAAGGGCTAAGTGTTCAAACATTAAAAGGTTTTGGTGTATTTAATTATTGGGGAAAGGACCACAGCAGCTTATATGCCACCAGTCTAAGCAATCCAGGCTATCAGCCTCCCACTGAACCCTAGCAACAGTCCCTCCATGACTCCGGCAATTCTGCTGGTCTAATATAATAGTTTATAGTTATTAATAAGTATCCTGCATCTACCCCACCATTTTTTCTGCCAGACCACACCACCAAGTCGTCCCTCCAGGCATACAGACTTCTAAGGCAAATCAACCTTGTCAATCTCCCACCAACCTCCACCTGTTCCACTGGCCTAATATAAAAACTTATAGTTATTAATGAAGATATTAGTTAATAGAATTTAGGTTGCAGGTGGTGAAGGACAACTTTGATCCAGGGCTTTTTCCATAGGGCTTGTCAGGCCACCAGTTAGGGTAGGCAGGGCAGGGCTGCTGGCTTCCCACCAGCCCAATAACTGCTCCTCCAGCCTAATATTCAGCTTCTATTATTGTGTGAATTCACCACCTAGGACTTAGGATGCCCCACCTCCAAATCTCATAGCTATTTTCTCTTCCCACTCATCCCCTGTTCCAGATGGATCCTGGAACTCCAGAGGGTTCTGAATCTGGAAGCTCACTCCTACTGCAAAGAAAGATGTCTTATCAGTAACTCAACTCATTGACATGATCTTTAGGAAGATGCAGGAAATGCTACCTCAAGATCATTAAGGACCAAAGCCTCCTACAACTCAAAATTAATTATTGTTATGATGAACGTAATTTATCCTTAGGCAATCTATCCCATATCTTTATGTGAAGAACAAATTCACACAGGTGTATGTGCTCAAATCCACATGGCTTTTAAAACTAAAGGATAGGACCCATGTTCAATTCTGAGCTTGTTAATCACGGCTCTCCTTCATGCAAGATTACATGAGTTTTATCTTATAACACCAATAGTTACCCAAGTGATTCAATATAACAAATACGACATTGTAGAAACTAGAGGTCACTGACACTGAATATAATTCCTTATATTAAATGCTTGATATATACTAGCTACTAGACTTTGAAGTTGTGAACAATTTCATTGAGACCTCAAAAACCTATATAGTGTCGGGAGCCACAATCGCCATTACAAGATGGCGCCGGCTTCCTGCTTCCTGGTTCTTCACGGAGGTGCTGTGCCGGTGTGCGCATGCGCAAGGCGCGTTTCTTGGCACTGCGATCTCATGCTAATTAGGTGATTCCGTATGAGCCAATGAGGGTTCGTCAAGTCTCCCTATGTGCTATATAAGCGGCCGCTTGCCGGAGCTCAGGGTCCCTCTCCACCATGCTATCTAAAAGAGCTGTTCAATAAATGCTGTCAGAAGAATCCTGATTGTGTGGCGCTTTCCTTATCGGCAAGGCGGGCGCGACATCTGGTGCCGAAACCCGGGAACGAGGCCGAACGTCTCGGGAGCTCCGGTCCAGCTGCGAGGGATCCTGTAGGCTTGACAGAGGATTCAGAACTGACGGTGGAGGAAGTCTAGACACTTTTCTGCAAGGTATGGTGAATCCCCTTTGGCTGGTTCTTGTTCTTCCTGTTTGGGCGGTAGTGGTCATTACGTGTTGTTTTTGTCTTAATTGCCATCAACAAGGGAAGGAGTGTACCTGTCCTCCCTGTTTACCGGAACCGTAAGCCACAGGTAGATAACTGTGCAGGTTCGCCTTGTCCTGTAAATAAAGGACTATGGGCAATCAACAGATGAAGCTGCTCCTTTCAGCAATGCGGGCGTTGTTGAAGGAACGCGGACTAAAAGTTCCTGAAAGAGTTCTATGCAATTTTCTAAAAGAAGTAGATCGAGTTGCTCCATGGTTTGTCTCGACCGGATCCTTAACCAAAGGGTCCTGGGAAAAACTTGGAGTTGATTTCAGTAATGAAAATGACGGAGGGAGACTTAGACCAGGAACGTGGCCACTGTATAAAATGATTAGAGTTTGTATTGACGACTCTAGATGTCAAAAACAGGTTCGGGAAGGACAGAGAGCATTAGCAGATCATCAGGATAGCCTATCAGAAGCAGAAAAGGAAAAGAGCGCTAAGATTAAAATTAAAAAGAGAATAAACAGAAGTAAAGAAATGACAAAAGAAAAGGACAAATTGTATCCTGTCTTTGAAGAGTTTAAGAATTTAAGGGTTGGAGACTCGTCCTCAGAGGAGACCTCTACAGAGGGTGAGGAAGAGAAAGAGGATTCAACATCTTCCTCGTCAGAGGAGGGTGTATTGGATTCAGATGAACAAGCTGAGTTAGAAGAAGAGGCAGCTCTATATGAGGCTGAGCGGTATCGGCCTGACCCATATGCTTCAGGGTCAGTTCCGTCTGCCCCGCCATTAAAAGTAGTAAAAAAAAAAAAAAAAAAAAAAACGGGATTCACATCCCTCGTCTGGTTCTAAAACAGGCATTGGTTGTTATGTTGTTAATAATGTTCCTACTCAAATCAAATTTAATTATACCTCACCTCAATTAGTAGAATGTGCTATAGTAGCTATAGTATTACAAAGATTTCCTGAGCCTATAAACATTATCTCAGACTCACTTTATGTTGTTGGAGCTGTAAAACAACTTGAAGTAACCGATTTTATTCATCCTAAAAGTGCTGTTGCTGAGGTGTTTATAGACATACAAAGACATATTAGAAACAGACATCATCCATTCTTTATTCAACATATGAGGGCACACTCATTGCTCTAACTTGTCTAAGATTTTATCTCAACAGTTGCAACAAAATTGGACTGCGGAATTTGATGATACCATGAGACGACTAAGAATAGCTATCATTCAAATTAACTCCACTCATTTGGATCTGTCCCTAACAAAAGGATTGGCTTCCTGGCTTCAGTCGGCTTTCTCCTACTTTAAGGAATGGGTGGGAGTCGGGTTATTCAGCTGCTTTTTAGCGGGGGGAATGTTGATCACCCTCTGGTTGCTCTGCAAATTTAAAAAACAACACAATAGAGATAAGGTGCTAATCACTCAGGCCTTACTTGCCATGGAACTTGAAACCTCTCCTAGAGCTTGGTTAAATATGCTAAAACAATGAGACACTGTCATCATAAATTTGTCCTGAGGGCTCATGTTCCCATTGCACCAGGCATTCTGATGACAGTCCTGTGTGCCTCCCAGGGCTTGTGTTCCCATTGCACGGGAATTCAGGCACACAGGGTCTCTAGTCCATTTAACTACCTTGATCGCTTCACTGGTAGAACGGTGGGCTTGATCGGTGACAAAGTGGACTGTTGTGTTTTGCTATTTAATAAAGAAGGGGGAGATGTCGGGAGCCACAATCGCCATTACAAGATGGCGCCGGCTTCCTGCTTCCTGGTTCTTCACGGAGGTGCTGTGCCGGTGTGCGCATGCGCAAGGCGCGTTTCTTGGCACTGCGATCTCATGCTAATTAGGTGATTCCGTATGAGCCAATGAGGGTTCGACAAGTCTCCCTATGTGCTATATAAGCGGTGCTTGCCGGAGCTCAGGGTCCCTCTCCACCATGCTATCTAAAAGAGCTGTTCAATAAATGCTGTCAGAAGAATCCTGATTGTGTGGCGCTTTCCTTATCGGCGAGGCGGGCGCGACAATATAGTGCTATATATACTCTTGTTGAGAAAGGAAAAGAAAAATTTGTGACCTGAAGGATTTAGTGACTTGCTGAAAAACCCATAGCTGTCAAGGAGTAGAGCCAAAATACCTTGGGTCCAGAGTCCACATCACCAGTCATGCTTATTTATCATGCTATCTACTCCTCCCACTTGTGAACTTGACAGATGTGAAAGCGTCCTGTCTGAAAACTGACATCCCACCTTCTTGTCTAGGTAGAGTCTGTTCTTTCTTCATTCTTCCTGCAGCTTCCAAGTCACTCTAAAGAATCAGACGTCTGATGATGCAGAAAAATCACAACCAATAAACATGAACCCAAAAGCTATGTCAGAATTCTACCTTCCCCACTTTTTTCCATGAACAGCTGCTGGTGTCCAATAAGTGCACAAACCTTTACCTACTAACTTAAGAACTCTGTGATCTGTTCCAAAGCCTCAGGACATATAAATACTTAAAAGTCATGTGTTAACAGTAAATGGAAGCCCTAGAGTTTTAAATCAGATCCACTTGACCAGAATGATGATTCATTGTGATACTGTTTGTTACTCATACTGTATTCCACTGACTTCTTCACTGTAGAAGCATTTGAGCTGGATTTTACATTCAGATTGTCAAGCTTCCCTTGGTCTTTCTTTAGAAACATGGGGCTTGGTTACATATATTTAGTGACTGAAAAGCTCCCCTAGTGTTAGCTATAGTTGCACACCAAAACTCCAGACTTTTGTGCCCATATGTTCTTCAGTATGACATAATTTGTTTTTGCGATTATTTGACAGATGAAGGACTGAGATGTGTGTTGTTTCAAGGCTGACAGGAAAATTTATTATTGCAATCATTGTCAGAAAAGATTATAAGTAAGGTAGATGCAGTAAAATATTTAGAACTTATATGAATTTTATTCTAATGACAGCCTCACACACAGAGTATGACCCTAAAAGTAGCAAACAAACAATTTAAGCACATTATTTATATATTACATTATATTGATTTTTTGAAAACTTTTTCTTGGTTCTTGTGAATTCAAAATCCTGGATCTGGGACTGAGAGGAGTCTGATCTTGTCAGCCTGCCACATCTCCTGCACCCACAGCTCTGGGGCTCTCTCTTTTACACTGCCCTGACTGGCACATCCAATGCTGCAGTCAGCAGGGAGTAGAGTGAGCTCTCCCATTCTCACGCTGTCACGGCTGGCTCATCATTGTCCATGGGTTCAGGGCCAGCTCTACTGTGCTTCCCAGACCCAGAGGTGCAGGGCCTGTTCTCTTGAAGGTTGTAGATGTGAGAGACAGGGTCAGTTCTCCCACTCTCATGTACCTTGCTTTGAATTGGCTCACCCCAACATCTACCCCATTGATGAACTGCTAGAGCGCGCTAAAGGGCAAGTCTACAGTTCCAAAACTGTGGGATCATCATGATACAGGCAACAACAAAATATCCAAGAGGAGTTCCAGTGAGGTTCTTGAATTGATAGTGTAGCAGAAGCAGAGACCTCTGCCAGACCTACGAATCATTGCAATGATCATTTGTAAGCAAAGAAGTGTGGATGTGGACAAAAGAGTATACTGTGGGACACAGTGTGACACACTACAGCTTCCACAAGGAGATTTTTTTCTCCCATTGGGGAGGATTCCAAGGGTGGAGGGCAGGTACAAGGGAGGGGCAGATGAGTGGGATTGGATGTAAAATGTGAAACTCATAAAGAATCAGTAAAAAGTTAAATAAAAAAATTTTAAAAGAATCTCAAGATTAAAAAAATTGATGGCACTGATATTTTACAAATTAGCTTATTGGGAAGATTACCTTTTGTCTTCTACATTTTCCTCAATATCATTTTTTCTGAATTTACTAATTCAACAATGACATAGTGCATATATGACAACTCTAAACTCAACAGTGTGTAAGAGTCAGGGTAAGATGATGAATAAACCAGGCAGAAGGCACCTGCATTAGGCTGCTCACTGTGGCCCAAGAGGCTGCGATGCAATGAAATCCACTCTATGACCTCAGTTCCACCCTCACCTCCCTTTTCATCTGAAAAGAGGCTGTGAAAACATGAAAATCAGATCTGCCACTGAGCCTGGCTGTGCACACAGGCCTCCCAGGGTGACTGCCCATCCACCATAGCTCTATTCAGTGCAATATTGTTGAATCTGCCCTGGCATAGTCAACACCATGGCCCCCTTCTAGACATTTGACATAGTCATTGAGCTTCAATTTAAACTGAAAATTTGATGTAGTACCCGGTAACGTCTTCAAATCATAACACATTGCATATCAGTTACAAGGTTATTTTGAATGCTCATTGGAAACTCATGCAGGTAACTGGTAACTCAGGGAGACAATGCTCTCAGTATTATTTGTCTACTGAGATAAGGAACCAAAACATATCCACTGAGACCTGGTCTTCTGATTACCCATCTCATTGCTTCGAGAATGATTAAATGTTACATCATTGGCTCCTGCAAGAGATGATTTGGTAATTGTGTTCTAATGGTGACATGTGCCTCTAATATTACCACAGAACCACTCTGAGCAGGGGCCAAGGGAAATTTCTTTTTACTCTGATCAGTATTCACTGCAGAGATTCACCCGAGAGACTGTTGGGAATGAGTGTCTGTTGCTCTGTGGTCAATGCTGTAATTTTATACATATATATCTTGGAATATTGGGAAGGACGGTTGTTCATGAAACTCACTCAGCTATCCTGAGACCCTACACTAAGTCACTCCTCACCCTGAGATTCAAGGTGCCACTAAACAAGAGGAAAACAATTTTCTGGTGAGTACCTATAAGTTACCCTTGGGATTGCCAGTGGTGTGGCAGCCTGTGAAACCCCCAGGCTTCTTAAGTGAAGCCCAATAAGTTCATTGCTTTACCAAGCTAGACTCAAGCAGAATATTTCCTTTGGATTGTCAGCACTCTATCTAGGCTTAATAGACATTTATTTACACACAACTAGGAAGAGTAATGCAACAAAAAAGGCTATGTAATGATAGATCATCCTATTTGCAAATTTTATTTATATATGATATGTATATATCATATATAAATAAATCATATAAATATATATCATGTATAAATAAATCATATCACACACACACACACACACACACACACACACACACACACACACATATATATATAAAACTTTCCCTTAGTTCTCTATTGCAAAAGAGAACAAAGTATCTAAGGTTTAGAAACTGCAATGGGTCAAGAATTGATGACTCCAGGGAAATTGTCTTCTAGAAAAAACAGGATAGATAACACATATGAATTCACAGAGATGGTAACAGCATAATAAGACCTATACAAGTTCAAACCAGGCAAAAGCCCAGCATAGAGAAGGGAAGTAAACACAAAGGCCCACCCCAAACCAAGAAGGCAACTGACAACTGCTGGGAAAGGGATAATCAGTTTTCATAAATGGAATTGGGAAAGGGATAATCAGTTTTCATAAATGGAATGACACTGAGTATGTCCACCAAATTCCATTACAGGCCTCATGCTCAGAAGCAATTGGCCAACACAGAATGGACTCTTTTTTTTTTTTATGTGATTTTTATTTTGTTTGGGTATTCTTTGTCATTTTGGAGATTTTTGTTTTTGTTTTGATTTTGGAATTTGTGTGTTGAGAGAGAGAGAGAGAGAGAGAGAGAGAGAGAGAGAAGAGAGACAGAGAGGATAAATTTGGGTAAGTAGGGAAGTGGGAAGAATCTTGGAAGAGTTGTAGAATGAGAAATAATATGATCAAAATATATATCATATTACATTTAGAACAAAATAATTTTAAATAAAAAATGATTTGGTGGTCACTACCAATGCCATCTAACTGAACACGTAATAAATCTACTTTGCCCACCTGAAATTTAACCTGTGATGACACAAGACCTTGTAACTGTCAAAAAAAGTCAGTTGATTTTCTTTGGTATCTGGTATTCTAGTCATCAGATGCCAGTATTGCTCAGCAGCAAGGAGACTGACACCAACCTGTACACACATCCACATTCTGTCCATGAGCTTCCATTACCTGTGTATTGTTCCCATACTTATCTGACTAACTTAAAATTAACGGAATTTTCAGTTTTGAAATGTGTAGAAAAGTGACAACTCAGTTACATAGACTAAAACCACAGAGGTATGGATCTTTTAATATATTTATTTCTTTGGGGTAGTAAATCTATTCCACATTTTTGTGTTCCCAGACTATTTAATGAATGCCAAGTATCTTCCAGTTATATCCTAAGGGATAAATATACAGTGCAGAAACTAAAAAAGTTTCAGGTTAAAAGTACATTTTTTAAGCTACATGAAATTCAATTCTGAATGTGCAAGATAATGTGTAAAGCTGAGGTAGTTATTAAGCTTTGAAGTTGGTTATGCGTTTGGACCTTGCAGAGCTATCAAACTCTTCCAGGCCTATTGTTACCCCACCCACCTTATGTGAAGGACTTTCAATGAGAAAATTATATACTATATAGGAGATATGAATAGGCAAAATGAGGATCACATGAAAATAGAATTAATTAAAGAAATAGAAGTGGCAATGGAATTAGGAGATCCCCTTCTCTCATGCCAGGAACTGCAGAGCTCAGGTTACTTGTAATAGATAAGCACTCTCTCCCACAAGAACATCAGAGACTGAAGCTTACCAGTTAGCACTAAAAAAAAAAATCACGCAAGTTGTCATACTTCATGACCTGAATTAGGAGCTGCCATATGAGTTAGAAACAGAAAACAGTGAGTAGGAAATTTGTAATCTGGTTCCAAAAGGCAAGAATTCAGTATTTTAGTAGAGTGGCTTTTGTTTGTTTGCTTGTTTTGGGGGGTTGTTTGTTTCTGTTTCTGTTTTGTTTTTACATTTCCTTTTTTAGTCCAAGTGCCAGTGTTACAGGAAGATCTTGGGTGCCCTGCTCTGTCATTCTCTGCCTTACTTGAGACATGTCTTTCACTAAACCTGGGGCTTGTCATTTTTAGCTAGGCTGTGTGGTCAGGAAGCACCAGGGACCCACCTATCTCTACCTTCCTCAGTGCTGGGGCTATAACACATGAAGCCACATCCAGTTTTCACCTAGATACTGGGGATGCAGCTCAGAATATCACCTCTTACCACTGAGTCATCCCTTCAGACCCCATGTCTCCAGTGAGATTTTCTAATAAGTATCAAAAGCAGCATGGAAAAGGGGAACAAGGCACAAAAGCAAGGCCTGAAAGGTGCTGGACGAGGGAGTTGACGTGTGGATTCCTTTCCTTGCTAAATTCAGAAGTAGCAAGGTAGAAGCCACACTCTTTCAGGCTGCTCACTGTGTGCCTGGCCTGGTGCTACAGCTTCTTTTATGAATTGGCTCTTCTCTCACTAGACAAGTGACATGGGTCCCCATTTTCTAGATCTCACCCTGCTCCTGCTAGGATGTCCCTCTTTTTACTGGGCCTCTACGTGCTATGCCTGTATTCTCTCGTTACTTAAGACGTAAGTAACTCAGGCAAATAAGTCTACAAAATGTCTTCGGCGAACTGTATCTTACCAGGTATTAAAAGCCAGAGCTGTTCCTGGATGCCCAGATTCAATCAATGTCTTTTTATATTGTTTTAGCATCATGCTTGTTATTACTTGGAACAGCGATTCTCAACAGTACTCCAGGGAACACTTGGCAATATCTGCAGAAAATTTGGTCATCGTATCAAGGAAGTTGGATATTCCACATATGCAACAGGTGGAAGCAGGAGATGACGCTATGCATCCAGCAATACACAGAATCCTTACAAGTAATTTTATTACCCACACATCAGTGGTGCTAAGGCTGAGACACCATGGGTGAGAACCAATTCAGAGAGTTGTCAAAACACGAGGAGTTCAATATTCAATAGTGAACTGAGCTCTCTCTCCCTTTTCTCTCCTCTCCTCTGGGGTTTGAGCAAGCCTGTAAAGAGACGCCCCTGTGACTTTTACATGTGGTAAGGAACTCCACTTATTCATCTATGGACACCTGACTTTGCTCTTTGTGACCACATGGAAACATTGATTTGAAATGCCAGAAACTTGCCCTTACCTCCTATTTTCCCACAATAGCCCCTGATTCTCTTTAGATATTCTTAGTTCTAAAGTGCCTTTTTTTTCCTTTTCTGGAGGTAAAAATAGCCAAGGCCTGAGGACCACTATACATTCATTGAATCCTTCAGTAGGGAATCCATGTGCCTTTGGATTCTTGCAGAGTCCACAGCAATGAAAACAAAACACAAGGTAATTTCCCCAAAGACAACCCCCCACCCTCACTGTCGTAAAATTTAATTTATTCCCTCTCATCCTGGCAAGGACTCTTGTCCTTCTGAGACATGAGTCTTGTCCTTCCACCTCCTGTTTCTAAGTTGAGGATTCTGGGTCCTGAATTCTGCCTTTGGATATATTTCACACATTGAGACTGGCAACATTGGAGTTGGGAAGTCAGAAAAAGCAACCCCCTTTGGAGAAAAGAGTAATGCCAATGTGACATCAGAGCTTCAAATGGAAGCCAGGTGATGTCAGCAGACTCCTCACCATAGGGAGCTTGAAGTTTTCCCACACAGCCATTTCATAGTGTGTGCTGAGTGAGACTCCAAGCCTTGTTCAAAATACTCAGGTCATAGCCCTGTAATTGTCAGCATCCTCATTGTTGTCACTGATAGAGTACTTTGAAGCTCCTTGGAGTTGCTGATGCTGTTTTCATTGCTTCCATAAGGATAGCAGGAGCCAAAGCACTCTGCATCGGAAGCATTAAATGCTACATAAGCAAACTATGCAAATAAAATATTTCCACGTGAAATACCAGTGAGGATTTATAAAATATAATGAAAATATATCCATAATTTACCAGCTGATATTTTGTACAAGTGAAAAAAAAAAAGCGAAGGCACATCTTCTGAAGACTTTAACACAATGAAATAGAAATCAGTGATAGATGACTTTTAATGTCATCTGGAAACTATAGCAGGAAATTATCTCCTATGTCATTTATTTTTGGAATCGAGTAATAAAATGTCACACATGGTTGTTTGAATTATTTGTCTCACAAGGTTATTGAAGAGCTGACCTGCAAGTTAAGCAGAAGGGATGCTGTGGAGAGCCTTCCCAGATGCTCAGCCTTCCTAAGCTCAAGGAGAAAACAATGCCATCAAAGTGTTCCATGGGCTCCTAAGCAGCTTCCCTCCAACACCCTCTTTGATCTAACAGTAGCTTAAAAGCTGTCTGCTTTTATAGATGGCGTTCACTTGTAAAACTGATTATCCTATTGGTCCTGCTTAGCCCAAGGTCAGTGAACAGAAGGAGCTTGCAAGTACACTTCATTAAAAGAAATGCCTACATTGCATTGTGTGTTGGTTCACTCACAGCAATGAGAAATGGGTGTAGTGGGATTGCATCTAGATATTTGTGTAATATCAACTGTTATTTACTCTAATTTTTGAAAATTTCATGCAGTATATATTTTCATTCTTTCCTGTCCCCCAGTTCCTCCCAGCTCCTCTTCTTACCCACTTATCTTCACATATGTTCTTCTCTCTTTCTCATTCTCAAACAAAAAAAAAAGAAAGACAGACAGACAGACAGAAAGAAAGAAAGAAAACCATTGACAAAACCAAAAAGAGACACGAAAAAAACATGGTATCTAGTTTGTGTTGGTCAACTACTCTCGAGTATGGGGCCTGTTCCAACATGTGGTTGATTTACATAGTGTCGTTTTGTTGGTAAAAATTTTCCTTTCCCAGAAGCTACTATTTGTGAATAGCTTCTTGGCTAGGGGTGAGACTTCATGCTCACTTTACTCCTTCAAGCTGAAATGTTGTCTTGCTTGAGATTGTTCAGGTCTTGTGAATGTTGTCCTAGGCTCTCTGAGTTCATATGTGTTTCTGCACTGTCTTGTTTGGAAAATGCAGACAAATGATTCCTTAAAGTCATCCACCACCTTTGGCTCTTACAAACTTTCCAGCTCCTCTTCTACAAAAATCTCTGAGCTTTGGTAGTGCTGAGGACTCCAAAGTCTCTCATTTTCTACACATTGTCCAGTTGTGGGTCTCTGTATTAATTGTATCTCCTTCAAGAAAACACTTCCTTGATGACGCTGAACTTCTCCATGGGTACAGCAATATGACATTAATAATTGTTTTATTTCTGTGTTAATTTAGCAGAGTAAGAGTAGTAGGTTTTCCTCTAGGACCTCAAGACTAGCTGTGACCTATAACTAGTCTCAGGCTTGTGGCCTTATTAATAACATCAAGTATGGTTTCCATTTCATGGAGTGGACCTTAAATTCAATTTTTAAAAAGTGATTGATTATTCCCCTAACATTCGTCCAATTACTGCCCCTGTGAGCATATATTGCAGGCAGGTCACTATTGTAGCTTGCCGGGTTTTTGCTGGGTGAGATTAATGATTACCTTTCTCCCTCAGTAGCATGTACAGTACTTTATAACACTATGAATGCTACCAATTAGTAGTAAAGTTTCCAGTCAAGTACCAGCTAGATTTTTCCATGTTCTCCATCATAAGTATGTGCTGTCTTCAACAATAGGGTCTTACCATCAAGTTAAGGAGGGTACCTGACTCTTGGGACTTTATTACTAAACCATTGCAGGACATGAATTAAGTCTCTAGAGTAAGTTTAAATTCCTTAGGGTAGCAGATTTCCACTTATGATGGACTATCTAGTTACCTCAGAATGTACCATAAAGTTATTAACAAAATTTACTTTCACACATTTGAAAGTCTGTTTTTAAGTGAGCAAAGAGAAAATGTAAGTTAGGTCTGTAATAGGAAAGTAATCATCATTATAGCAAATGTAGTTAATGTTAATCTCCCTAGGCTTAAAGAGAAATAAGAAAATATAAACCCAAAGATGTGCAAGAACACTAAGACTGCAGGATACTACAAGCAGAGGTGCAAAGACAAGGTCACGTGTATTGAGTAGTTGATGCTCACCCCAAAGTTCTCTATGGCTTCCAAGCTCCTCATTCCATCTCTCACCTTCCCAAAGACTACCTTACATCTACCTGAAATGCAAAGTTAAGTTTGTAACTAATAATAAATTCTAAGAAACAAATACATGTTATATGCCAGGTTAACTTAATATGTCAATGATTTTGTTTTGTTTCTATTTAATTTGTTAATGGATTTGGCTTTATGTCTGTTCATATGATCTATATGCATAAGGAGTGTATTAAATACCTAGTTTATAATTGCACATGTTTATGTGATTGTTATTCAAAGACAAAAATGTTAATCTCAGACTACATCCCCAGTGTGAAAATAAATAGAACTTTATAGTAATTGTCATAACTTGAGTTTACATTCTGACAGTATGGCATACACTTAGTCTTAAGTAAATTGGGGTCCCTCACCTTCCCCAAGGTTGGAGTGACTCATAGGATGAGGATGCCAAGATATGTGATGCATCCACGTTCTTCAGGGAACATTATAACCTTTCAGCTATGTTCACAGCTCATTTAGACCCCCACCAAAAGATCTATCACCAATTTCTCTCTGCCTACCACTGAGTCTGAGGGCTTTTTCTTCTTTCATTAAAAATTATTTTTCCGAGGGAACCAAGATGATGAGGGCCTGCACAGACACATTTTGAGTGGGGAAAGCATCTAGAACACCACAGACATATAAACACACTGAGCACAATCTGAGAGGTGTGAACCCACTGGGGCTCACCTGGAAAACCCAAGGACTAATGAAAGTCCAACTGTGAAAGCTGAGGAAGCAGGAGAGCTTCACAAGAAGAGCCAGTGGGTATGAGCCACTCAAGTACCCAGCTAGCAGCTCTGAACCCCAGACAGGGGTACTCACCAGTTTCCTGAGCATAGCTTCCATGCAGGTGTTCCAGCATCAAAAAGATGACCAGCAGATCCAGGGGAACAGTTATATTCTTCGGGGAATCATTATGGCGGCAACCCACAGCACATTCTGAGCTATGGGAGAACTGCAGGACCACCTTCGTACATCTCCAGCCGAGTGGCAGTCTGAGAGGTGCAAGCATATTTGGGATCACCCAGAAAGACTTTGGACATAAAGGTCCCTCTACTGGATATACAGTCACTTGGAAGAACAGTGTGAACAGACAAGGCAGTGGGCGGCATTTACTGCCCTGATACAGAGGCACTCAGGATTGATCAGTTCAGGGCCTGGACAGGCAGCTCCAACAACCAGACAGAGGTGCATCCCAGCTTCCTGAACACCCAGCTTCCACATGGTTGCTCCAGTACCCAAAAGAGAAGCAGCAGAGCCACAGGAATGGTAATATCAGAGTGGGCTGAAAGATAGTTAGTCAAGTTAAAAGGCGATGGTGAAGCTCTACTGAGTCCAAGCCCTGTGGATGGGTGGAGGTGTTTATAGAGGATCTCCATGCCAGTGCACCTTGCCCCTCCTCGACGGGATACCAGGTCTTCAGCATCTACATTTCCAGCCCCAGAGCAGTGGGTTCTTGGTCATTGCCTATTGGCTGAGTGACTCAGACTACAAGGGCTTAGTGCTTAGGGCCTAGAGACACAGAGTTGCCCTGGAGACCATCTAGGAGGAGCTACCTGGGAGGATGACAACAGACCAAACCCTCAGACCAGACACAGGAGCAGCAGGGGATCTGCAGCTCTAGCCTACAATCTGTGGTCCTCCAACCCCCCCACTGACATCACTAGGAAGACCTGCTGGAACTCAAGACCCTGCAGGCTAGAATGATACATCCCACCCCAATCTCCAACCTGAGTACCCAGTTGGGACACAACTGGAAAGGGTGAACTTTGGGTGGCCCACTGAGATCCAGCCCACAACACAAGACCCCATCTAGCTTGCATAGAGCTACTGACCACCAAGTTTGTATGGGGTCTACACCAAAAGTCCCTCCTTGGCACCAGTTCCAGAAGACACTAGGAACAATCAGCTATGGACAATCAGATGGCTAAAGGTCAGTAAAAGAAAAAAAACTGACAAAACTCAGGGAAATATGACTCCAACAATCTCAACAATGCTAATAAAGCAAGCCCTGACCATCTAACCACAGCTGAAACACATGAAAATGATGACAAAGCTATACTTATGACAATGATAGAGGCCTTTAAAGAAGAAAATAAATTCCTGAGGGATTTTAAAGAATCATACTTCTTCAATTGAAAGCAATGCAGAATTCTATTAGAAACCTCCAAGCTAGCTCAATCAAACAAGAGAGAGAAAAGGACAAAGCTATGAAAGATTTGCAGGTGAGGACATCTAAATTGGAACAAGAAATGTATAAAACAGTTAAAAACCTGAAATAGGAAATGGGAGCAAATAAATAAAACACAAGCAGAGACAATCCTCGAGGTGGAAAACAAAGAAAAGAGAACAAGAACTACAGATATGAGTATCACAAACAGGATGAAAGAGATGCAAGACAGAATCACAGGCATGGAAAATTTGATTGAAGAAACAAGTACGACAACCAAAGAAAATCAGAAATCTAAAAAAGATCTCACACACAACATCCAAGAAATCAAGGACTCAATGAAAAGATGAAACCTAAGAATTATAGGCATTGGTGAAAGAAAAGACTCCTGACTCCAAGGTCCAGGAAATATCTTCAGCAAAATCATAGAAGAAAACTTCCCAAACCTAAAGAAAGAGATACTGGTAAAATTCCAAGAGGCCAATAAACTCCCCAATAAAAAGACATGGGCTTACAGAATTGATTCATAAACAAGACCCATCATTTTGCTGCATACAAAAAGTGCATCTCACTAAGAAAGATAGACTCTACCTCAGAGTAAAGGGCTGGGAGAAGGTTTCCCAACCAAACGGTCCCAGGAAGCAAGCTGTAGTAGCCATCCTAATATCAAATAAAACAGACTTTCAACTGAAATTAATCAAAAAAGACAGGGAAGGACACAGCATACTCATCAGAGGAAAAATTCATCAAGATGACATCTCAATACTGAGTATGCCCCAAATACAAGCGCACCCACATTTGTAAAAGAAACTCTTTTGAAACTGAAACCACACCTCAATTCCCACACATTAATAGTGGGAGACTTCAACACCCCACTCACACAAATGGATAGGACATCTCGAGACAGAGACCAAACAGAGAAATAATGAGGCTAACAGAGGTCATGAACCAAATGGACCTAGCAGATATCTACAAAATTTTTCACCCAAACACACAAGAATAAACCTTTTCAGCACCTCACCAAACCTTCTCCAAAATTGACCATATAGTTGGACACAAAGCAAGCCTAAACAGATACAAGAAAATTGACATAACCCCATTGTATCTTATCAGACTACCATGAATTTAAGCTGGACTTCAACAACAACAGAAATAACAAAAAACCCTACGCATTCATGGAAACTTAACAACTCTCTACTCAATGAGCACTGGGTCAGAGAACAAATAAAGAGAGAAATCAAAGACTTACTAAAATCCAAAGAAAATGAAGGCACAAAATACCCAAACCTACGTAACACAACCAATCAAGAGAATGCCTCAGTAGGGGTGGTAACTACATGTAGTAGAATATATTTCCTAGTTGACTGGACATTGAGAATGTATGTCACACCTTTTAGTTTTCATAATTATTTTATTGTATTTATTGTTATTGTTACTGTATTGTGTTTATTGTTGTATTTATTGTTATTAAGAAAAGGAGCCTTTTGTTAGACTTAAAGGGGAGATGTGGAGGGAAGGTCTAATATCATTGCTTCTGATAGGTTGATTTCAATGCTGAGGACCTAGGTTTTTGGAAACAGGATCAATAAACTCCTTTGTGTTTCTGAGTTTATTCTGCTCCATCCTTACCCTGAGTGAAGACAGCAAAACTCCTCCAGCAATGTGAATGGGGCAGGTGTGGGAAGCTCACAGACTAGAGAAACACAAGAAGAAAAAGGTGGTTAGTGTCTCACCACACTCACCAAATTCACTGGGCATTCTCCCCTTATGAATACTTCTTTTAAATTGATTCCTGTGGTGTGGGTTTCTTTTTTGGTTTGTTGTGTTTTGGTTCTTATTTTTCATCTTTCTATCTAAGTCCAATGTTTGTTATGAGGGGGCTTCCCTCCTCAGAACCCTTTCACAATACCAGCACTTTTCTTTACATTGTTAACATGGGGCAGGGGACCTATGGCATCATCATGACTCCCAGCAAACATTTATCCTGTGAGGGACCATCAGTCTGAGGGTGTATGTTCCCTTCCTTGGTCTAATAATTTCTCCCTGTCCTCTATATGACTGTCCCACCTATCCACCCCAGGCTGCATTTCTTTGGCTGACTGAATAGCTCAGAGCACAAGACATCTGTCTCATGGTATAGCATGCAATGTACTTGTTCTCAGAGATCTTTTCTTACTGTGGAGTTTGCTCTTTAACACTTTCTTTACCTCGTGGATAGAAGTCTTGTCATTAAGGGTAACTGTATGTGTCACTGTCAAAGGGGAGGAAAAGGAGATTCTATCTCTCACTGTGAATTCAAGGGCACTTGACCCATGATGCAAAACAGTTCTGGGATCTTCTGACTGTGTGGCTCTTCATCATCCTGAGTTCAACATGAGGTAGAGGGGCTTGTTAGAGTTTCCACTCACCCCTAGAGGAAGCCTGTCAGGTTCCACACACAATACACTATCAGTGAAAATGCTCCTTAGTCATTCCCCTTCAATGAAGGACAAATTCTAAACTGTATTCCCCTCTTTCATTGCCTCTGCCATGGTTAGTTTTAAGCTTTCCTGTTCTTTTGGATTTTCAATGGAATTTTCAGGGTTTTTGTATTTGGCACATCTGATCTGGCATGATGAAAATCCCTAAGTCCTAGAGTCAAGATTTCCACTCATCTAACAAACACCAAATCTCCAGCTTTGTGCTATTTCCTGCTTCCATTTAAGGCAGCCCTCAATACAATCTATTCAGTTCTGCCTTTTAAGTACCTGGATCTGTTTCAAAATGAATACTTCCCTGAATTATAGGTTTTATTTGTATATCTTCAAACCCACCAAGAGATTTAGTAGTGAAAAGGTTAGCTTTATGCATTGAGAGGCCTCTATCTCAAGTAATATCAATAAATGTATATACATCCAGAGGTAAGTTAGCAGACACATGGGAAATGCTAAACATAAGATTTAATGAAATATCTGAAAGTGACCTTGGACTTCATAATTGGGATCTATTAAGATATAAAAAGGAAATTTCTAGGTTTCAGGTTTTGAAGAACTGTATCTACATCCTGTTCTACCACTCTGGGCAATTTTTCTGAGCCTTGGAATTCTAATTTATCAAGTGCAGACAATTATGTTCCCATAATGGTATGGAAATTAACATTTAGCTGAATGCTCTTAAAATACACAGGAGGTAAATATAAATAATAAATAAACAAATACATACATACATACATACTTGCCGGTAGTTGTCTCATGTAAGATCCCATCAATTTCAAATGGCAACATTCCAAACAACCTGGCTTGCTTAATGCAAAGATGATTTTACATGATGAAAATTTAGAGGTAGCAAAAGCTTCATCTACTTTGGGAAGGAAGCTGTGCTGGCTATTGAACCCAGAAGTTCATCCATGGTGAGACCACACCCTATCACTGAGCTACATCCCAGGTACAAATGCAGTCTAACACAGAAGCTCCTGATGCTACAAATCCATCAATCCTTTGAACTTGACTGAGTCAGCTTGTGTTACAAATGTTCCCATGTTGAAAAACTGGGCTTTTCCTCCATTTTACTGACAGGAATCTAGGGATTCATAATGATTGGTCTCTCTAAAACCAAGCAGTCAAGGAATCAAACCCTCTAATTGGTTGAACTCGGGACTTGGGAGAAGGATATAAACTTCCTTTAAAAGTTTAGAAACATAAGATAAAAAGCTTGTTGTTTCTGTGTTTTACCACAGCCTGTTGCTCCTTTGTGACAAAGAGCACCTGCCCCTTTGTCTCTTATCACCTGTCTCTTCTTTAAAGGAGTTATAAAGTCTTGCAATTATTAATGTCAAATACTTCTATTTGCCAGAGAAGGCAAGATACCACACACAAAACTTCCTTCAGTAATATCAGCATCTTCTCTTGACATGATCTCTCTCTCTCTCTCTCTCTCTCTCTCACTGTGTGTGTGTGTGTGCGTGTGTGTGTGTGTGTGTGTGCGCACGCGCGTGCTCATGCTCCTTGAAATTAGCAATGAACTCTAAGAACTGTCTAGCTGATGCTCCTGAACAAATAAAGAGGATCATTCCTAATCCCCAGACTTCAGACACAAGGGCTTAAGCATGCCCAAGATCTCAATACACTACACTAGCAGCCCTCACCTGAGCCCTGCTAGCTCTTCATTTGCATTCCTATTAGCCAATATGGTTGAATCTAGGAACTGTAATTTTCATTGGCTCTTTAAAGTTGGAATCTAAACCTAATCACCTCTATTTGGGATTCTCCTCTTATTCTTTCAGCTAAAAAAATGACTGAGAACAAAGAAGTGTAGCCTTTTTAATTCCAAGTCATTAGAACCATAACTGCATTTGGTTTTTGATCATGAGACATGTTGGATCTTGTCTGATATAACATTTATTCAAAAAGCTGTGTGTAAGCATCAAGCAAGTGTAAGTTCAGTCAGGATACCTTGCTGTAAGATGCTTCTCTTTTACTCTCCAAACTGAAGAAAGTTGAGTTGAAGACTAAACACATAAAAGTTACAAATGGTAGTTAGCATTTACTCAGGAAATAACAACTTTCTTTGATTCTATGGCCCTGGTGAGAAGGCTATGTATGCTACCTTGACTCCTGTTGTGGATCTTCAAATCTATATCTTAATACAGCTCTAGAGGATGGTAAAGAGGGTTTGGAAAATACAAACTAATAGTCATTCAAACATGTCATTTGTAAGGTACTAGCATAGTGTATAACAAATGTTTTCTACATTAACTGGAAATCAAGTTGATAAGAGACAAGCAATTTGTTTGTCCAAATATACAGAGATACATAGGTGGTCTTCAAAAACCTCAATAGATCTATAGAATATGGCATTCAAAGATGTTTTCTTAAGATTTTTTTATATTGAGACATGTCAGCTCCTGACAGCACCCCCCCCACACACATTTTGCTCCTAGTAGATGATCATCATCAAAGAATCTCCATTTGGAGATGGTTGCATTAGTGGAAAGCTTGTCTCGGGGTAAGAGAAATCCTTGCTTCAACTGTAGACAGAATGCTCTCTGAAAAGGACAAAATTTGGAAGCAGGTTAGTCGACAGCCTAGCTCTGCCAAGACGGGGTAGTTAAGTCCTTCATAATTCCTGCTTTACAATTAATGTCTGCCAGAGATACTAGACCAAAAGGCTGAAGATAGATGCTCTAATGTATTGAGAGAAATTGGGGACTGTCCAGGCAGCCAGTTGTCTTCCATTTCTTAGTTTTGGAAGCTGCTGGCTCTGCACTTTCTGTATATTCAGATATATTTATCCTTCTCAGGTCTCTTATGTGGTTGAAGACTAGATAGTTATAATCTCACAGTTAAATTTAAAGTTATGATTGAGTCCTGAATCAAAACTGAATAGATGAGGCTTTTCAGTAAAGTTGCAAGTAGGTCTGTGTTGGTTAGTCTTTTAAAACACTGCTGTATGCTGCATGTTGATGATGTTGTATTGTGTGTACCAACATTGTTTTAAGGTATGGATGCTTGTCTGAAAGTTCTGTGTTTAAAAAGCAAAATTGACCACAAAGCCAAAGGGAAATGCATGAAAACCTGGATAACAAGAACATGGTCTGGTAGTTTTAAAATGTGGTCCACATGTACCACTGATCTTGGATATTGAACCATATCCAAGAGAGTACCCAGAGATCAAAGCAGACAAGTGAAAATCCCCTTGAGGAATGCACACAAAAGTAACAATTTCTGGGGTTGCTTTTAAATCATGTACAGTACATGGTGGACCTGTTTAAGCAGACTTCTTTCAGCACATACCTTGCGTATAACATTGACTAAAAGAAAAAATACTTGGGTGTCTATCCATGTGCATGTGTGTGTGCTTGCATGCACTCATGTGTGTGTTTGCATGTGTGTCTGTGCATGTCTGTGTGTTTAATCACCGATTTTGCCACTTTATCAACCTTTTGTCATTCATGAATACACAAGGATCTCAGGAACAGTGTTAAAAAGATAAATCTTGTCTCTCATAACTCATTAACCCATAAGAGAGAGAGCACAAGGACCTGCTGCCAACACCAACCCCATCCAGTCATCAAGTTAAAAATCACCAGACTTTCTTTGGGACCACAAAAAAGTATGGAAAGTATGGTGAGAAAACACGCAATATACATTTCTCTCCAAATATTTTCACTGCACTTGCAGTCCACAAGAGTTAAATGCAAGAGTACGAAGAGTGGATAAGGAACACCTCTTTCAAGCAAAATAAGAGAAGTGTAGTGCTACTCTGTTGCTGTATCAGTCCAGCTTTGTTGTGATGTGTGAGACACTAGACAGAAAGAAAGGCAAGTCTACTCAATGTCAGTATTCCATCTTCATGAAGCTGCCACAACTCAGAAGATCTGAATTCTCTAACCATTCTTGGAGACTTCACTCCATCCATAGAGCCACCAAAGACATGAGAAAACTGTAGATCAATAGTTCAGATGTGGGAAAAAACACAGAACACTAAGTCAGCCACCAAATGCATCATCTTCTCAAGGAGAATTTTAAAGCAATAATATATTTCATCTTAGTTTTTTTTTTTTATAGTTACAAAACTTAAAAAGTAACTTAGCAGGAAGAAGTTAAAAAAATCATGTGGAAATTAATCCCCAAGCTTTGAAAGAAATAATCATGAAATTGAAGGGGCTACTGAAAAGATATCTTAAGGCCAAAACCAAAAATAAGAAACAGCAAACACATCACACAAAAATGTATGGAATACAGAAGAGGCAGCTCTAAGAGGGAATAGATGCTAGCCTCAGAGAAAACATCAAAGAGCTGGAAATGTCGCTGTTAGCATCCTTCCTTAGCATACACTAAGTCCTAGAATAAAAGGAGAGGAGGGAAGAGGAATTGTTCAAAATGACAACAAAAATGTATTTCAAGAAAATGAAGAAAGAGGAGGAGTAGGAGTGGAAGGAGAAAAAGAAGAGGAAATACTACCAAGCTTATTTTAAGCCTTAATGACAGAGCCAAAAATGTCTGCAAGGCAGGCAGGAGGAAAGAAAAACTAGATGGAGGAAGGAGAGAGAAAAGAGTAGTAGAGAGAGAAACACTAACCGTGCAGGGTCAATATCTCTGATGGACATAGAAAAATCTCCAACAGAATACTAGCAGACTGAATTCTGGAGCACATTAAAGGATAATTTACTAGGATCAAGTGGGAGTCCTACACATTCAATGATAATTCTACATACATAAAGTTGTAAGTGTGAAACATCACATTAACAGAATGAATGATGAAAATCACATTGCCATTTCAACAAGCTGCAGAACAGGAATTTGACAAAATTCAATAACCTTGTGATAACAATTTTCAAACCCCTTGATGTGGAGCAAATGTATCTCAACACAGTAAGGTTCACATATGACAAAAACACAGCTGATACCATATTCAACAGGGAAAAGTTGAAAGTTTCCTTCTAAGATGCAGAATCTCTACTCAACACATATATCAGAGGTCTTAGAGTAATTAGGCATCTGAGAAAAATAAATGTGCATATGTTAAAATTAAAGAAACTAAATTGGTCCAATTTGCTGATTACATGATCTTACATATAGAAAATGCTACATACTCCATCCACAATTACACACATACAAATGCATACACACAACAGTCAGAAATAATATATTCAGTAAAGCTGCACAATATGACAATCAGCATACAAAAACCAGCCATATTCCTATGCGCTAACAGTAAACCATATGAAAATGAAATCAAGAAAGCAATTCCACTTACAATAGCATAAAATGCTCAGGAATAAATTTAACCAAGCAGTGAAATATTCTACAGTATACTTGATGAAGGATATAACTGAATGAAAAGAAACTTTGTGTTCAAAAAGACAAAAAGTGTGATGTGGGGAAAAGAAAGTCTTACAAACTACTGGTGGGAATGTACATTCATACAGCCATCATGGAAAACGGTACAGATATTCTTCAAAAGTGGATAATAGATTACACATGCTTTAGCAATTCCACAACAACGGGTGTGTGTCCAAAGGAAAGCAGTATGTTGAAGTGACATCTACACTCCCATGTTTATTGCATTTCCCAGATTTATTATAGTATTGTTCACAGTATTTAAGGTACAGAATGTAAGTAATCAGCAGGTGAATGCATAAAGCTACAATGGCGTAGACACTGTAGACATAGTCACTAAAAATACAGAGATACTATGATTTGTGAGCAGATAGGTAAACCTGGAGGGTACTATGTCTAGTGAAATAATCCAGACATGGCAAGAACAAGACCACGTGGTCTCGCACATGTGGAAGGTACAAAACTGACCCTACAGAGAGAAGGGATGAGTTCAGAGTATGGTAGCATGTAATTAGATTAAAGGCCTACATTGAAACAGATCTTTCACGTGGCAGGTTAACTATAATTAATAATAATGCATATCTTCAAAATGCCAAGTGAGTAGATTCTAGGAGTTCTCATTACAAAAAAATAACCCTTCAGGCAAATGAATATGTTAAGTATCTCTACACAGATATTAGACATTACATAGATATACATATATTTCAAGATATCATGTTGTATTTGATAAACATGATTTTATCAATTGATTAAAAAATTAGTAAAAACCCCAAAACCCTAATGTTGTACAAAAGATTGATGAAAAATAAGAAGGAACTGGAGAGAACAGAAATGAAGAAAGTGAAACTTCATTTTTATTTTCCTTTCCATTTTAAAAACAGTGTAGATGATACTGTTCACCACTTTCTAAAAAGATAAGGGGTCTATCCAGTCCTTGATTTCTACAGTTATAATTTGAGAATGAAGAAATCTTCATTTCTTAAAAGCTAAGTAAATATATCTCTCAAAGTAAATAAACTTAATTCAGTTAGCTGGAGTATTTATAGAATCTTCTCTCTCTCTCTCTCTCACTCTTTGTGTGTGTGTGTGTGTGTGTGTGTGTGTGTGTGTGTGTGTGTGTGT
>CAJQZJ010032188.1:12888131-12913968 GCA_907164525.1 Lophiomys imhausi
AAAAAAATGGCTGGCCATTGATGGCCAGCTCTCTCCCTGAAGCAGAAAGAAGCCGGTGAGCAAAGAAAGCCTGAGCAAGACACCAAAAGGCCAAGGACTGGACCCTGTGGCTCAGCTTTTGCCTGGAGGGGTTTGATCTGTCCGATCAGTGGCCTAGGGGAAACTGTGCCTGGCTTTAGGACTGAGGCAGAGCAGCTGAGTTCCTGATTCAAAAGAAGTAAGTTGGCCTGCAGAATGCTGGGGTCTCCCACAGAGAAGAAAGCATGAAGCCTTATTTAAGGTGAGACTGCAATAACCAACTTACCCTGACGAACTGCATCTGAGAGATCCAGAAAAAGGACTGCTAAGTGTGTTAAAGAATCTACAACAAAGACTGTGTTCCTGATGACTGAGGACCTGCCCCAGAGACTCTATCATTCTAAAAGGTTAGAAAAATAATTATCAACAGGTTTAGTGGATAGATTAAAGGGGTTGTAGGAATTTATAGGATTAATAGTTAAGAAATTGTTGGTGTTTGTTATAAGTGAATTTAGTAATAAATAAATAAGTGTTAAATAATAATTTAAAAGTTCGGTTACACTGTCCTTCTTCCATTGTGCCGTTTTGCTAACACCAATACTCTTCAAACTCTTTCAACAAATAGAATCAGAAAGAACATTGCCAAACTCATTCTGTGAGGCCACAGTCACCCTGATTCCTAAACCACACAAAGACCCAACAAAGAAAGAGAACTTCAGACCAATCTCCCTCATGAACATAGATGCAAAAATACTTAATAAAATACTAGCAAACCGAATTCAAGAACACATCAAAAGTATCATACACCATGATCAAGTAGGCTTCATCCCAGGAATGCAGGTATGGTACAACATATGAAAGTCTATCAATGTCATTCACTATATAAACAAGATGAAAGAAAAAAACCACATGATAATCTCGCTAGATGCAGAAAAAGCATTTGACAAAATCCAACACCCCTTCATGCTAAAAGTTCTGGAGAGAATGGGCATACAAGACCGTACCTAGAAATAATAAAGACAATATACAGCAGGCCAGTGGCCAACATCAAATTAAATGGAGAGAAACTTGAAGCATTTTCCTCTAAACTCAGGGACAAGACAAGGATGTCCACTTTCACCATATCTCTTCAATATAGTACTTGAATTTCTTGCTAGGGCAATAAGGCAACTAAATGAGATCAAGGGGATAAATATTGGAAATGAAGATGTCAAACTATCCCTATTTGCAGATGATATGATGGTATACATAAGTGACCCCAAAAAAATCCACCAGAGAACTCTTACAGCTGATAAACACCTTCAGCAAAGTGGCTGGATACAAAATTAATTCAAAAAAATCAGAAGCCCTTCTTTATACAACAAACAAATGGGCTGAGAGATAAATAAGGGAAACAACCCCCTTCACAATAGCCACAAACAACATAAAATACCTGGGGGTAACTCTTAACGAAGCAAGTAAAGGACCTGTACAACAAGAACTTCAAGCCCTTGAAGAAAGAAATGGAAGAGGCCTTTAGAAGATGGAAAGATCTCCATGTTCATGGATAGGTAGGATCAACATAATAAAAATGGCCATTCTACCAAAGGCAATATATAGATTCAATGCAATTCCTATCAAAATACCAACACAATTTTTATAGACTTGGAAAGAGCTATTCTCAATTTCATATGGAACAACAAAAAGCCCAGAATAGCTAAATCAATTATATACAATAAAAAAAAACATCTGGAGGTATAACCATCCCAGATTTCAAGCTGTACTACAGAGCAATAGTTGTAAAAACAGCATGGTATTGGTATAGAAACAGACCAGTAGATCAATGGAATCGAATTGTAGATCCAGAAATAGACGCACACACTTATGAATGCTCATTTCTTTACCTCACTCTTGAGTTAGTCCCACATTTGAGCTCTTCTAAGACAAGATGGTTAGTGTTCTTTGGATCTATCCTCCACATATGACTTGAGCAATTATGCTCTTTCCCTAAAATCCTAGGAACTAACTAGAATTTAGTTGTAGCTTAAAATTCAAGTTGGTGATAAAGCTCTCAACATCCAATGTAACATCTTGGACTTGATCAAGGGCAGTGGTTTTCAACCTTTTTAATGCCATGACCCTTTAATACAGTTCCTCATGTTGTGGTGACCTGCAACCATAAAATTATTTTTGTTGCTACTTCATAACTGTAATTTTGATACTGTTAAAAATCATAATGTAAATATTTGTGTTTTCTGATGGTCTTGGACAGCTTAAGAAAGGTTCATTTGACTCAGAAAGAGGTCGTGACCCACAGGTTGTGAATTACTGATCTAGGGTCTTAACTCTATAGAAGATATTGTCATTACATGACATATTTATGTTTGGTGTTGAGTTTGATGCCACATCTTCAAAGAACTCAGAAAACTTTCATCACTTTAAATTCAAATTCTTTGGTCCTCCACCAGTTGCTGGCAAGAATATTCCAAACTAGCAGAAGTAACCAGTAGGTTTCAGCTGTTAAAACCTCTCTACAGAGTGCTAGTACACACCTCTCTGGTATTGTTTTTCCAGTTTATGAAATTTTAGCAAACTTAAGCTTTCGTGTTTTCAACTAGTGGTCTGACAAGGCATACACTAGTGGCAATTAATGGAGTATTAACTGTTGCTTGTATTTATTTATGTGTTTAATTACTACTTTTATTATTCCCAAATGGTGATTCCTTACCTAATGAGCATACTCTTAAGAGAGTAATATCTAGTTTGTGCCAAATTATAATGAAGGATAAGCAGTTTAAATCAAGTGTCTGCCCCTCACACAACTCCACAAGTGTATACTTAAGTGCTCATTTTAAAAAATAAAACAAATATTTATCATAGGGCAGATTAGAAATTGTATATGCAATAAAAAAGATGAAGTTTATTGTAATTGCTTGCTAGCTACAAGCTGGTCACCATGGAGGTATCTGTCAATCAAGATAAGTATTCTCTAGAAGCTCAGTAAATGCTTGCCCAGGCTAAAGTAATCATGCAAAATCATGACAGAATGAACACCCAGTGAGTGTTTATGTACATATAAAGCAGAGAAAATTGCAAGTTGAAGTGACATCAAGCTGGGAAAGAAAAGAAGGCCACATTTGCAGTTAAGAATGTAGATAGTGGGCCTATACTTCCTGGATTCTGTTCCACCCTGTAATCCACAAATTTGTGATCAATCACTGGGCCTAAGTTTCCCCATGTATAATATAAAATGATAATAATAGTAATAACAAACACTTCATGAAATTGTGAACATCTGGTCATATATGTAATATATATAAATAATAATGACTATAGTTTATGCTTATTTCTTGGATATAGTCTCTAGGGTATATTGCATGCTAGCCATATTTTTTCTTTCTTATTTCCATTATATCTGTACTGACAGGCTGGCCAGTATATCAAGTCATCAGAAGGCTGCCAAATCTAAAAACATGCAGAGGTATACCTCTGGATGTATCTATGAAGACATTTCTGGGAAGGGTCAGCTGAAGACAGTAGCTCATTCCCCTAGAGTGGAAGACACCTTTCCATAGCTGCTGGAGCAGTCTGAAGAAAACAGTAGGCCTTCCTGTCTTTCCTTCTTGCTGTTGAGTAGTGTCCACACCATTTTTCTTACAGCTGCTGTTATCCTTCAACTGGCATCAGAACCCAGCTTCTTCAGTCTGCTAATGTAGACTGCAGATGAGTGGCTCTCCAGAAATCCTTCAGGCCTTCAGTACCAGGTTGGGACTGCTAAGGGATCCATATGTGTGGACTGGGCAGATGCCAAGTTCTCAGCTTCTCCATCATGCAGACAGGTGGTATTGGCCTATGTGGTCCATGTTATGTTAGTCAATCTAATAATATATTAATTCTAGCAGTTCTGTTCCTCTATTGAATTCTGACTAATACTGCCACGTAACATTAAAATTAATGGCTTCTGCTATGATCTGTACCTCAAATGATCCTCCAAGACTCATGTGCTAAATACTTGGTGCCATATGATGGTTCATGGGAGCTACTGAACCCTCTAAGAAGTAAAGAAAGTGAGATCACTAGAGGTGTGCCCTTGCAGGAGGTACGGAGACCTTGGCTCTGCCCCTACTCTTAGGTTCTTGACCATAAGATGATCACTTTTCTCTATCAAGTGCTTCAAAGATTCTGCTTTATCAGAGTCCAAAAACAATAGAGCCAAGCAACCACAGACTGAAACTGTGAGCAAAAGTAAATCTTGCCTCTTTTTAAGCCAATGTTCTTAGGCATTTTGTCACAGTGATAGAAAACTGACTGATATTATCTGCCCCCTAGAAGTAAGAGGGAGGGATCCTTCCCCATCAAAATTGTTCCACAGCATGTTCCACTGAGTTAGTTTGTGATAAAACCCGCATCCTAGTTCCAGTTGGCCTAGGACACAGGACTCTTTCTTCCTCATCTAGCTCTTCAGTGCTCATTTACTTTGCCCCAAATTTACCCTCACCAACTTCGAAACCTTTCCTAGTGGTTATCTCAAAAAAGGAGGCCCATCCAGTAGGTCTCCAGTGGATGTGGCTGCTAAAAGCAGCACCATCCAATGGGCTGCGATGTGGACATGTGTATTTGTGTTGTCTAGTAAGATGGCCACAGGCCACATTGGATATAAAAGATATGGTAGATGTGAATGAGGAACTGGACTTTAATTTTGCTTCATTTGAATCAATTTAAATAGTCTCATGTGGCTATTTCGACAGGGTAAGTCTGAGGCAGATGGGGTTGGTCTTGTTTATAGCTTTACATTTTCTTGATCCTCATAGCATTGATAAATGACTTTATATATATATATTTTTTTTTCACTCAAGCACTGAAGAGCTAGACGAGAAAGGAAGAGTCCTGTGTCCTAGGCCAACTGGAACTAGGATGGGGGTTTTATCACAAACTATCTCACTGGAACATGATATGGAAAAATTGTGATGGGAAAGGATCCCTTCCCTCTTGCTTCTAGAGGGTAGATAATATCAGTCAGTTTTCCATCACTGTTGTATCACTATATATCAGCTTAAGTGTGTATTTAAGTATATATGTTAAGGCAAAAAGAGCTCAGTTAGTGTCTGCCAAGATGGAAATAAACCATATTATGGCTAGGGAGCAAGATGGAATAAGAAATTATAAAGCTTCTTTGATAAAAATTACAGATGGAAGGGAAAAGAAACCATATGTGAAGATAACTAATATGATAATAATAGACAGAGTAACCTCATAGGAAGTTGTTTGGGCAACTGTTCAGAAGGTCCTAATTAGAGATTATTTTGAGGCAAAGAGTAGTAATGCATGCCTTTAATCCCAGCACTTGGGAGGCAGATGTAGGTGATCCCTGAGTTTGAGGCCAGTCTGGTCTACAGAGCAAGTTCCACGACAGCCAGGGATACACAGTGAAACCTTATCTCAAAAACCCAGGAAAAAAAAAAAAAGAGAGAGTATTTTGAATTTGATATTCAGCCTGATCATAGAATTGAGTAGACAGAGAGATTTGATGTGGCTAAAATAAATATAATACCTAAGTTTAGATTAATTAGGGGATGGAGGTATTGTTATGGGAATTCATAGGGCAAATATTAGTGATAAGAATAAAGTTGGGACAATAATAAATAGTGAAGTAAAGGTTGTGGGGTAGTTTGTAAAGATTCTTTGAAAAATAATTTTATTGCATCTGCTAATGGTTGAATAACTTCATAGTGTCCTACAATGTTAGAGCCTTTTTGTGATTGTATACAGCCTAGGAGTTTAGGTAAGAAATGCTATGGAAATAATAAGAAATAGACTAATGGTGAAAAGCATTGTTAGGGAGAGGTTTTAACCTCTGTAGAGCCAAGTCAAAAAGTACTTGTCAAAGGACCAAAGCATTTTAATAGTTTTATTTGAATAATTTCTGTGTCTAGTTCTGTGCTAATTATTGTAGTATACAGAAACACAGTGTGGAATTGCCAGTTTTTAAGAATTTCACCATGTTTTTGGAGATGTGATTTCTTCTAAGAGTATATGAAAACAGTATGAAGTAAAATGATTTCCACGGATGTTGAGAATGGGAGAGATATAAATTGGTTGAAATGGCTGAGAGAAGTTTGGTGAGTGAAGATGGGAATTAAATCATAAGGCCTGAAGGGCATGAAGTACTCATCTACCTGGATATGTTCATGACGGGCATCATTTAAATTATACAGGTAAGCCTTTCAACAAAGCATAGGAGTTTAGTTCAAATTCAATGCATAGAGCAACTGTTTATTAAGCATCCTGGGTGTACCTGATAGGGATGTGCCATTGGGAGCTTATGGTTTGTTCAGACACATACAGATGACAATTTCATGAGGAGTAGGAAATCTGCTTTATGTGTGAAAGACTTGTTTTGCTATATTAATAACTCAGAATGTCCTAGTAAATGAGGAAGCAAACACAGAAATAATGTAAAAATCTCATGAAATGTCACTGGTACTATGTAGATATCTAGGGCTGTATAATTAACAGTAAACTTTATGCCTGCAGTTTCACTGTCCTGTATTACTCCTTAAATTTTTTAACTTTATTAATCAATGAGTTGATTGGGATTACAAGGGCATCCATAAGAAGCTATAGAAGCATGAGTGACTTGAGCAATTAAAATATTTTAAGAAAGATTCTCAGGGATTGAACCAAAATTTTATCATTAAAAAACACTTATAAGGCCTCTGGAAGCTTTTATATGACATAGTCTAAGCAGTAACTTTGAAACAAAAATCCTAGAATCACAGAATCAAGTTATCCTCTTAGTATTAAAGTTTCAGTTTTGGAATGTTAAATTTTAAAACTCAGGAAATTCATATAATGGCAGCACCCTACTCTTTCTCTCTTAAAAGGAAAATGTTTTAATGGTTTATAAGTTTAAACAAAATAACTCGGTTTTTGTCTCCAACTTTTGTACTGAAATAGGGAGCTTTGCATTCAGAGTTGACTTTATGTCCCACTCAGAACAAATGAATTAAAATTGCTGAATGTGTTTTAAACAAAATGCCAGGTGATAGACACATGAAAAGTTGAGAAGTACATCTCTAAGAAACATCAAAATATTACTCAACAAATTGGAAAATATGGCACCAGGTTAACTCAGCTCTACATATTTAATCCATTCAAAGCCAACAACATGTAAATTTGTCAGTATAATAGACAGGAATATTTTTTTTAAGTTGAAACCACAAAAGATTTCTAATAGGTGCTGACATTTCTTCTTCCTCAAATAAAAGTTGAAAGACCACTTAAAATACCTATTCCCTTTGAGGGCATAGTGGCATGAATGTTATAAAAGTAGCCCACAGTTTTCTGACTCTGCTTAAGGGCTGCCCATGGAAAGAAACACATGCCTGCTACTGTAAATCTGGCCAATAATCCATGACTTTGGAGCTCATAGGCTTCATGAATGAAGCTACTAATATTGTTTTGACTAATAGACATCCTATTAAATTGATTTCTAAATTTATATTTATATAGATTGGTGTATTTCCCAGACTTCATCATAGAAGTTTCTTGCTGCAATGAACAGTGGTTAATGTAGAAAACCACAAGGGTCAAAATACAGAAAATAAATATCTTTGGTGCTCAGTCCTAAATAGGATATCTATATTTCATCCTTTCACCTCAAGGATCAGGGAATATCAAGGAAGTAGGATAAGAAAGATTCAAAGAACCAGAGATCAAGAAGGACTGGGAAGAAACAGTGAGTTCTGGACATCACAGGGCTGATGCACTCATTAACTCATTAGTGGCTATGGTTGCCTGCATGTGACCTACACAAAATTAAGCCTCTTAGTATTCCAGCATGAAGTATAGAGAGGCTTGTGAGCTCCCACCCCTAGCTGAGGAACTTTTCACAGTTGATGGATGCCAAGGTGAGAAAGAATCCATTTTCTTTAAGCATGTGGCCTCTGATAGGTAGACTATGTTTCAGTGAACAGCCCCACACATATGAGTACATGGGTAGCACAATTTTGAGCTTGTGAGATATTTTTAAGGGAATAAATTAGGAAGGGGATTGGAGGTAGATCTAGGATAAGTTCGGGGAGAAATGTATTATAAGGATGTATGAGATTCTAAAGAATTAACTAAAATGCTTTATTTAATAATTTTAAAATGCCACTTTAAGGAGGTGACACATTGCTTCTTATCCAGTTCATTCTACATAACTCAGGTTTGCCATCATTTCTATTAATTGTTTATCTTCAATAGTAACAAGCATAACAAACAATGAGCTTCATGATGAAGAGAAAATTGGAAAGAAAAAAGAAAGAAATGGAACAGGAGAGGAGAGAAAACCTTGAAGACAGCAAGGTCAAGGGCTGTAGCTGTTTGGAATCCCAGAGTCCACACTTAGTTCTTGGGGTACTGCTCTTGAGAAGGCTGTTCCTCCTACACACACTGCAATAAACTTCCCAGTGATGTGGCAAGGCTAGAAAAAGGGACCTGGGCTAGAGACACACTATAAACATTTTCTAGAACAAATGAGACTAAGTCCATTATTAATAAAACTGGAAGCCTCTATACATTAATTGATATGCTAATTTTCCAATACTAGACTAGAAGCACATCTTTAGCTTGGTGTGATTAATAATAAATATCAAAGCGGACATACCTTACAGTTGTTATCATTATACTTTTTCCTTCTTGTTATTCACAAAGTACCAACTGCTTATGAGAAACAAGAAGTAAAACCACTGCTCAAATATGGAATCTTGCTTTTATGTAAAATCAAGTGCATTGAAATTCAAATCCAGTGTCACTGGTTGATAATCTGTGATGAGGTATGGATAATTTAATATAAGTAACCAAAATATAATTGTATAAACAACAGGAAAACATTTAAAACAACTCTAAAAATATGGTATGCTGATAAGTGTTTAACAACTTGCTCTTGTAGGGGAGGCCACCACATACAGTGTTATCAACTGTCATGAGATAAAGTCAAAATGTGGTGGACTTTTAAGCTACCAGGAGGGGAAAATATGTGAAGTTGGTTCTTGGGAGGCTATAAAAGTATAAAAATCACTCCAACACAGCTTGCAAAGGAGAACATGTATAGAACTTTCTAGCTACCAACAGGCTAATCAATAGTTGATAATTGAAACTTGACAATTGTTCAGATATATGTGTGTTAGCATGAAAGACCTAGTGTTTTACTGTTATTCATCATCAAAGATGGGCAGGACAAAGTTTAAGCTTTACATGAATAAGTATATGAATTTTGAAGTCTGGATTCCATTTTTAGCATATCAAAAAACCTTCAAGTTCTTATGTGTTTATATAGACTTTTAACTACCAACCACTCTTCTGCTGGGGTTTTTAATGCCTGCTAGAGATGGAGAATGCTCTTATATGTTTTGCTTTCTTGTATATCTTCTTATGAGTTTTTGTCAGCACAGTTGATGTAGTCATGAATTCTGCAGAGAGAAATACAGCCCTGGCCATGAATATGTACATTTTGGGACACTTCATCATAATCTTGGCAGAAATATTCCTTGAGATTGGCATATAGATTAAAGTTGAAGTGGTTGCCTCAAAAAATAATTTTAAACTGACATTTATGCCATACACAAAACAAGTTTTAAAGTTATTTATCATCTTATTCTCCTCATAGAAACTACTGTTACTTATGAGTACAGTTTAAAGCACCAGAAATCTCCAAGCCTGATAGCCACACATTATGTTCAACTATAATGACAACATCTACCATGCAGTTAATGCAACAGACATGAAGGTGAGATTTCTCATTTAAAGCAATATCTCATTAGCACTTACTTACAAGGTATCTCTTAATATTTCAAGGATATATTAGCAATAACACAATAAAACAAGACAATATTACAGGCAGGCAATTAAGACTTCCATAAAACCTAAGGCCAAGGTGTGAGAGAAAGTGCTGACCATTATAAGAAAGGCGAACGTGACTTAACAATATTAATCATAGTATCAGCTCTTCACATTACCCAGACTGAAAACAGAACCAAGGACAGTAAGGTAGAAAAAAAATCTATTTTTGAAACATAAATATTTCTTAGACACATATGTTATTATCTCTACCCTGTAATGCTTGAAACTCTGAGCTTAAATCTCTCCCTCCTACATTCCTTAGCATCTTTCTACATCCTTTCAGAGTAAGTAAATCCCAACAACATCAATCACAAAACTGGGTAGGAAATATGAGGGAATAGGTAAGGGCAGAAATAATTAGACATGACACAGTGTCTGTTGTGGCAGGAATGAGAAACACCCCCTATAGGGTTATATATTTGAACACTTGGTCCCCAGTTGGTGGCACTGTCTGGGGGAGGTTATGGAACCTCTAGGGATTGGAGCCTTCTAGAGAAGGTACATCACTGGGGCAGATTTTGAAGGTTTATAACATCCTCCCCACCCTCCACCTACTTCCACTGTACAGAAGAAAATGTGATTACCTAGCTCCCTGATCCTGAGACCATGCCTGTCTGTCACCATGCCTTCTATACTATTATAGACTCTAACCTTCTGGAACCATAAACAGAAATAAATCATCTCTTTCCTAAGTTGCTTTTGGTCATCATATTTCATCACAATAGAAAAGTAAAAGAAGAAATAAATATTCTTAGTAAATTTAATCACAGCTTTCAATGTCCTCTAAAGTAATGAAGGGGGGGTACTCACAGATTCATAGCTGCTAAAAATGGGAATTTATATAGAATTTTGGGTTTTTTTTAATTTCTCTGTTCCAACAAGAGATCTTGGGAGGAGACTTGATCCAAATATGATGAAGCACATAAGCCACATTAATGGACCTGAATGACACCAAACATCAGATTTGTGCCTCAGATAGTTTTATATGTCAACTTAATTGGGCTTTGGAGTACTCAGAGCTTGTAAAACATTATTTATAGGTGTGTGGGTGAGGGTGGGGGAATGTTTCCAGAAGAAATTCATCTTGAATCAGTAGAATAAATGAAGTCCTGCCCCCAGCCACTTTGGGTGGGCATCATTCAACCCACTCAATGCCTGATTTGCTTTCTCTACTTGAGTTGGAACAGCCACCTCACCTACCTCAGATATCAGAGCTACTTACTCCAGGGCCTTAAGTCTCAGGCTTACATCATCATCTCATGCCTTTAGGCTCAGATGAGACATTTACTGTCTCTAGAACTATCAGAAAAACCCAGAAAAATCAGCTTCCAGGCGATAGATTATGGAACTTCTCAGACTCCATAACTACATGAACTACATGAGCTACACTCACAAAAAAAAAAAAAAGGAAAGAAACTCTATCTATACCCAGTTGCTCCTATTTCTCTAGACCAATCTTGGCTGATGCAGCTTAAATAAATGTTTCATTTACCATGTATGATTAAAGGAGAAATGTAAATATGAAAAAGCAAAATATAAAATTTTATACCAACAGGCTTACTATTGACCACAATGTCAAAAAGAAACTGCCAGTAAATGTAAAAGACATAGACAAATAAAAGCAAAGCCAGCAGTTATTGTAAAAGCTTGCATGCAATGAAAGAAGGAAATGGATGAGATAATGGAGATTTTTGGGAAAACAGAATAGCAGAAATTAAATCGCATTGAGGGAATAAAGACCAAGAATGGTGCTGCAGCAAATTCAAAGAGCAATGTGGATAGTAACTTGAAAGGATAACATGCTATTCTCAAATGAGGAGCCTACACAGATGTAAAGATACAACTAACAAAGAAAGAGACTAGACAAGGGATATTTAGGTTGGTAGTGATGTTTAGTGATGCAGTGCTTAGTTTTAACTGTTAACTTGGTAGAATCACCTGGAGAGAAAGTCTCAATGAGGAACTGTCTAAATCATATTTGCCTACGGGCATTCTGGAAGGAGAGAGTTTATCTTGATTACATTAATTGCAGTGGGAAGACCCCATCCTCTGTGGGCCATACTGTTTTCTGGAATTGGTCTTGGCCTGTGTAGTGGTGGAGAAGGTAAGGTGAGCACTAGCATTCGTGCATTCCTTCCCTCTGCTCTTGACTGTGAATAGAACCCCTGCCCACCTGGACTTCTACACAGTGATGGAGCATAACCTGCAGCTGAGTCAAAGAAACCTATTCTTTCTTAAGTTGCTTTTTTTTGTGTGTGGGTATTTTGCAACAGCAACAAGAAAGTAGACTAGAACAAGTGACATTAAAGGAGAAACTAAAACAAAAAATTGTGAAGATGACAAAATTAAAAGGAAAATATCAAAGCTACCATTTAATAAAGTCCTTAAGTTGAGAAAAGAGAATGTCAAAGGGCTCCTCAAGAAACTCAATGGAACTTTGAATAATCAGGGTAAATGGAAATTGTAAAGTCTTACAAGCTTTTGAGTAAGTTTATCTGTACCTAAATGAAATGACGGAGCCAGTTATCCTTTCATTACTAGCAAATGGTTGAAAGAAAAATTCAAAGAAGGATTATGTCTCTTGCTTCAGTATTTCAGTGTCTTCAGCTCACATGGCCCTGTTGCATTAGGCCTGAAGTAAGACAACATGTGATCACAGAGTATGCAGTGGAGTCTATTCACCTTTTTGGTGCACAAGAAACAAACACTGATAGAAAAGGGCCAGGAACAAAATACTTTTCAAAGGCACTTTTCCAGTTACCACTACTTAAAAAAGTTTCAAGAGCCGAGGACCAATCATATTTTGTAAAGAATGACCTCCAGGTGTGTTTCCCCAAAAGGAGATTCTGAGGTAATTATTTACTCCTCTCAGGGAGCACTAGGAAGAAAATAGCAACATGAAACCAGGAAGAGTAAGTAAACATTAAAGTCATCTTTCTTTACCGAGCTAGTCATAGCGGTGGGCAACTGAGGCTCAATTCCTTTAAAGAAATGTAGGAACACAAAGCACACAGCAACCTTCTTACCCAAGAGATGAACAAAAAGACAATTATCCTGAGTTGCTGTTCATCTCTGGCTAAAATGGGGCAAAGTGATATGAACTCTGTAGCCCAACCCATCAGCCTAAGTGCTGAGAGCAGTTTTCAGACAAAAGGTCACAAAAGATTTTGCTCAGAGCCCATTGGCATACCCTACAGTAGTGAGTGATTGAGGCATGTGGGAAGGCTCTGATGACATTGACTAGCAAGCATCTATTTAACTTAAGGCTTCCCTTCTACAACAGCAAACATGCCAACTGCTACTACTACCATCTCAACCACAGAAATGAGAGGAACTGGTGAATTAGTGTCAGTCATGTTTTAAAGAGAAAATAATCTTTCAAAATGTGTGTTTATTAAACTTTTCCAATGATAAATGAAACACCAGGTTCTATTTATAAACAAGATCTCAGAAATGTCACTTAGGAACTGTGTGTTGAAGGCTAGTTGACAGCTTACAGGACTTTTGAGAAGTAGTGGTACCTCTAAGAGGTGAGGTCTAGTAGAAGGAAGTTAAGCTATTGAGAATGTGGGGTATCTTGGTAGGAACCCTAATATCTCTTCCTATTTCCTCCACTAATTCCCTCAAACAGTTCTATAGCAAGTACCTATATGATACTTCCTTATGAATAAACAGTAATCTTGCTGATGGAATTATAGCACGATAAGATCACACTCTTTATTATCATATTGCTCAGAAGTTATCTTGGGAGCCTCACAACTATTGTGTTATTAATGGTAAAAGACAGGCAGAGCAGTGGGGCAGTCATACGTTCTGTAAAATTTATGATAAAGGAATGCATTTTATGGACAGAACTTAACGGACATAAATACATTCTAATTTCCATTCACTAGGCACATGGTGTACTAGTAAATTCTGAATAATGCTAGGCAACACTTCTCCACTGAGACAGACACTCCTACTACCTTCCCTTTGGTACATCACTGACTGCTAATGACATTGATTTTACAGTGGTTGGCACTATGGGAATCCCTGCTGTGCAGAATTGTGCTCTTTTTTTTTTTGTTTGGGGGGTTGTTGTTGTTCCTAATAACTCCATCTGGACTTGTTATGGAAAAGCAGATCACTTGCCTAATACAGATGACCCTACAGATGAGAATGATAAGCAAGCGTAGGCTCTGGAATACAGCAAATGAGATCCTCATGATAGAATTCTAAGGATGCACTCAAGGTCCCACACACACGCACACTGAGCATACTCAACCATGATCAGGAGCAATGTTTATTTGATGTATAATTATTGAGGACCAAGTTTAAGCCAGATGCTATTCTTAGACCAGGGAATCAGCACTTTAGATACAAGTAATTGCTTTTGTGAAACTCATATGAATCATTATTATCGTATTCATCTAGGAAATCAGGGGGTATTTTTAAAATTTTCTTCTCATCATAATAGTGTTTGTATATACTGCTTCTATAATATAAGACTCCTGTTATTTATCTTATTCAGAAATGATAAGATTTACAAATGTTAGTTCCTCTTAAGCTAATGTCTGCCTGGCACACTGAAGCTTAAATATAAGAAAATTAGAGATTGTTGGCTCTCAGTTGTGCATCATTGCTTTCTCTGCCAGGAGTTGCCACAAAAGGTGACCCTCATGCTATGGACTTCATGAATAATTCAGATTTATGAACTACCTGGTCTTGTGGACTTACCTGGTAGAACAACTGCAGATGGTAATTCCATTGTCTGAGACCATTTCAGCAGATGAAGCTTAGCATATAACATTTGGCTATCAGAGAAATTTGAGCCAAAGTAAGTACCACTCAGAGAAGAGGAGTAAGGCATTTTCCCATCATCACCCACATTGCTACCTAGAAGCCCAGCTATGGACATGGGGAAACTAAGAATATACACAACCAGTAATGTTAATTTCCCCCCAATACAGTCAGCATATTAAAGGAACAAGGGATTAAATGAATGAGAAGGTCAAGATTTGGATACTTTGAACTCTTGGCCAAAATGAAAAGTCATTGGTTAAAAAAAAAATGGTGATACTGTCCATAGAGATATTGCAGATGTGGCTGCTGTGTCACTTGTGCATCAGTATGTACCAGAAAGGAGAGAGGCTATGTCTACATTCAGTGTTCTGACCTATGAACACATAAATGAATAGTATCCTAACATTCCCTGAAGAAAGCAAGCCTGAAACCACCACCAGTTTGGCACCAGGTGTCCTGGACATGGAGCTAGCCTGTAATGACCACCAGTCCAGCACCATGCAAGCACCAGATGGGCTCTTAGGACAGGAAGTAATCCAAAGATTAGAATAACCCTGCCTGGCCATGGATGTGGGTGTTGTGGATGAGCCAGCACTGAGGGAATGAGTGTGGGAGACGCAGCTGTAGGGGTTAGATAAATTAGATTTAGAAAATATATAGGAGTTTCTGATACTGTCTCTTAATTCGGGGCCTGGGGCCTGAAGAACATTATCAGCATGAAGTCAGCAAAAACAGGAAAGACTCAATAGACTGAAAAACAAGTTTGAAGTCAGGAAAACAGGAAAGACTCAATAGAATTGAAGAAACAAAGTATCTGGCCTGACATTGTTTTCAGCTGCTAAGTGGGCGGAGCCCAAATTAAGCTGAAACAGAGTTCCTCCTATTTGAGGACAGTGCATGGAGCCCAGAAGAGAAGAGGCCCCTGATGCTAGAGAGCTCCAAGAGTCCTGCTGAAAAAAACGGCTGGCCATTGATGGCCAGCTCTCTCCCTGAAGCAGAGAGAAGCCGGTGAGCAAAGAAAGCCTGAGCAAGACACCAAAAGGCCAAGGACTGGACCCTGTGGCTCAGCTTTTGCCTAGAGGGGTTTGATCTGTCCAAACAGTGGCCTAAAGGAAACGGTGCCTGGCTTTAAGGACTGAGGCAGAGCAGCTGAGTTCCTGATTCAAAAAAAGTAAGTTGGCCTGCAGACGGCTGGGGTCTCCACAGAGAAGAAAGCATGAAGCCTTATTTAAGGTGAGACTGCAATAACCAACTTACCCTGACGAACCTGCATCCGAGAGATCCAGAAAAAGGACTGCTAAGTGTGTTAAAGAATCTACAACATGGTGGCGCACGCCTTTAATCCCAGCACTTGGGAGGCAGAGGCAGGCGGATCTCTGTGAGTTCGAGGCCAGCCTGGTCTACAAATCAAGTCCAGGACAGCCAGGGCTGTTACACAGAGAAACCCTGTCTCGAAAAACCAAAAAAAAAAAAAAAAAAAAAAAAGAATCTACAACAAAGACTGTGTTCCTGACGACTGAGGACCTGCCCCAGAGACTGTATCATTCTAAAAGGTTATGAAAGTGGTTGTTATGATTATCAATAGGTTTAGTGGATAGGTTAAAGGGATTGTAGGAATTTATAGGATTAATAGTTAAGAAATTGTTGGTGTTTGTTATAAGTGAATTTAGTAATAAATAAATAAGTGTTAAATAATAATTTAAAAGTTCGGTTACACGCAGCCCTGCCTTTTGTCTGCTTTTCAGTGGCATTGGCAAGAGAGAGATCCCCTCCACTCTCTTTTGCCCCTGCTTTTATGTAGCAGGCAGGAGAGGTGACCCTGATGGGATCATGAAAGCAGAAGAGCTGGCCTGACCCCTTACTTGCTGTAGTGCTCAGGAAAGCAGGCTCTGCACCCGACCTGCACAGCACAATAAAACTGGCCCTGGATATGGGGGTTGTAGACCAAGAACCAGGGCTTTGAGTTGGCCCACTCCAGTATATACCCCATGGATGAACCACTGGAGTGCGTGAAGAGGCCAGTTCCACAGACCCAAAACTACAGAATCTCCATGACACAGAATATCTGAGAGGAGTCTCAGTAAGGTTCCAGTACTGACAAAGTAACAGAAGCCAGAGACCTCGTACCAGACCAAGGAGCCATTATAATAAATATTTGCAAGCCAAAAAGTGTGGACAAAAGGGAATACTGTGGGACACACTGAGACACACTACAGCTTCCAAAGTGAGATTTTTTTTTCAGTTGGGAGAGGTTGCAAGGGTGGAGGACCAGTCTGAGGGGAAGTGGGAGATGGGTGGGAACAGGGTATGTGATGTGAAATTTACAAAATAAAAAAAAAAACAATAAAAAGATTTTTAAATGGTGATATATTACTAGTAAAGGATATAAAAATTGTGCCTGTGACTTTGTAGAGTGAAAATGAAGAAAAAAACTCCAAGTTTACTCTACCTGGATATGTGACACTCAGCTCCTTAAGCTATATATAAGAAGTAATTATTACTTTTCTCCCACTCCATTTGCCACTTCAATTAATATTTCTTAGAGAATTAAGCAAGCACATGGGCAACCACTTTTCCACCTATCTCTCAAGATGACAGTTTATGTTTTAGATCCATTCAACATGTTGTGACTAAGGATACGCTAAGAGGTAGAATTAGAGTGAGGATATGACCTAATTCTGTCCTGGCACTCCAGGAACTCTTGTAATAGAAGAGTAAACAAGGTAGGCCACATTTGTAATACACTGATGTATTACAAATGAAGGGCTGAAGGGTGTAGCAAAAGACATCCAGGGAACACATAAAAATATGGAAAAGGGACCAGGAAGGCTTCCCCAGAGGACTCCATCAGAGCTGAGTCTAGAGGAGGCTGAAGGAATTGCCCAGCTAAAAAGGCAGTGAGTGAGGTGGAGATGTGTGTAATTAACACTAGAGATGACACTCCAGGCAGAGGGGACACCACGAAAGAAGCACAGTATGGTCTAGGTCCCACTTGCAGCTCGGGATGATTAGGAGCATGGGGAAGATTATTTCTGAGGCAACAACTCAAAACCAGGGTAGATCCTTGCAAGTCCTCAGCCTTGAGGACTTGAAGAAGACATTGAAATGGATCAGTTTACCTGTGGAGTACAGAGTGAGAAACATGGCCCAAGGACCACAACCTTCCATAATCTGATTACTTCCTAGCTCTCTATTCACATCTAAATAACAAACTTCACTATCTCCCTTGAATCTCCTTAATGCCACCCTCTGTCACTCAGACACCATCTCTATTTCAACATGTCCTAAGTTTTATTCATATGTCAGTAGAAAAATAAGAAATGTCACTGCTTTGTGCTTTTGGAGGGACAGTGATTTTGAGTACTTTAGATCCAGTTCTGCCCTGGAGGATCTTTCTAAAGATGAATAAGCATCCTTAGTAAGCCTCTGTAATACGTTGGTCACAAAGGTATGCTGATTTTAAGACACAGTCTTTAAACTGTATTGCAACTCCAACAAGTTTATACTTTAACATTTGCCAAGTAAGGAACAGATGATATCATAGACTTAATAGTCTCTTATTTCCACACTGCCTTTATAGGAAGACCAATGGGAAATGAGCCTATCCTTTCTTTTTGTTTAGCTTAGGAAGCTGAAGGATTCCTCTGAGTCTAGAGGAATCCTTCAGCTTCGTCTTGGCTCAGCTCTGATGGAGTACTCTGTTGAAGTGTTTCTGGACTTTTTATTTCCCTTACTATGGAATACTCCATCAATTTTTCTCAGCAAACATTTTCAACTTAAATTTGGTCTTCCCTTGCCCAAAGAAATCCCAACTTTGGTCCTCTGGCTTTTGCCAGTAATTTCTTTTCCACTGGAACCCTAATTAGTCACAATGCTGCTATTAGTCCACATCTCTACCCAAGATGTTTTCTAGATTGAAATATTGACTCTCATTTTTCAAGTGTGGATTAAACTCTTTCCATCTGTGATGGTGAGGGACTCTCAGATACATCTTGTGTATACTGGAACTGTCCAGTTCTATTTTTCAGGTCCGATATGAAATTCTTCTTGGGTATGTTGCGGAAGTCACTCGTGATCTGCATGACAGCCACACTTGTCTTACTGCTCTGGCTTGATTCCTTGAAGTCATTAATTTTTAAAAAGAGTCCTACATATTCACTGTTCCATGAACCCTCTAAATTAGGTAGAAAACTTCTTGACACTAAAAATGGCACCTTAGTTTGTCTGTAGCAGGAAAAGCCATCCTCTTGACATTGGTCCTACAGCTTCAGAGCTGCTAGAATTGATTTCAAAATCCAGAGAGCCTAGGGGAACACAGCCAGAAATATAACGGCACCCATCCCCAAATACTAGAAACACCTTGTGGTCAAGTTACTTGTCATACTCTATATCATTGGAGATAATAAAGGCAACTGCTTTCAGCTTTCTCCTCAGCTGTGCCTCCTCCCAGGGCACAACCTAGGCAAAGGAAGCTCCCAGAGAATGCTGCTCAAATAACAAGGAAAACAAAGAAAGAAGGAAAGAAAAACAAAAAGAAGGAAGGAATCACAACTTGTGGCAATATGAGTCTGTAATCAGGGAGTGTAAAGAGAGATGCCATTTTCATTAGACATTTAGCCACTTAAACACATTGAAGCAGAAAGCCAGCTTAACAGAATAATGCTCTGAACTTGTTTTTCTTTTTGTCTTTTTTATAACAAGGACATCTGATTGCTAGAAAAGCAACCCAAGAGGAAGGTATCTCTCCTGTTGTGGAGAGTTCTTAATACCTGATATCTTTGTTCATTTAGATTTTATCTGAAGGAGCAAATATTGAATTCCACCTACAACTATGTGTTACTCAGTTGCCAAGAATATCAATGTTCCTAAAATTCTGGCTACAAAATTCTACAAGTCTGTGTGTATGTGTATAAATACATGCATGCATGCATACATACATACATACATACATACATACATACTGTATTCAATTAATGCTTCTCAATCTCTGTAAAGTAATTTTGGAAAAGCCAGGAAGGTTTCCTTGGTTAAAATATGCAGTTAGTTGAGCTGGAGAGATGGCTCAGCCGTTAAAGGCTAGGCTCACAAACAAACAAAATATAAATTCAGTTAGCAAAAGAAATAGTGACACATTGAAGCTGATTCATTGGCCATCAAGATCTGAACGTCCATGTCTTCCCAATTGTACAGTGATGTCATGTCAGTGTCTTGAAATCATACCTGAAAGCAATGGCAATGACATCTAGGACATATGTTATGATCCAGTTCTAGCTTTCCTTTGAGGCCAAAATGCCAGAATTCCATACTATAGCACTTACTCTAAAGAGGTAGGGGTGTGTGTGTATGTGCGTGTGTGTGTGTATTTACACAAGCAGTAATGTGCACGTGGAGGTCAGAACACAAACTCAAGTGTTTTTGGTCTTCACGTATCACCCTTTTAAGTCATGACCTCCCAGGTCTCTGTTTTCCATCTAGAAAGGAACCCCAGGATTACAGATATTCATTACTGCACCTGGGGATTCTTGGGATTCAAACTTATTTGCAAACTGAGTTATCTTCCCAGCTCTGTAAAGAGTTCTCAACAAAACTGAGAAATTATTAATATTAAGTAATTATAGGTCCAACTATTAAAATAAAGCTGAATAAGAATGATTAGAATAAGAGTTTTCATTCCACTTAAAGGAAGAAAGGAAGTGGGAGAATGATGTTTATCTCCATCAGTGCCAACCTGATTCTGGAACCACTCTCTAGGAGAACATATGGCAGCTTACCTTTCCCCTGAGAAGCATTCCATCTGAAAATGCAATGAGTGAGTATGTGTGGACCTGTCTTTTCCTCACAATAATGTGAGGAAAGCTGTACAGGAATCAGCCAGCCACGTTTATCTCATCATTTCAGGATGTATTGTGGTCGGATGTACTTAGTCCCAGAGAATAAATCATAAAAATGCAAATACACAAATAATATGCCTTTGTTTTCTCAAAGTTAATTCTATTAAAAGAGTCACATTTGGGGTGCTGAAGAGAGGGGTCAGCAACTTTTACTGCTCTTTGCAGAAGAACTGTAATTCCTAGCACTGACATTGGGGAGCTCCCAACAGCCTTTAACCCCATTTCCAGGAGAATCTGATACTGTCTTCTTGTCTCTGAAGGTACCTCCACAAAAGTGGTACACATATATACATTCAGGTGTACACACATATACACAAATCAAATCAAAATAAAGTATACTTTTACAAAGAGAGAGACAATTGAAATTATTGCAACTCAATTTAATTCTTGTGTGCATTAAAAATAACCTAAAAATTATATATAGCACAGAAAAACAAACTGATTATAAGTGAATAGGAGCTGTGTCAGGATTTTTTTCACATCAGGTATAACACATGAAGACCCTTTTCCCAGTGGGGAACTATGTGAAATTAGACAAAGAATTTATTGCTCAGTTGTCAATGGCTGCATAAATTTATGGCCAAAAGGGAAATTGCACCAGATGTGATCTGTGAGGGAGAAATGGGTCCACTGAATTTCATTAGTGTGAGGGACTTTACAGGAATCAGCCAGTCAATTTTATCCCATCATTTCAGCTTTCAGATACATCACTGAGCATCCACCACAACCTTCCAAATGGCCAGTATTATAGTTTCTATTGATGTGTTTTCTTCTGTTATCCTTCAGAGAATAAGATCTGGGGGCTGGGGGGGCAGGATGGAGATGCCCTGTGGGAATCTTACAGTCACAGGCACAGTGGCATATGCATACCTCCCTTTTATGATGACATACATTTTTAAAAACCTGAATAAAATCTTTGCAAATCCTAAGAATACAGAGAAAATGCAATGCTGGGGAAGGTGAAAGAACTGCTTTAAAGCACTACCTAATAATTTCTGAAAACTGTTGTTGCTGTTGGCCATGTGCTCATCACTGCTGTGAGTGCTTCCCAGATTAGTATGTGCACTGAGACTCACCAAAGTAACAAGTGAATATCTGTTATAGACCACATGTACCAAATGAAAAAACTGAGAGTAAGCAGCTGAGTGATTGAGTCTAGTTGCAAACGAGTCAGTATGCTTGTCCTTATAACTTATTTATCTGTTGCCAAGAATATACAGATGTCTGCCTTGCACATAGAGAGATAACACCATAAGTAAACTGATAACCTTGAAAGAAAGAGGTCATGAGTTTGACACCCTAGGTGTCTAGGAGCCTAGGTGGAAGAGACAGGCATGTGATGAGCCCTTGAGAGTGGAGGAGTGGAGATAGGTCGATTGTTAGAGCTCACTGGCTAGCCAGCTGTCAGTTACTGTCTCAGAAAATAAGGAACATTGCCTGACCTTGTCCTCTGGCTTCCACACATATGTGCACACAACATGCACCTGAGCACATGAACACACAGACTCCTACAAAATACTTACCTTGAAGCAAAAAGGAAAAATGTTTTTGAAAATATTACTACTATTTTATAGAAGGCCACTTTATACAAAATACCATATAAATATATCCAATTTCCTTTTCTTTGAAAATATTTTGCCTTCTCAGAATTCTTATTTTTCTCTTGGAAAAGACTTTCTCTCCTCCACCTCTTAAAACAGCTAATATAGAGAATATGGTGTAGGTTACAGAATAATTTTAAAGGAATGAACTCACCAATCAAGTAGCTAGACAGCAAATGGCATAACAGTTAAAGAGCTCAACTCAAGAGTTGAACAGTGTTTAATACTCGTTATTTTTAATAGCTCAGGATGGTCAAAGAACATCAGGCCAAGCTTGACCAGACCAGGGGTATGAATCAGATGGATTACTGCTACTGGGAAAGATAAAGACATTGGTACTTAGAGATGTGCCAATGCTGCACCATGCATGAGATTACTTTCACTATTTGACTCATCAACCCTAACAATCCATTTGTTAGCTCAGAAGATGGAAACCCAACACACAAAGTGTTTTAACCCCATCCTACCAAAGAGTAGGCAGAAACCAGAAACATGAAATGACTCTATCATTCCAACGCCCGTTTCATTCCCATGCCATGGTTCCAATAAAAGCATGAGCAGAGTAGAAGGGGAGAGAGAGAGAAACAGAATAAAGGGAGAATAACGCAAGATTTAGCCAACAGGTCTCTTCTGTCCATGAACCTTAGCTTCCACTCTGGTTTGCCCTGGTAATACCCAAGCATTTATTTTAATCCTCCAATTTCCTTATCTAGGATGAAAATAAGAATGACCCAGTTACCACAGTCCTCCTGACAGGAAAGTCAAGACTGACACTTAATTAATTCAGGACTTCACTCTGCACTGGCAAGGATGGCCATGGGAGAGAACATCAACTGCTCTTTTACACCTTCCGAGATGGAGGTAATTGCCCCTGCATGGGGAATTCTGAACCTCTGTGCCCTGGGGCAGCAATTTGGTCACTCATTTGTGTTCCTTGGCACTAAGCTGGCAGCTGCACATGCCTCCTGAGCTGCTACAACTGTCTGATGGGACACCTGTTCCCTCTAATTGAAGGTGATGGCCAAGGGCAGTGGGGACATGTTGGCAGCAGTTCCAGTAATATCTTGTGATTGGATGGGAAGTTCAATGGATCTGTGATATAGAGGAAATTCTGCCTACTCTAGCATTTTCCTGGAGAAGAACCAATCTTCCTTGCAATAAGCAGAGTCTGATGGTGAGCAGGAGGAAACCCCCTTAGAAAAAATTCCTAAGAATGTGACACCCTCTGTTCATTGAGAATACTATAGATTTAAAAGTCTGCAGCATTCCCAGCTGTTGCCACAAACCTGCCCCCAAATTCAGTAATCCATTTAATGGAAGTTAAAAGCATGCCCAATTTATTACTACAGTTCATTTCATAGATAGCAAGCCCACACCCTGCATGCTGCAGTGAATATATAGGTTGCACTTAGAGATCGATATCAGTTGACTGCAATTTGATAAGTGCTTCTAATTAAATTTTTAGCTATGACATTTACTTAATCAAAACTTTGGCAATGAGAGCTAATTCAAACAAACATATTCAATGAGCAGATCTGGAAAAGAGTTGGAGGGAGTCAGTGGGAAAATAGTCAGAAATTTAAATTTTTTGGCTTAAAGTCCTTATAATTGTAATTAGCATGTTATGTCTTTAAAGAAACACTCACACACATTGGCTGTCCAAGCCTTGAAAGTAAACATACTAGTGGCATGGCATGTTAGATGGAGATTCTCAGGGGTAAACTATATGATCAAATCTGAAATGGCATTATCAGAGGAGGTAAGTAATATGATCCACCAGGAAATGATTTATTAACTGAGCAGATTTAAGTGATGCCTTCCTGTTGCATGAGGACTTGGGTGCTTTAAATCTTCAAACATATTTTAGTATGATTTTTAAATGATTTTTTAAAATCTCATGCAAGACTTCATAAAAGCAGCTTAGAGACTTGTTAAGGCATCTAAAAATTATTCTAGGTGTCTTATTCAAACCTTCAAGTAGGACTATTTTGTTTTAAAAACGATCAAAAATTATTTTCATTCTGCTAGGACTCCTTAATACAGTTTAATTTTCAACATCTTACAATTTTAAAAGCATTGTTGTCCTGGTAGTAAGTCAAACATTTTATTTGAAACTTTGGGCCTTTAAAAAAAAAAAAAGAGGGGAGAGGGGATAGAGGGTGGGAGGGGGGGGACGGGAGGGGTGGAAAGAAGGCATTCTGATGGAGATGTAACTTGAAGTAATAAATAAACATTTAAAAAAAACTGCTAAAATAAAAGAAAGAAAACAACCTTCAAGTCAATGATCAAGTCCCTGTGTGGAGTACACAAAATCCCACCTGAATCTTTAAATAAGACTGTAGCCCAAACCACACTTCATCTCAGTATAAGAGAGTATAAGTTCTCCATGCTGAGCACAAGAATTCCTTTGTCCTCCTTCAAACCTGCTTCTCCTACCTTCCCCTCCCTCTAACATCCTAGAGGACCCCAACTTTCACAACTTTCACCATAGAGGTTCTCTAGCTTAAAATGTGCTATGAGTGAGAGGTTGGAGCTCCATGGGAGCTTTGCAAATGAGTTCCTTTCGAGCTCCTTACTTAGATACAGGAAAATGACTCTTGCCACTTCACTCTTACACATGCACACGCTCGCACACACGCATGCACTCACTCGTGCGCGCACACAAAGAGAGAAAGAGAGAGAGAGAGAGAGAGTGTGTGTTTAGGAACAATAGAACTTCCCTTTATGAACACAGGATACCCTAACCTCCACCCCCTTTCTCTCAGTCCTGTCCTTACATCCAGTTGAGAGAGGACAAGCATTGAGAGTGGCCAACAGCACTTCAGAGTTATGGTTTATGAATAGAGAAATGGGGTTCTCAGCTCCTTTTGTTCTTAACCTTCAGACCTTAACTGACTTGCATTTCAGAGGCAACTGAAAGCACCTTACTCACACCCAGCACTAAGCTCTTCTATGTCTATAGGAAACAGCCTAAATGCCCAGCTATAGGAAACTAGAAAATGAAACTGACATTCAAATGATTAATAGTGAAATAATTATTAATAAAATATCAATAGTATTAATTAATACTAACAAAAATGTTGATTAGATAATGATTAAGATTATTAAAATATTAATTCCAAGAGGAATTAATTACATACATGTGTAATAACATGGAGCTATCTCAGAAACTTAGCAGGCTAAATGGTAGCTGTGAAAGGAGGCAAAGCAACACACACAAGACTCTTTGGCCTCTGTTTCCTCATCAATCAAGCAAGAATCCATCATTTCAAGAGATTTCAATAGACTGCTAGCTAGGCACCAAGACAGGTTTTAAGGATAAATAGGGATAAAATAATAAAAAATGAAAGTGGATCTGGGTAGATGGCTGTTAGGGAAGTGTTTGTTGCACAAACATTACGACCTGGGTTCAGTGCCCAGAACCTACTTAAAAAGTCAGGTATGGCCAAGCATGCCTTTAACCACAGAGCCAAAGAGGCAAAAAAGGGAGGATCCCTTGAGCTTTCTGGCTAGTTAATTAGTATGCTCCAAGTTCACTGAGGGACTTCACCTCAAAAGATGAGGTGAAAGTGACTGAAGAAGGCATCCAAATTGATCTATGGTCTTCACAAGCACAAACGCATATAAGTGCATGCACACACACACACACACACACACACACACACACACACACACACACAC
>CAJQZJ010032188.1:12941587-12955527 GCA_907164525.1 Lophiomys imhausi
TAGGGTGAGTGACCTACCCGCCCCAGTATTTGTGGAGAACACACTGTTGCGGGCTCTGTTTGCAGGCAGTCTTGGCTCCTAATTGCTTTGCTGTGACTGGGTTAGGTCTCTGCCTCTCCGCTACAGTGCACACTGTGCCACCGTGTTGGAAACTCCGGAAAAAAATAATCTCACTTACCTTTGCTCTTGTGGTGCGGCTCGAGTGCAGGCTGGATATCAGGCTTATACTTCTTATTGAGTCCCAGTGATTTAAATGTCCAGGAGTTCATCTCAGGGATTTCAAAAAAAAAAAAATTTATAAGTAAGCATCATCCTTCATGGCCAATAGAAATGAATTTTAGTCAGAGCTTCTTCTCCGTAAAAACTTAAATGAAGGTTGCAACTTCTCTGAATTTCCTCAGTGAGTGACAATGGGAGATACATAAAACTGGGCTCACAGCAGCTCTCGGCAGATGGAAAAGGTGACAGTAGATGTAAGAACTTATATTTTGAAGTTAAGTTCAATAATTTTCTTCAATCAAGAAAACTCCACTTGAGCCCTGGAAACTAATGACATTTCTACAGCCTTGGCTTATCTCATAAATCATATCCTCTTCCTTGAACTTTTGCATACTACAAAACAATAAAGGGACTTCACTTAGCTGTAATCCTGCTATATAAGCCAGGCTTCCTCCTCCTTTTGCAAGTAGAAACAACTGAAGAGTCCCCTCATGAATGACATGTGGAAGAGAATTTTTTAGGGCTCTTCTCATGAGAGATTACACAAGAGAATTAAGCCATAATTCCAACCTGTTCACTTGAAATTAACTTTGCATGCATCTAGACTGGTACTAAGCTACATCACCTTTATGAAAATTCAGAAAAGTGTTACCCAGACCACTTTCTGCAGAGCTAAATTATCTGATGTAATCCAAGTGACTACTTAGGTGGATGGAGAAATCAAGGGTCAATCAAAGAAGAGGGAACAAGAATGGTAAGGTCTTTTTAATTTAAAGGATAAACCATTCCAGATCTATATAATCATGAATTTAGATAAACATACATATTAGGTGACTTTTTCTTTATTAATTATTCTGTTTCATGAAAAAATCAACTTGAATGATAGAAGGCCCTGGATACACTAATTAGTCTCAGACAATTAGAAACAAAACATGGGCCTATTGGAAAATGATATCTTAAGAAGAAGCAATTAAGGAATTACTGTAAATAACATTATTTGATCCTAAATAACTCTTTAAGCAGACATTTGAATGACTTTATATTCTTTGAAAAGAAGTCCTTAATTTCTGAAATTAGACAGTATGACCCAAAAATGCAAAATATTTCTTCTCTCTTCTGAGACCTCTTTAATGAATTATAAAGAATTTTTAAAATGGAAATTCTGTTTGTGGATGTGTGAAACACTAAAAGGCCCCTCATAATTAAAAGCTGACATGGTCACTTTTAGTTAACATATTGCATATAAAACCACAAACAGCAAAACTAGAGGTGATATCAATCATTCTCCATGGTGAAAAGTTCAAAACTTTCCCATTCAGGTCTGAAACAAAACAAGGATGCTCATTCTCAACATATCTGTTCAATATAGTGTTGAAAGTCTCTGCCAGAGCAATAGGGCAAAATAAAGAAATGTAAGACATTCAAGGTGGAAAGGAATAAGTTAAACTGTCCCAATTTGCAGATTAATAATCTTATAAACTGTAAATTCTATTAAAAATCTACCAAAAAAAGCCAAACTGTTAGAACTAATAAGTGAATTTGTGAGAACAAATAAAGTTGCAGGACACAAAATCAAAATACAGAAATAGCATGCTTGTGTTCTTGCAATACAATAGGAATAAAATACCTAGGAATAAACTTAACTTAGAAAATGAAAGACATACACAGTGAAGGCCACAGAACACCGATGGGGGAAAAAAATGAAGATGCAGATAAATAGAGACAGCCTATGTCTGTGGATTAGAAGAATCAATATTGTTATAGCTGGTACATTTACAATGCAACTTTTATACCCAAAGCCCGGAAGAAGAGTGGATGTAAGACTATAAGATCCAGAGGACCAGGACATCAAATGTGAGACAGTGCTTTCTATATGAGACAAGGAAGCTGAACCCATGAAATGACAGTACAGCTGTCTAAACAAAACTTGCACAACAGTAACACCAGTTGACATACCAATGTAGACAGGGAAACTTCACAAAGTACCATCCTGTAAATAAAGAGCTACAGGCAATGAACAGATCCAGAGAGAATCAGTTTCCTACAGGGTTGAGCCCCCTCCCTATACGTTTTCCAGTACGAAGAGGTCTGTTCTAAACATATATACATATGGGAAACACTATACAGACTCAGGTCATGAATTTGAAAGGGAATTGAAAAGGGTCATGAGAGGAGTTGAAATGGGAGAGGATGGGTGGAAATGTTGTAAATATAGTTCTTGTGTGTGAAATTCTCAAACAATAAAATAAATACCCTTAAAGATAAAAAATTATTAAACTATTAGAAGAAAATGCAAAGGGAAAACTATATGACATTAGTGTAAAAGATTTGGGATAAATTCTAGAAGACAGAGAATCATTGCTGAGCTCACCAGGCTTCGGTGGACAACTCCAAGCCTAATAAAAGATGGCCTTGGTTAAACTTAATGGGTCAGAAAACAAACAAAAAAATTAGACAGGACTATGACAGTTGGATTTGAAGAGAGGAGGTGAACAGAGATGGGTGGTATGGTAGAGGATGGGAGGTAAGAGTGCTCAAGAAGCATTGTATACATGTGTGAAATTTTCTAAGAATAAATTTAACTAATAAAATGACCTGAACAAATAACAACAAAATTCTTTCTTGCACATGATACCAAAAGTAGAGGAAACAAAAGTGAAGTGAAAGATAGGATTATACTAACTGGAAACATCTGAATAGCATATCAGAAAGGTAAAATCAAAACCTACAGATTGGGAAGATATATTTGTAGACCATAATTTGATAAGAGGTCATTATCTAAAATTTATAAAGAATTTAACTAGGAGGAAGAAAAATAAAAAAGAAGGTGCATAAATAGATATTTCTCAAAAAAATAAAAAGACACACAAATAATGGAATTGTGTTAAAAATATTTAAGTAACTATGGAAATGTTAATTAAAACTCAATGAGATATCACCTCACATCTGTTAGGGCAACAATCTTCAAAACAATAAGAAGTGTTGGCAAGGATGCGTAGAAAAGGGAACATTGCACAATGTTGGTAGGGATGTAAATTAATACAATCATTATGGATAACATGTGGGGTTTCTGAAAAACTCAAAATAGAACTTCAATATGATCCAACAACTGTCTAGTCACTATTTATTCAAAAAGTTAGTGAACTTTGCTTAGCAAAATATATCTGTTCATTTATTGTGGCTTTAGTCACAATGGCAAAGATATGAAATCAATCCATCTATATCTCCTGACTCAGAAAAATAAGTAAAATAGGACAATGATTGGTCATATAAAAAGAGAAAGTCCTATCACTTATATGTATGATCACCATGTATGATCCTGTATGGTATTATCTAAGTTAGATAAGTCAGACAACAAAAGGCAAAGCCATGTGGTCTCACAAGGAAAGCGACATAAGTTCACAGAGCTGATAGTGGAGAAGTGGTGACTATGAACAGGGAAGTGGACTCTAGTCAAGTAGATGTTAGCAGGTGATGTGAAACTTCTGCTTGAAGGAATAAATTCAAAAAATCTATTGCCCAACTAGTGACTCTAAGCTTTTGTGTTATGTTCTTGATAACAGAGAGCCAATTTCCGTGTTCTCAACACGGAAACTAGTAGTAAGTGAGGTGATAAATATGCTAATTAGCTCAAATTAGCCATTCTACAATGGAAGCACACTTCAGAACATGTACATAAGAACATATTTTTTTCTTTTCTTTGTCAATAAAAAGTATTTAACGAAGGCTATTTTTCTCTTTTGAGTTATTAATGAGTATCTTGATAAAAATTAATTTATTTAAGAGAGTTAGTGCAACTTTAAATAATTGTGTTTGTTTCTTAGGTTACCCAGCTATCACTCAAATAATTGAGACTCTATTACAATACTTTTTAAACAAGCTTCGGAACACAAGAACTGAGTAATTACTCTATTCTTAATCCCCTAAACTAAGCTGGCTTCCTCCCAGGATAAATCCCAGATACTTGCCCTTTGTGGTTTTCCTGCTTCAGCTGGCTCTTTCCTGATCTCTCTTGCACCTCTCCTATGGTTGAATACTACTTCTTCCTCTAATTCCTCCTCCCTCAGAGAGCAGGAACTCTAACCCTATTCTCTCCCTTGCTTAGTGATTGACTGTAAGCTGATTTATTGGCATGTCAGGGAACAATTGGGGAGTAGTGTTTACACAACATTCAGCCTTGAGATTCTCAGAACAAGGATTACAATCAGATATGAGAGGTACAGAAATCAGCATTTGAATCACAAAATAACCTTATCCTTACAGTAGGTATAAATTTAATCTATGGAAGTTAAGCAAAGAAGCAAAGAAATCATTTTAAGAAGCAAGCAAAATTATAACTATTTCCCAAGTTGTGGTGAAGAAATTTATCTTTCTTTCCTAAGGCTACAGAGGCGTGAAACATGACATTGGAAGTTTTAAGATAGACAAATCCCTGTCAATCTGCTCCTGTCCCTGCCATGCCAGATATACGATGCTAATTTCTAAAAGACAAAATTCTATTATTTAGAAATCAATTTGGTTTTGTACTATACATGTCAGAGGAAAAAATACACCACCTCAGAGAATTTTTAAGTACAACTTAACCCTCACTTTGTCAAGGGGTCTGAAAAATTTGAGGCATATAGTTTAATATGAAGTAGTTGTCTGTGTGCTATGCAATAATGCAATAATATACACAAATCCTCTCTAAAGGAATGCAATTTCAATCCAGGTTCAAAGAATTCCCATAGATAAAGTTAGGAAGAATGTGAGTTCATAGGCAAAAGTCCCAAAACACATTAGCCAACAAAACCAATCACTGGGAAAAATCAAATGCGGTAATCAACAGAATTAGATGTACAAAATTCTAGGTAATGACATTGCTACATACAAGATTAAAAACAATTATATGCTTAAATAAATAATGACTTTTAAATGTGGAGAGAAAACCAAAGGATTTAGAAATAATTAAACAAATTAAAGAGAGAACCAAATAGTCCTTCCAGATAATGAAAAATATCTTATGAATATAGAAAGTCAGTAGAGAAAGTCACTCCTACCCTAACAATGAAAACATGCTAGGGAGCCTACAAAAGGTTTTAAACCCCTCAAGGGTCACAAGCTAACACACTGTTACGATTTGGATAGTGAATGACTTTTGTTTCCTCAAGCTGGTAATGCTATTTTGCAAGATTCTGGAAACCTTGGAATGTGGAGACTAACTGGAGAAGGTAGGTCACTGGGCTTAGGTCCTCAGGAAGACATTACTTGTGGCCACTTCCAAGCTGTTCCTCTGCTTTTTGGTTCTTCATGATGTAAGCAACTGTACTCCCCTCCCTCTCCTGCTCCCATGATGTTCTGTTCATGCACATGCAACAGTGGACTCAACTCCTCTTGGAACTATGGCCAAAATCATTCTTACTTTCTTTGAATTGTTCCATATGGCATTTTGTCACCATGATGCAAAGTAACTAATAGACTTAGCAAACTCATTATCCTCAGTAACCTGATTTATTCATGGGAGAAAATTAAATCCTGGGCATCTATGTTGAATCTTGGGATGCTGAGCTAAGTGTCATTTGTCACATCTAGTCTTCCAGATAAGGAGGTTTGGGGGTTGCTGTTGTTCTATGTTTTGCTTTGTGTTTTCTCTTTCATTTTCTATTACCTAGTGAGGTGAATGCTTGATTCTTTTTAGTCATCCATGAAATGGTGAGCATAAATGATTGGATTCTAAATAAATTAAATTAGTCTTCAAACCACACCAGAACAAGAAAATTCATTGGGGAAGCACTTGAGTTGAGACCAGAGGAAAAATAAAAGCTTAGAAGGCAAATAAGAGATCATGGAGAGAATTTCAGAAAGAGGACAGAAACAGAGAACACAGACTTTTAAAAATACATTAGTAGCTTTGAACTTAGGGTAGCATAGAAGGATGATAAGAAATAAACCTTAAGGTAAGCAAGAGTCAGGGTCTATATCCACTGGGGAGCTAAGGAAGAATTCTGAGCAGGGAGTAAGTAACCTGAGAAATAGAGAGGTTTTGAAGGCCCTACTGTGTTAATTATGGAGGACTTGATTTAAGTGACTCTTTTAAATCCTCCACAGAATCTAGAACTTTCAAAGGAAGTGTAAAAGTGAGTAATGAATTCTGTAAGACTGAAGTCAATGATAGGCACTTTGTGGAGAGCAATGAATGGCTGGGTTGTGTGCAAAGCACAATTCAGAGCTGTCAGACTTGAAAGTGGACATATTGGGCTATTGTAAAGTTGAGACTAGCCTTGCGAGCCCCACTCTTCCCTTTTGAAGGCTGGTGGTTGCCATGGTTACAGCTACATGGTTAGGATTATTTATAGCTATACACTATCTTTAGTGAACTCCACAACAGATGAGAGAAAAATTCAACTGTGAAGCTATCTAAGAGCATTGAAAGTACTTAGTTTGAGCAATAGAATAAAATATACACCAGAGAATCTCAAAACACCACAGAGAGTCCTATTTAAACAACTGTTTTATGAACAGTGTTCTGAGAAATTTTGAAAAAAATAAAGGGGTAGAAATTGTCAAAACCCAGAATTCTGCATGCCCTCTGCCAGCCCTGCTACTACAATTTATAAGCAAAAGTTCCAGAATATATTCCAAAGTTAAATGAATTTTCTTTACTATTTATCATATGCAAGATAACCACAGATGTGGGTCTTTCTGTTTCACTGAAACAAGATGAGGTGAGTATTGCTTTTATCTCCATTTTTCACAGGGGGAAAGTGCGATAGATGAAGAGTAAGAGAATCCCAAAGCCACAGGGTGAGGAAAGATCAGGCTTGGACAAGAGCCCACTTTGTCTGTTTCCAGAGATATTCCATGTTGTGATATACTGACTTTGATATGAACAAATAAAAGACTGAAGAAGACAAATATCACTGAGGTGCCAAGAGGTCATATTTATCTCTGTTTAAAATGTACTCAAATCTAAAATGACTATTTTGATAAGGGAAACCACAGAATTCATGCTGTTTGCAACCTCAAATCTCTAACAAGACAAACCATCCTATACCTATTTAAAATGGTTGCAGCATTCCTTTATAAGGAAAGCTGACATGGTTTATGTCAAATTAAATATGGTTTGAAAATATTGCCTGCATGTAAATCTTAATATCACATCCATCTGCACATAAAGTAAAACTTGGTCCAATCCCTTAAAAGAGAACTGGACAGTGACAGCTACAGCGTCATCTTTCCTTCATCCTTAACAAGTCAATGAGGCTAGTGCTATTGATCCCTAGTAGATACCTGAAAACATGGGAGCTCACGATGGATCAGACATCTTAAAATCCACATAGTTAATAAGTAGTAGGACTGTTCTGACCCCTACGTTTTTCTCATGCTAGAGCCTGGGTGTAGATTTCTGTGTCATGTGAACTTGAAGGAAATCAGAATTTGACTATTTTCTGAGAAAGTCCCCTCTTAAAGTCAAGGGAAATGATTTTGAGCAACTATTGCTTATTGTAGGAGGATGACGGGTGGAATTTATACAGAAAAGTGCTACTTCAATACACGAACTGCTTGCTTTTGGGATAAGTGCATGCTATAGTCCTATGACATGGGTGGAGATCACTAAGAGGCATTCTCCAATGGGGTAGCTTTTGGATGAAAGGCACCTTATGTAGCTTTGGAATTCATTACTACTAGTCATATTGTTGAAGAATATGATTGTGTTTGTTCATGCTTCTATTAGATAAGGAATAATTAAAATGGTCCTCTCAGAGTGGTAGGTTCTGGTGATACAGTGTTGAATAAGACAAGTATATAGTGGCATGTTGGAAAAGGCAAAGTCATTCTCATAGAATACTCAGAATATTCACATACTCAACAAAGTTTATATACTGCCTATCATGTTCCAGATAGCCTGTGAGGAGACACTGAGCATAAAAAAGACCAACAATTCATGTCTCTAGACATGATTTTAGATATCACCTTTATAACAAATGTCTATACTTGGAATACCTAAGGGCTAAGCACTCATACAGGAAAGTTAAAGACCAATGGCTAGGCATGATGTCTCTGAACAGGGTGCTTTTCCTCAGCCTCAAAGCACTGTGAAGGCTACTTTCATAACTGGAATTCTATGATGATGTGATATTTTTCTCCTAAATTAGGGAGATGTTGGAAAGATAAAGGGATGATGAAGGCATAACCCCAACTGTAAAGAATCATTCAGCCCAAATGTCAATAATGCCGAAGCTGAAAAAAAGTATTTATAATAACTTATCCAAAAATTTCTTTGTGCAATCAGTGTAGAAACTCACAGCTGGTCAAAGTGAAAAGAACAAGTGTCCCTGAGGTGCTCAGTCATAGGTGGAGCATTCATATCACATTCCTCCCACCTAAGGCTCATGGAGCATCTGGGAAGATAAGGGTCAAAGATTGTAGAAGCCAGAGATCAAGGAAGACTAGGGCCAAACTGTGTCTTCAGGGCAGGACAGGACAGGACCTCTGTATTCATGAACTAACAGCAGTTGTGCTTGTCGGTGTAAGACCTAGCCAGTCAACATTCCAACATGCAATTGTGGGGGGGGTGGTCTCGTGAGTCCCCACCTAGCTGAGGAGGATGGTTTTGGGGGGAGAGAGAGTCAGTTTTCTTTGAGGGTGTGGCCTCTGATAAGCAGACTGTGATGGCACCACACCAGTAGTATATGAGCAGCACAAATTGAATCAAGTGGATTATAAAGGGGGGAGGAGTTGGACATGAAGTTTAGAGGGAGTTGGGCATGGATCTGAAATATTGTGCTTTTCTTTAAAAAGATAAATGCATGGACAAGAAAAGAACCATAAATTTGTTATCAAATTACTCAAGTGGGATTTGGGCCAAAAGGAAAAAAGTCTAGATACCAAAATATACTTAAGGCAAAAAATATAACTCAGTATCATAACTTAGAGTTTGTAGGACATAATCTTTTTCTGGAATCCAGTGTATTTTCAATACATTGGAAAAGTTGTAATAAAGTGTGGTATTTTTACTTTTATCTGTGTATTTTCAATGTATTTATTTGTGCTATTATCTTTCATATCAGAGTGTAAAAATCATTTGGGGTCTTTAATATATTTTTGTAACCTGTGATATATGTATTTTTTAAAAGCTTTAGCTAAGGCCAAGGGTATGCTATGCAATTTTCTAAACTCATTCAAGTCCTGATATTTAGAGATAAATTCCCTCCCAGTATACTTGAATGAAAATGTCTTTTGAAACCTACTACTATGCAATAAAAATGCTAATAAAATATTTGAAAAATAAAAATGACTATTATGACAAAATGAAAACCATCCTTTCTATCTGAAATAAAATAAGAAGTCACATAAGAAGCTAGGAAGAACTTTTATGTGATACAGAAAAGTGGATTTATCTTCAAATGCTATGGTAGGGAAAGGAGAGTTCTCTTAGTCAATGTTCTATTGCTGTGAAGAAACACCATGATCATGGCAACTCTTATAAAGAAAAGCATTTAATTGGGGCTGGCTTAGAATTTCAGAGGTTTAGTCCATTATCAGCATGGCAGATGTGGTGCTGGAGAAGGAGCTAAAAGTTTTGCATCCAGATTTCCAGGCAGCAGGAAGAGAGAGACTCTGGACTTGGAATGGGCTTTTTGAAACCTTCAAGTGCACCCCTAGTGATACTTCCTTCAACAAGCTACACTTCCTGATCCTTCTCAAGTAGTGCCACTCGCACTTGCCATTTTCTCATTTCACTGATCCTGCTTCTGATTTCAAACATCTATATGAAAACATTGAGGTGCCAAAAATAGAAACTTAGATGATTTTAACAACACAGTGAAGTGAATTCATTCCCTGAAAGTACCTGAAACTTGTCATAAAAACAATAATAACTCTTTCTGGTGATACACAAGTATTCTTTTTTTAATTAATATTTTCTTCTCTCATAAATTACAACCTGACTGCAGTTTCCCCTCCCTTCACCCCTTCCAGTCCCTTCTCCTACCTCCCCTACATCCCAGATCCACACCTCCTTCTTTTCTCGTCAGAAATAAAAGAGCAGGCCTCCCAGCTATATCAAATGGAACATAGCAACACAAGTTACAATAAGGTTAGACACAAACCTCATCTCAGGACTGCACAAGGCAGTAGGAGAAAAGGGTCCCAAGCTCAGGAGAGAGACGAATATTCCTCCATCCTCCTATTATGAGCCCCACAAGAACATCAACTGTACAACCATAACGTATATACAAAGGACCTAGCACAGACCCATGCAGGCTCCATGATTGTTCAGTCACCGTGAGCCCTTTTGGCCCTGTTTATGTGATTCTGTGGGCCTGTGTTCTCATGGGCTCCGTGATCCCTCCTCCTCCTCTTCTGTGGGTTTCCCCTGGCTCCACCTAGTGTTTGGCGGTGAGTGTCTCCATCTGCTCCCATTAGTTGTTGAATGATGCCTATCTGGTGACAACTGGGCTATGTGCAGAGCCATAGCAGAATATCACTGGGAATCATTTCATGGACTTTTTTTTTTTTTTGCCAATCATGATTGGTTCTATCCTGGGTCTAGGCTGTCCTGCCGCTGGCTCCTGCCCATCCAGACAGTGTCAGGCATGGGCTCCCATGTACTGCATGAACCTCAGGTTGGACCAGACATTGGTTGGCCACTCCCACAAGTTCTGTACCACCATTACTCTGCACAACTTGCAAGCAGGATGGATTGTAGGTCAAAGGTTTTGTGGCTGGATACCCAAATATTCAATTAAAATAAAATATTATGTAATAAAATCTGTCCCTAGGAATCATTCAACCAAAATAAACAACACAAAAGGACCAAGGCAACTAAATTTGTAAAACTAAAAATATTTATCAAGAAATTTTCAAGGAGAGAATAGTTGTAAAATTTACAAGAGACAAAAAGAATCTAAGTCCTAACATGGGAAAAATAATTTATGTAAATTGAGAAAAAGGTCCAAGACATGTTGGATATATATGCATGAAATAACATAACATTAAAAAGTAAGTTAATATCCATTATGTGGCCAACTTCCACTTCGACTCTCAAAACAACCTAGTGTGGTAAATAGTCTTGAAGAGTCAGACAATAATTCAATAGTTCAGACAAAATAGTTCTAAACTGACTTTATGCTAGATAAATAGGAAAGAGAACTGTGCCAGTTAGTCATGGGTCCTCCAATCCACTGATAGAAAGAGAAAATTGTATCTCTATTACAAAGCTTCATGTGACAAATACAATTGCTTAACATTATATTTAAAAGAAAATCTGTTGGAAATTTTTTGAAAATTTGACAATAAAATAAGACAACAGTAAAAGATCTCTACAGAGCAAGAAAATAAAATACAAGCCAAGATACAGAGGAAATATTACAATTAGTAAGTTCTATTCAGATGTCCTGGGCCATTTTATCTGTATTCTATATCACCTTTAACCCTAGTTGAACTGAACTGGACTCTGGTCCTAACTCTGGGCCTTGTGGTCAAGATAGTAATAGCCTACAGGTACCTTGATCTACAATGTCGAGATCTTCATTTTGTCTTTAAGCTAGAAGATTAGTTATCATTTAACAGGAAGAAGTAGACCACTTCTTTGGGCCCAGAGGGTTCAGTGGTGTCTGGGGTTTCAAATTTATGGCGTGCAATGATTCAAGTGTCTCTATTCCAAATCTCACAGTTCAAATTTCTCCTAATTCATTCCCTAAATTCAACACAGAAGATTTTTTAGAATGGAAAGTACAAACTTCTCTAGTGGACTAAGTCTGGAACCTGACTCTCAAGCTTTCCTGTCCTCTCAGGTGTAAAAAATACATTTAATGGGACAGTGTCAAACACTGTCAAAAAACGTGTTTTTTCTTCATTTGGTGATTGATCAACCTTAAGTCTGCTTTTACTCCCTTCCCCAGTGCATCACAGTTACCCAACAAAGAACTGTCTGTCCGGTAATTCACAATTTCTACCTCCCCCAGGACTCCCAAGTGACTAAAATACTGCATCAGCCAATATATCCCCTTCCAACATTGTTCCTTCCCAGTTTATCAGTAGTAAAAAGTCTAATAATTGAGAATTAAAGCATGCCAGGAATGAGTGAATTTCCTTTTAATATTCACCCTCAATCATCAATTTTGAAAGAGAAATAGATGTTTTCCCAGGAAACTTTTAAACACACCATAAAGACACAACTGAATACCTGAATTATTTGGATACATCAGTTTTACCCAAGATTAAATAGTCTTATCTGGCTTTTGTTAAATAACTTGTTATGGTCAAGAAATGAAAAACGAGGGGCGGGCCAAGATGGCGGCGACCTACACTGACGCATTTTGAATGCGGGGGGAAAAAAGAGCCATAAAAAACACAGAGTTATTGGGCACTGTGCAAAAACTGGAGGGGCTAGACACCCCCCCGGGAACACTCACAGCTCCCAAGGGACTGTTAAAAGTCCCAGGGAAAGGCTCTCCCCATCTCTCACAGCCACAAAACCCGGGATTCGGGAACTCCCATTTGGAGAGGCGCCTGGTAAGATCGATCCCAACTTACAGCAGGCAGAATCAGGGTCCACTTGGCCATAGATCGCTGGCCTATTGGGCTCCCCACACATCAGGTTGAACTTATACCCACTTAAAAACTTTGCGAGATAGTGGAAGGCTTAGCAAGGAACAAACAGGGGGCTCAGCGGGTGGTCTGCAGCCGCTCGTGAAGCGGAGGGAGGGAGGTTCCAAGAGAGTGCGGGAAGCTGGGAACACAAAGGCGGGCGGGAGGGGCCGAATCCCGCACACTCACGATAGCGCAGCTGGGGAGGGAGCACGGCTGGCAGGGCCAAATCCCCGCGAACCCACGGCAGGTCATCTGGGGAGAGAGACAGGCATGGGCGGGGCCAGGGTTCCGCGCACCCACGGCTGAGCTGCTGGGACGAGAGGTCCACTCAGGCAGCCGGAGGATCCGGGGCTTGGGGTACCCACGGGACCCGTGGTGGCGCAGACAGGAAGGGAATCAGGCATAGAGTCCAGCCCTGTGGCGAGAAGCCTAGAGAGAAACGAGAAATCGGGTCCATAGCTGTATCCTGGAAAATCCAGACATATTAGGTGTGGAGCCAGACCCTGTCAGCCTCCGTGACGACAAACAAAGCCCACAGAATCTGTGCCTGGGCAAACAGGCCCAAACTATCAGAACCATTACAGGCTGATAACTCAGAGTGCAACATAGGGAAGTCTGAATTGGGAGCAGTGAAACAATCCTGGTCCATTACTCACAACCTGGGAATAGGCTGCACCAGCTCACAGTGCCTCAGGCGATTAAAACCACAGTGACCTTGAAATCCCCCTGTAAGCAACGACAGATAGCAAAGTAACTTGTCCCCTGCACCAAATCATCCACTGTGGTTCCAAGCACAGAAAACAGACAGCTAAATGCATCCAATGGTGAAAGGTCAAAACAAAAAATAGAAATCAAGGAATTATGACTCCAACAAAGCAGAATCATCCTAACTCATCCAATTCGGATGACCACACACCAACAGAAACACATGAAAACATTGACAATTCTGCATTATGGAAAGTGATAGAGTCCCTGCAAGAAGAACTTAAATATATGAAGGAATTCAAAGAAGCCACAATTCTACAAATCAAAACAAGGAACAACACCATTAAAGAGCTCCAAGCCAAGGTGACAGAGCTTGAACAGGAAAAGGAAAAAGCCATGAAAGATTTTCATACAAAAACAAGCAAGCTGGAGAAGGAAAT
>CAJQZJ010032188.1:12970527-13028490 GCA_907164525.1 Lophiomys imhausi
AGACAGACTGCTGTCCAAAAAGGACAAAACTTGGTAGCAGGGAAGTCGACAGCCTAACTCTGCCAAGACAGGGTAGGTAAGTCCTTCATAATCCCTGCTCTACAACAAATGTCTGTCAGAGAAACAGGACCCAAAGCCTGAAGATTGATGCTGGAATGTATGGAGAGAAAATGGGAACTGTCCAGGCAGTCATTGGTATGTTCTTTCCTAGTTTTGGAAGCTGCAGGCCCTGCACTTCCTATATAAGCAAATATATTTATCCCTCTCAGGTCTCTGAGGTGGTTGAAGAATAGACAGCTAGAGTCTCATAGTTAAATTTTGAACTGTTTAGGAATCAAGAGGGTGTTATAGATCTAAGAAGATACTCTTAAAAGTGTATTGCAAGATAGTATGAATGTTGAGTCACATATAGACCTTTAAACTCATGGAGTTGGTTAGATAGTAGAATGTTAAAGTCAGGGGCCAAATATGTATTAACTGGACATTGGGAAGGTATACTGGGCCATTTAACTCTCATAAATGTGGCATATTTATATCTATTGTTTTGTATAATACTGTTATAAGAGAAGGAACCATCTGTTGGACTGAAAGGGGAAACTTCTGAGGGGAAGAGGGTGGAAGGGTGGGATAGGGAGGGGGAATAGGGAGGGGTTTTTTACTGAGATGTAACTTGAAGAAAAAAAATAAAGTATTTTAAAAAAAATAAAAAATTTAAAAAAAGAAATTAAAAACACTAATATTTGTAATATTAGTTGTAGTGTTAAGAGAAAAAAAATTGTGTCTTTAATAGAATTGTAACATTATATATGTCACTATATCTATGAAGTTACATTATAGATATTATATTATTATATATTATATGTGTGTATATATAAAATGTATTTTAGTGGCCACTTTTCCCCAGAAATGAGACTAACATGTGGTAGTTTGACCAAACATATTTGAAGGTAAGACAATGTATACTCTTTTTCCTCATATGGAATGCTATTCATCTTTTCTTTACATTTATTTATTCCCTTTAAAATTTTAACTAACAATTGCATATTGTATGTGGTGCAATATGATGTTATAATATAAATATCTGGTATGATATTAGCAAATGAAGCTTATTATCATATCAATCATGCCAGTTGCCATTTTTATTAATTCTTTTATTTTTGAGATAACATAATTACATTATTCCCCCTTCTTTTCCCTCCCTCCAAACTTTCCCATATATCCTTCCTTGATCTCTTTCAAACCCATCACTCTTTTTTCATTGTTATTACTCTAAATATGTATTTCCTACATACATAAATTTAACCTGCTCAATAAGTATAATGTTACTTATATGTATATGTTTTCAGGCCTGACCACTTGGTATTAGATAACCAATTAGTGTACTCTTTCCTGGGGAAGACTATTTCTCCTGCTCTCAACAGACCCTTATCCACCCTCTAGAGTAATGTTCATCTTTAAGGCAGCAGTTCAGAGGTACAAGATGAGTCTAGAAAACTGAAAACTAAATGACCTGTTAGCTAACAAAAGGACCATCTTAGTAAAAGATCTGGTTCTGACTCTTGTCTTGTGTTTTGTATTTTCAATAGAAAGATGAAGAAACTCTGATATGCTCATAGTTTGTGATCAATGGCATAATAACACTGCATGACATTAAAAAAGAAAAATCCAAACTTCCCAGTTTCATCTGCATTCTTTTACCAATTAAGAGGAATAAAATCAAAATGAGTAGAGAAACCCTAACAAAATATCAACAGCTATACAAGCTTTTTAGTCTAGATAGACTATATTCATAAAAACTGAAGTTGATAGCCAACTACGCCAATTTCACATGAATCAGAGAAGTGCTTAGGCTGTCCAGATAAAAGAGGTAGAACAAACGCAATCCAAATACTGAACAAAGAAACTACAATAGAAACCTGATCACTGTGGCTACCTGTGATAATACATAGACAACTATAAGTGAATTATAATTCACTGAGCACAAGAGTCTTCTTGGCCATTAACCAGATTGGATATTGTAATAGTCAGGGTTCTCTAAAGGAATCAAACCAATAAGATGAATATATATTAAAATGATTCATTAAAGCACCTTATTTTGAAACAGGAGCAATAGCTGAATCATACTTGAGAGATTAAGAACTTGATAGGTGCTCAGTCCTTGAGGCTGGATACTTCAGCAGAGTGGTCACAATGGCTGTCTCACATTAGAAAGGCTGAGAACATGATAGTTGCTCGGGCCATAACAAGAAATTGTTATAGGTGCCTCAGTCATCCCAATATAGTGCCAAAATTGTTGGAGTTCCTGTAAAGTTGCTAGTTCCTTAGTCAACTATAGAAGACTAGAAACAGTGGTTCTGGTATCAGCAAAGGTATCAGTGATTCACTAAGCTCTAAATTGAGAAGCTTCTTAAAGCGCATCTGTCCTGTTGTGTCTTGAAGACACTGTTTTCTTGGTGTATTCTATCACTTTGCAATTTTTCTGCCCCTTCTTCCATGCAGATCCCTGCCTTAAGAGGAGGACTTTGACAAAGATATTTTATTTAGGACTGAATGCTCCAAAGCCACTCACTATATGTACACTGTGCAGTTGTGTGTTTCTGTGTCAGTTCTATTTACTGAAAGAAATTTCTTTGATGAGAGCTGAGCAATATGCTGACTTATGGGTATAGCAGTATGTCATTAGGAGTCATATTATTGTGATATATTCCTTTAGCAAAATAATAGTAATTGATTTTCCCCTAGGTCTATGATCTATCTAGTTTCAGGCTCTTAGACACTTTAGCAATATCAGATATGAGTTTTATTTTATGGAGTAGGCCTTAAGTCCTATCAGAAAGTGGTTGGTTACTTCTATTTTTCTCAATTTGTGCCACTATTGAACCAGCATATCATTCAGGCAGGTTACTGCTATAGATATAGGTATTATATCTGGGAAGTATTAATGATTACTTTTCTACTCTAGTGGTAGGCAGTTTCTTCCAGTACCAAGAACACTAGTCAGTACAGGTAGACCATCTCATTAGTATGTCTGCTTGGAGTTACATAGTGTTGAATAGGTCATCTTAAATAATATGCTCCAATAATCTGGGTACAGTTTAGATTTTAAAAACAGCAAACACAAGATCCAGTTATGCTGGCCACCTGTGCATGGCTACCCTTGGTCTGATGGTTGTAATATGGCTTCAGGATGATCATTGTCATATCCGTCCCACTAAAGCTAATCCCTTACTTTGGTCCTGAGCATAGTGCTACCTAAAGTGCCCTTTCAGTTTCTGTAGAAAAAAATTAATTAAATTACGTATTTATATTATATTTAATTAGTTTGGTGGCTAATCCTTAACCATCCATTATAAATAAGCACAGAGACACCACGTGGATTTTACACAAGCCTTGGCCTGAGTTGTGAAATCTTAGCCCACCTAAGCTAGCTCTTAACTCTATTACCCAAATATGACCCCATATATACATATGTCCCCTTGGACTGCCATTCTCCATGCTATGCCGATGTTCCTGGCCATGTGGAATGAGGCTCTTTTTTCTAACCCATGGTGTGTGCCTCCTTCCTACTGCTCCTGGCTGGAATGCTTTCTTCTTCCTGCTGCTGGCTGGAATAAATTAATCCTCTTTCTTTTTTTTTTTTTAATAATTTATTTTTTATTTCTTCAAGTTACATCTCAATCACAATCCCCTCCCTACTCCCCCCTCCAGTCCCACCCTTCCACCCTCCTCCCCCTCAGCCCCACCATCCTCTTCCCTTCTTTTTTTTTTTTTTTTTAGTTTAAGGTATTTATTTTTCCCCCCAACAGCTCTCCCTTTCAGTCCAAATAATGGTTCTTTTTCTTATAACTATAAATACAATACAAAACAACAGAAATAAATAGGCCACGATTATAAGAGTTATATGGCTTAGCATACATTCCCAATGTCCAGTCCATATGTATTTGGCACCTGACTTTAACATTCTACTATCTAACCATCTCCATGTGTTTAAAGTTCTATATCTAACTCAGCTTTCATACTAACTTGCCTCATAATTTTAAAAATATCTTCTTAGATCCAGAACTCCCTCTTGATTCCTAAACAACTCAAAATTTAACTATGAGACTCTAGGTATCTATTCTTCAACCACCTCAGAGACCTGAGAGGGATAAATATATCTGATTATATAGGAAGTACAGGGCCTGCAGCTTCCAAAACTAAAAAATGACATACCAGTGGCTGCCTGGACAGTTCCCATTTTCTCTCCATACATTACAGCATCAATCTTCAGCCATTTGGCCCCATTTCTCTGACAGACATTGGTTGTAGAGCAGGAATTATGAAGGACTTACCTACCCTGTCTTGGCAGAGCTAGGCTGTCGACTTACCTGCTTCCAAGTTTTGTCCTTTTTGGACAGAAGTCTGTCCACAGTTGAAGCAAGTGGTTTTTCTTGCCAAGAGAATGGCTTACCACCAATTTAATCATCTCCCACTGGAGATTCTTCGATGCTCATCTTCTACTTGGAGTAATATAGGGGGTGCTGTCAGGAGCTGACATGTCTCGATATCAAAAAATCTTAAGTTAAGAAAACATCTTTGAATGCCATATTCTGCAGATCTCTTGAGGTTTTTGAAGATGCCCTATCTATCTCTTATATTTAGATAAGCAAATATTGCATGTCTCTCAGCAACTTGATTTCTGAGTAGCTTAGAAAATAACTGTGATAGACTGTCATAGTAACTAACAAAATGACACGTTTTCATGACTATTAGTTTCCGTTTCTTAATTATCCTAAACAGTTTATGTCGGTTGGTAGCGAGAGGTCAAAACTTGACATTTCATTTTTAAATATTACTACAAACAATACCTTTAAGAAGCGTTACCCTTAATTTTGTATCAATATACAAAGATCAATACCAATGTGGCCAAATATAATCTTAATTTTGTATCAATATACAAAGATCAGTACCGATGTAGCCCAATACAATCTTAATTTTACATTGATATACTAGGGTCAATACCATTGTGGCCAAATATAATCTTAATTTTGTATCAATATACAAAGATCAATACCAATGTAGCCCTATACAATCTTAAATTTGCATTAATACACAATGATCAATACCAATTTAGCCAAATATAATATTAATTTTGTATCAGTATACAAAGGTATAAAGCTATATTCAATAATCTGTCCTTTTTTCTTGTTCTTTCCTATACTATGTCTATGTCCCATTTTTTCTCAAGTCTGTTCACTCCTATATAGGAGAGAAAGGAGGATACAGAAAAGCAAAAGAGAGAAGTCCCTGGGTCTAACCTCCAAAACCCATTTAACAAGATCATTTAACAGCTTGTAGTCTTTTCCCCTAAATAACAAAATTTTCTATTATCTATCAAATATCCAAAGGGGAAGAACACCCTCCCCACCTTCTGGGGATGGGACGTTGTTCTCTTAAAATGACTTCCTGCTGATTTGGGACGTAGTAAACCTGTTTGGGGCCCAAATAAAAATGGAAAAATGGTTAAAAATGTTAATAGAATCATTTGATGTTCAGTCCCTTTGTGCTCAGCTATTTAGATGTCCTACGAAGTTCATAGACAGAAGCTGATCTTCAGAACTTTACTGAAGATCTGGCTGGAGTAGTCTGTGGAGCTGAACAATCTAGGCGATTTTAAGAGTTGAAAAAACTTAGAGCTAAGGTAAAATAATGCATGGTGTTAGCCCATGCCTTTACCTCCAGCAGAGACAGGAGGATCACTATAGAGTTAGTTGTCTTATAAATTCTAGAGTTACAAGAAACAGGGTGGTGATGGTGCACACCCTTAGTCACATCATTGGGGAAGAATACACCCTTAATCCCAACACACTAGAGACAGAAACAGGCAGATCTCAGAGCTCAAGGCCACCTGATACAAAACAAACTCTAAACAGAGAAAAACTTTGATCCAGGGGTGGAGGAGCACATCTTTAATCCCATCAGTTGGAAACCACATGTCTTTGATCCCAAAATTTAGAATGCAGAGACAGGCACATAGGATTTGGAAGATTTAAGTTTAAAAGCTACTTACAAAAGGCAGGCTGCAATTCAAACAAATTGTCCTTTGAGATCTCAAAATATATACACTAAAGGTTTGTTTAGCTCCAAAATATCAAAATAATTTCTTCTTTAATCCGGATTGAAAGGTAATACTTTATATATTATCAAAAAACCAAATTTGCTCCAGGAAAAATATTACCTGACCCCCCCAAAAAAAGGTAATTGTCCCAGAGTTAGGATTAGGGCAGGGCTCTGTTCTTATCTTTCCAGGAGATTTAAAGCATCCATTCAAGGAATCCAGGGACAACTGGACAACGGAAACCTCAGCAGAAAACAGATCTGACACCAAAGAAGACGAGTGGCCCAGATGATCCAGCCTTGCAGACTTCTTCAATAGCAGTTTCCTCAAAAGTCTATAACCACAACAATTAATCCTCTTTCTAAAGCTCAGGCTCCCTGTTCTAGTCTCAAGAAGTCCCACCTTTCTCTGTCTTTGCCCAATCTTAGGCCTCAGCATTTATTTTAACCAATCAGAGTCAATGTAAGTAGCAGACAGCAAGCAGGACCAATTAATTAACATTTATAATGCTTAACAATAACCCAACAAGTTTCTATCCAGAGTCTCCACAGGATGAATTTTCAAACAAAAACACTTTTTGATGTGAATGTTCTCTCTTTCCTTAGTCCCCTCAATTGGTAACAGTTCTGAATTTCTTTTTTCTTAACTCTTAGCTTCTAGTGTCTCTATATTTTGCCTTAAGTTCTGCCTTTGCTTTGGAATGGCTATAAGGTGAAAGCAATCAATACCTAAAGGTATAAATGAATTAGAAAGGCCTATTGTACCAAGGATAGCTCTTGTGGTGCCACACAGCCAAGGTTCTGCCATTAAACTCTAGGGCTTGTGAATGAGCTCAAAAAACGTATGTGTAGGTACACGTGTGAGTGTGCGTGTGAATGTGTATGAGGAAATGTCAGTGCTAGTTCAACCCAAGGAAAGGCACATCTACGAAACAACAGAGACAATGTCAGGAAGATATTCCAGAATATTACTCATATAAGAAACTGGAAGCCATAAACATTGTTTAAGATTTTTCTATATATATTTGTGATAACAACCTAGAGGCAAAATGGAAAAAAATGCCATTGTCAGCCCTTAGGAGTATATGAGAAACAGTCAGGTAGACATCCTGGAATCACTGCAGGAATAAAGCAATATGATCCCACCTCCTGAAAGGACTGTAGGCTTAGCATCTCATTTACCCCTGAGAACACCAAACTTTATATACTAGGATCATCCTCTCACTAAATAAATCATGAGATAATTCTGAATAAACATGTAAAATAACAGAAAGGAATGTGGTGAACAATCTCAGTAGTGTGTTCATTTAATAAGGCAGAGAGTAATCACCATATCACTTTAAACAGCATAGAATAACATGGATTTAGTTTGAAACTCCACTTATTTTCTTTAGTGACAAATTATGCATCCAGGGTAGTAAATATTGCTGAAATTTAACATAGTAACTTAATAACAATGTGGTATGAATTCTTTTCTCCAGTACTCATAGTTCTACATTCTTCTGCTTTCATAAATTACATCCTACATTGAGAATCTGTTGCTGGCCATGGTTCTCATGTCCTACCACTCATGAGGCTAAGACAGAAGGGTTGCCCTGAGTTCCAGATTCCATCCTGGATCACAGAGTGAGACTGCCTCAAAAATAAGAGAGAGGAAGAGAGAGAGAGAGATCTGTCAAAGTTTTATGATCATCATCTGGAAGACCTAAGATACAGAACATAGCTGCAGTAGCTCCTGCAGTCACATCAAATTCCATGACCTAAGTTTTATGATCTATAGTTAAATGTTATCACTAAGGCGAATTTTTAATTATACCTACCAAGAATTATAATATTTAGTTTCTATTTCATAAGTTCAAAAGCAGAAAGCCTATAGGGATCAAATAAAATGAGCCAAATGTATTGTCTAGTAAACATTGATTTACTTTTAGTTTATGCTGGCAAACATCTGAAATATTATAGCAAAATAAATCAATTACTTATCGATTTATTTTACTGTCCTAAGAACATGAAAATTATAATCAAGGAAAAATGTGGGTTTGCCTTGATGTTCATTTAGAAGTAACAAATACTGAATTCTGTTAGTCAAAAGACTTACAATAACAAAGCATATCATTAGACCCTCTCTATCATTAGGGTACAAAACTAATAGGTTTCTTTAAAGTTTGCTAACATACATGAGTAAGGGTTTTGAAATTGATATCTATCTTTTACATCTCAACACCAATACCAAATCAATTGCTTGTATCTTATATAAGAAACTGTGGTTGAGTGTAAACCTTCCAAACTATAAAAGTCTTATAACAAAGTTAGAAGTCATATTTGGAGTGGACCTGGGTAATGTCACTGGTACAACTTGGCTAAGATTCTTTCTTCATGCCTAAATAGTGTGTACTCAAACATGTGTGAACACACACATTTTCTACCAGATCCTCATATTTCATTTTTTTAACTGTAGGGATTCTTTTTTATGTTTATTTATTACTTCAAGTTACATCTCCATTACAGTCCCCTCACTCCATCCCTCCCAGTCCCACCCTTGCACACTCTCCCCCATCTCCCACCTATCCTATTGCTCCAGAGTGGGTTGCCCCTACACATCAGCCTTCCTCAGTTCAACAGTCATATGAGGGCTAAGAGATTCCTCTTGCACAGAGGGACTATGTGGTATCTCCACTAGGGCAAAGTATCTCCTTAACAGGTAACAAGATCTATGTTCCTGTTCCTTTTGGTGTGTTGCTTGTAGGATACTTATCCTGTATTACCAAGCAATTAAACACCAAGAAACTAAATGATTCAATCAGACAAGAAACATTTGCTTATACAAATATGAGGTGATAGATAAGTGGTCTTCAAAAATCTTAAGAGATCTGAAGAATATAGCATTCAAAGATGTTTTCTTAACTTAAGATTTTTTTGATATTGAGACATGTCAGCTCCTGACAGCACCCCCTATCCTACTCCAAGTAGAAGATGAGCATCAAAGAATCTCCAATTGGAGATGGTTGAATTAGTGGGAAGCCTTTCACTTGGCAAGAAAAATCCCTTGCTTCAACTGTAGAGAGAATGCTGTCCAAAAAGGACAAAACTTGGAAGCAGGTAGGTGAACAGCCTAGCTCTTCCAAGACAGGGTAGGCAAGTCCTTCATAATTCCTGCTTTACAATCAATGTCTGCCAGAGAAAGGGGGCCAAATGGATGAAGATTGAGGCCGTAATGTATGTAGAGAATTTGGGAACTGTCCAGGCAGCCACTTGTATGTCATTTCTTAGTTCTGGAAGCTGCTGGCCCTCCACTTCCTCTATAATTAGATATATTTAACCCTCTCAGGTCTCTGATGTGGTTGAAGAATAGATAGCTAGAGTCTCATAGTTAAATTTTGAGTAGTTTAGTAATTAAGAGGGTGTTCTGGACCTAAGAAGATGTTTTTTAAATTGTGATGCAAGTTGGGATGGAAGCTGAGTTGGATATAGAACTTTAAACTCATGGAGATGGTTGCATAGTAGAATGTTAAAGTCAGGTGCCAAATACGTATGGACTGGGCAGTGGGAATGTATGCTAACCCTTATAATTCTCATAATTGTGCCCTAATTATTTCTGGGGTTTTTTTTGTATTGTATTTATTGTTATAAGAGAAAGAGCCATTTGTTGGACTGAAAGGGGGGAGCTGTTGGGTGGAAAAAGATATACCTTAAACTTTAAAAAAAAAGGAAGTGGATGGGGGTTTGAAGGGGAAGAGAGTGAGAGGGTGGGACCAGAGGGGGGAGTAGGGAGGGGATTGTTATTGAGATATAACTTGAAGAAATAAAAAATAAATAAATACTTTTAGGAGAAAAACAAAGAAACTAAATAATCCAATCAAAAAATGGGCAACCAAGCTAAACCGAGAATTCACAAAGGAGGAATCACTAATGGCTGACAGACACTTGAAGAAATGCTTAACATCCTTAATCATCAGAGAAATGCAACTCAAGACAACTCTGAGATTCCATCTCACACCTGTCAGAATGGCTAAGATAAAAGCTCAAATGAGAGCACATGCTGGCAAGGCTGTAAAGAAAGGGGAACACTCATCCATTGCTGGTGGGAGTGCAAACTTGTACAACCACTACGGAAATAAATCTGGGGATATCTTAGAAAACTTGGAATAGCTCTACCTCAAGACCCAGCAATATCACGTCTGGGTGTACAGCCAAATGATTCCTCACCAAACCACAAGGAAGTTTCCTCATCTATGTTCATAGCAGCTTTATTTGTAATAGCTAGAAACTGGAAACAACTCAGATGTCCCTCAAACAGGAATGGATAAAAAAAAAAAAGCTGTGGTACATCTACACAATGGAATACTACTCAGCCATCAGAAGCAAGGAAATCATGCAATTTGCTGCCAATTGGATGGAACTAGAAAAGCTCATCCTGAGTGAGCTAACCCAGACTCAGAAAGATGCACATGGCATCTATTCACTCATCTTTCATTTTTGAAGCCACCTCTTACCTATTCTCAACTTTCAAACTGTGTGATTGGAATAGGGTAATCTCTACCTTTTCTCTCCAGAGATGGGCACAGAGCAAAGCCTAGACAGTCACAGAGCCCATACTTTTGGTAACAGATTAGCAAATAACCAAAATCTGACCAACGTGACCCTTTCTTTCCTTTTTTTTGTGTGTTTATTTATTACTTCAAGTCACATCTCCATCACATTGCCCTCTTTCTACCCATCCCAGTCCTACCCTCCCACCCTCTCACCCTCTCCCTCCTATCCTACTCCTTCAGAGTGGGATGACCCTACATATCAGTTCCTCCCCCCATTTCAGCAGTCATATGAGGGCTAAGAGCTTCCTCATGCACTGTGGGCTGACATGGCAGCACCACTAGGGCAAAGGGTCCCATTAACAGCTGACAAAGTCTATGTTCCTGTTCCTTTTGGTATATTGGTTGTAAGATAGTTCTCCTGTACTATATGGCTAAATTCCAATTATAAGTGAATAGATGCCATGTACATGTTTCTGAGTCTGGGTTAGCTCACTCAGGATGAATTTTTCTAGTTCCATCCATTTGGCTGAAAATTGCATCATTTCCTTGTTTCTGATAGCTGAGTAGTATTCAATTGTGTAAATACCACTGTTTTTTAAATGTATTCTTTGGTTGAGGGACATCTGGGTTGTTTCTAATTGCTAGCTATTACAAATAAGGTTGCTATGAACATAGATGAGGGGATGTCCTTGTGGTTTGATGAGGAATCATTTGGATGTATACCCAGAAGTGGTATGGCTGGGTCTTGATGTAGAGCTATTCCAAGTTTTCTAAGATATCGCCAGACTGATTTCCATAGTGATTGTACAGGTCTGCACTCTCACCAGCAATGGATGAGTGTTCCCCTTTCCTCACAACCTCACCAGTATGTGCTGTCATTTGAGTTTTTCATCTTAGCCATTCTGACAGGTGAGATAAAATCTCAAAGTCATCTTGAGTTGCATTTCTCTGATGATTAAGGATGTTGAGCATTTCTTCAAGTATCTCTCAACCATTAGAGATTTCTCTTTTGTGAATTCTTGGTTTAGCTCTGTTCCCCATTTTTTGATTGGATTATTTGGTTTCTTGGAATTTAATTTCTTGAGTTATTTGTAAATTGTGAATATTAGCCCTCTGTGGGATGTGGGGTTGGTAAAGATTTTTTCCCAAACAGTAGGTTGCCATTTTGTTTGAATAACAGTGTCCTTTGCCTTACAGAAGCTTTTCAGTTTCATGAGGTCCTATTTATCGATTGTTGGTCTTAGAGACTGAGCTATTGGTATTCTGTTCAGGAAGTTGTCACCTGTGCCAATGAGTTCAAGGCTATTCCCTACTTTCTATTCTATTAGATTTAAAATGTCTAGCTTTATGTTAATGTAGGGGGTTAGATAAATTAGATTTAGAAAATAAATAGGGGTTTCTGATACTGTCTCTTAATTCGGGGCATGAAGAGCATTATCAGTATGTGGACTAAAAACAGGAAACAAACAGGAGACTTAATAGACTGAAAAACAAGGTTGAAGTCAGGAAAAACAGGAAAGACTCAATAGACTGAAAAACAAAGTTGAAGTCAGGAAAACAGGAAAAACTTAATGGACTTGAAGAAACAAAGTATCTGGCCTGACATTGTTTTCAGCTGCTAAGTGGGCGGAGCCCAAATTAAGCTGAAACAGAGTTCCTCCTATTTAAGGACAGTGCATGGAGCCCAGAAGGAGAAGAGGCCCCTGATGCTAGAGAGCTCCAAGAGTCCTGCTGAAAAAAGTGCTGGCCATCATTTGATGGCCAGATTTCCCTGAAGCAGAAAGAAGCTGGTGAGCAAAGAAAGCCTGAGCAAGACACCAAAAGGCCAAGGACTAAACCCTGTGGCTCAGCTTTTGCCTAGAGGGGTTTGATCTATCCGAACAGTGGCCTAAAGGAAACTGTGCCTGGCTTTAAGGACTGAGGCAGAGCAGCTGAGTTCCTGATTCAAAAGAAGTAAGTTGGCCTGCAGAAGGCTGGGGTCTCCCACAGAGAAGAAAGCATGAAGCCTTATTTAAGGTGAGACTGCAATAACCAACTTACCCTGACGAACCTGCATCTGAGAGATCCAGAAAAAGGACTGCTAAGTGCATTAAAGAATCTACAACAAAGACTCTGTTCCTGACGACTGAGGACCTGCCCCAGAGACTGTATCATTCTAAAAGGTTAGAAAAATAATTATCAATAGGTTTAGTGGATAGGTTAAAGGGGTTGTAAGAATTTATAGGATTAATAGTTAAGAAATTGTTGGTGTTTGTTATAAGTGAATTTAGTAATAAATAAATAAGTGTTAAATAATAATTTAAAAGTTCGGTTACATGTTAAGGTCTTTGTTCCACTTTGACTTAAGTTTTGTGCAAGGTGATAATATGGGTCTATTTGCATTCTTTTACATGTGGAAATCCAGTTAGACCAGCAACATTTGTTAAAGAGGATGTCCTTTTTCCATTGCATATTTTTGGCTTCTTTGTAAAAAATTAAGTATGTGTGGGTTCACTTCAGTTTGATTCCATTGAACTACTGGTCTGTTTCTATACCAGCACCATGCTGTTTTCATTGCAATTGCTCTGTAGTACTGCTTGAAATCTGGGATGGTGATACCTCCACATTTTTTTTTATTGTACAGTATTGATTTAGATATTCTGGGTTTTTTGTTATTCCATATGAAGTTGAGAATTGTTTTTTCCAGGTCTATAAAGAATTGTGTTGGTATTTTGATAGGAATTGCATTGAATCTGTATATTGCATTTGGTAGAATGGCCAATTTTATTATATTGAGCCTACCTATCCATGAGCATGAGAAATCTTTCCATCTTCTGATGTCCTCTTCAATTTCTTTCTTCAAGGACTTGAAGTTCTTGTCATACAGGTCTTTCACTTGCTTGGTGAGAGTTCACCGTTGGGTATTTATAATGTTTGTGACTATTGTGAAGGGTGTTGTATCCCTAATTTCTTTCTCAGCCCATTAATCTTTTGTAAAAGGAATGGCTACTGATTTTTTAAAATTAATTTTGTATCCAGCCACCTTGCTGAAAGTGTTTATCAGTTGTAGGATTTCTCTGGTGGAATTTAGGATCCCTTATATATACTATCATATTGTCTGTGAATAGAGATACTTTGACTTTTTCCTTTCCAAATTGTTCAGTTTCCATGAATGTGCAGGCTTTTTGTTATTTCTGTTGTTTTTGAAGTCCAACTTTAATCCATGGTGGTCTGATAAGATACAAGGGGTTATTTCAATTTTCTTGTATCTGTTTAGGCTTGCTTTGTGTCCAACTATATGGTCAATTTTGGAGAAGGTTCCATGAAGTGCTGAAAAGAAGATGTATTCTTTTCTGTTTGGGTGAAACCTTCTATAGATAGTTGTTAGGTTCATTTGGTTCATGATCTCTGTTATTATTTCTGTGTTTGGTTTCTGTCTCAATGACCATTGTTGTGAGTGGGGTTTGAAGTCTCCCACTACTAATGTGTGGGAATCAATGTGTGGTTTAAACTTTAGAAGAGTTTCTTTTACAAATGTGGGTGCCCTGGTATTTGGAGCATAGATATTCAGTATTGAGATGTCATTCTGATGAATTTTTCATTTAATGAGTATGTAGTGTTCTTTCCTAACTTTTTTGATTAACTTCACTTGAAAGTCTATTTTATTTGATATTAGGATAGCTACTTGAGCTTGCTTCTTGGGTCCATTTGCTTGGAAAACCTGTTCCCAGTCCTTTACTCTGAGGTAGTGTCTATCTTTGTTAGTGAGATGCATTTCTTGTATGCAGCAAAATGGTGGATTTTGTTTAGGGCTCCATTCTCTAAGCCTGTGTCTTTTTATTGGGGAGTTGAGTCCATTGATGTTGAGGGATATTAATGACCAAAGGTTATTATTTCCTGCTATTTTGATGTAGGGGGTGGTTGTGTGTTTCTTTTGGTTTAACTGTAGTGTTTTTTTGGTGGTGGTGGGCTTTTTATTTGTTTGGGTTTTTTTTTTTTTTGGCTTCCTCTGTTTTGGGGGGTTAGTTATCGTCTCTGGTTTGGAATTTTCCTTCCAGGATCTTCTGTTTAGCTGGTGTTTGTGTTTAAATTTGGTTTTGTCATGGAATATCTTGTTTTCTCATTCTATGTTGACAGAAAGTTTTGTTGTGTATAGTAGTCTGAGTTGGCACCTATATTCTCTTAAGGCTGTAGGACATCTGCCCAGGCCTTTCTGGCTTTTAACATTTCTCAGGAGAAGTAAGGTGTAATTCTGATGGGTCTGCCATTATACATTACTTGACCTTTTTCTCTTACAGCTTTTAATATTCTTTCTTTTTTCTGTACATTTGGAGTTTCAATGATAATGGGGTGAGCGAAATTTCTTTTCTGGTCTAATCTGTTTGGAGTTCTGTGTGCCTCTTGGAATTTTATCGCCATCTCTTTCTTTAGGTTTGGGATATTTTCTTCTATGATTTTGTTGAAGATGTTTCCTGGACCTTGGAGTCGGGAATCTTCTCTTTCATCTATGCCTATAATTCTTAGGTTTTGTCTTTTCATTGAGTCCTTGATTTCTTGGATGTTGTGGGTAAGAACTCTTTTAGATTTCTCATGTTCTTTGGTTTTATACTGATTTCTTCAATAGAATATTCCACACTTGAGATTCTGTCTTCCATCTCTTGTAACTTTTTTTCATACTCTTCTTTGTAATTCCTGTTCTCGTTCCTTGGTTTTCCACCTTCAGGGTTGTGTCTGCCTGTGTTTTCTTTATTGCTTCCATTTCCAGTTTCAAGTCTTGAACAGTTTTATATGTTTTATACATTTTCTGATCCTATTCAGTTGTCTTTGTTTGCCAATCTTTCGTAGCCTTGTCTCCTTCCCATTCATATTTGGCTGAGTTATCTTGGAGGTCTCTAATGGTATTCTCCATTGCTTTCATTGTAAAATTGAGGATTCTTTAAATTCTTTCAGGGATTTAATTTCTTCTTGTAAGGACTCCATCATTTTCCTAAGTATATATTTGTCATCATTTTCATGTGTTCCAGCTGTGCTGGGATGGTCAGAGCTTTCTGTATTAGCATCACTGTATTTTGTTGGAGTCATATTTCCCTGATTTTTGTCAGATTTTTTCTTTCACTGACCTTTAGCCATCTGGTTGTCCTTAGCTGATTGTTCCTAGTGTCTTCAGGACCTGATGCCAAGGATGGAGCTTTGGTGTAGAGGCCATATAGTTTTGGTGGTCAGTAGCTCAACACAGGCTAGGTGGGTTCTTGTGTTGGGGGCTGGGTTTCAGTGGGCCCACAGAAGTTCACCCCTTCCAGTTGTGTCCCAACTGGTAATTCGGGTCTTGGTTTTGATGGGATGTGTTATTCCAGCCTGCAGGGTCTTGAGTTCTAGCAGCTCTTCCTAGTGATGTCAGTGGGGTTGGAGGACCAGAGATTGTAAGCTAGAGCTGCAGATCCCCTGCTGCTTATGTGTCTGTCTGAGGGTTACATCTGTGGTCATACTCCCCCAGGCAGCTCCACCTAGGTGGTCCCCAGAACACCTCTGTGTCTCTCAGTCATAAACGCTAAGCCCTTGTAGTTTGAGTCACTCAGGCAGTGTACACACACCAAGAACTCACTGCTCCAGGGCTGGAACTGTAGATGCTGAAGATCTAGTATCCCATAGAGGAGGAGACAGGTGCGCTAGCTGGGGGTCCAATATGAACACCACAATCTGTCTGCAGGGCTTGGACTCAGTGGAGTTCTGCAACCTTTTAATGTAACTACCTGCCTTTCAGCCTGTTCTGATCTTACTGTTCCTGTGGCTCTGCTGGTTCTCATTTGGGTGCTGGAGCTTCTGTATAGAAACTGGGTGCTCAGGAAGCCAGGAGGTGCCTCTATCTGGTGATCAGAGCTGCCTGATCAGACCTGTGGGACACTGTACAGGTGCAGGAAGCGCAGCCTGATATAGAAGTGTATCCCACTGCTTTGTCTAGCTGCAGTGTTCTTCCGAATGTTTGTAAATCCAGCAGAGGGACCTGTATGCCCTATACCTCTCTTGGTAGGCCCAAATATGCTTGCGCCTCCCAGACCACTACTCTGCTGGAGATATACTATGGTGGTCCTAGTTTTCCTATAGCTCAGAATGTGCTATGGGTCACCGCCATAATGGTTCCCCTGAGAATATTCGTGTTCCCGCAGCTCCACTGGTCCTCTTTTTGGTGTTGGAATGCCTGCATGGAAGCTGGGACCTCAGGAGACTGGTGAGTACCCCGTCTGGGGTTCAGAGCTGCACGCTGGGTATTTGAGTGGCTGTACCATGGACTCCTTTCCTGGTGACAATTCTCCTGCTTCTTTGGGTTCTGAGGCTTCTGCGGTTTCCACAGGTCTGTTTTTCTAAGTGTCTGAGAGTCTTGCCCAGGGACTTTTATTAGTCCCCGGGTTCACTGTGTGAAACCCAGTGGGTTTGCGCTTCTCAGTTTATTGCTCACCCTGTTATAACTCTATGGTGTTATAGCTGTTTTCCCTGTGTTCAAAATGTGTCCATGCAGGCTGCAACCATCTTGGAATCCCCTGTGAGCCTTTCTTAAGGGGAAAAAAAATTCTCTTCAGAGATTATAGAGGCTAAGAAAGCACCACTTAAGATGTGGTCATTACGAATGTTTTATGGCTTTGTGAAGAGAAACTTCATGAGGCTGAATCCAGGAGTAGAATACAGATCTTGGAAATGAAGGAGAAAAAAAAGATTCTTAATAAAATCAATGTAATCCCACAATTTAGCTACCATTAAATTGAACTTGACTTCTCAAAATTCCAATATAGGAATCAATAGATTTCCATTTGTGTTTCTTTCATTAAAGTGGTTTGAATTGAGTTTCTCACATTTGCAACTGAAGAAGCAAATCTTAACATAACTGCGTCTCCTACAGCCCATTGTAGTGTTTGTGAGATTTTTTTTACAGTGATACACACACACACACACACACACACACACACACACGGTGTGATGATGGCAAGAAGACCCTGACAATATGGTATTCACCTCCATTTCATAGCCAACAAGGTTTTGCTGAAACTCGGCAACTATTCATCTGATTGATGTGCAGCAACATGTTCTGGCTGCTTTCAGAAACTTTTTTTTTTTTTGTCATCAACACAAACATGACAATACTTCAAATTGTAAATCAGTCCTCCATCTGTGTAGCGTTGTTTCTGCCTGAGTTCTGAGACTCTGAAACTTACTATCACATTCTCCAGAAAGTTAGAGAGTCACATCAATTACCCAGTCTCCAACTTGTTGGCCCAAAATGATGTAAACAGCTAGAGGTGCCCACACACAACTACGGACAGTTGTTGGAGCTCTGCCATTTTATTCCACAACAATGCCAAGTTGAAACTGACAGAATGAGAGTTTATAGATCTTTGACTGACAGCATATTGTCAGAGTTTTCCCCACTGTAGCAGAAACCCACAATTGTTTTCAGCTGCAAACATTTGAAGGCTGGCTCTGTAGAGGTGTGACATGCCTTTTGTTCCTGGGATTAGTAGCTTCGGCTTCTCCTGTCAAGATGGCATCTATATAAAGCATGTCAAGGTTGATTCGACTCAGTGAAATGAATATTGTTGGGCTCTTTCACATATATGGTGGTGGTTTTAAATTATTTCCTTCAAGATAGAATGGAATCACCAAGCTATCCAATAGTCCTGTATTAACATTTGCATTCCAAGGTTCAAATCCAGTACAAGAGAAAACTCTATTCAGGAACAAACAGAAAGGCATTAAGACTTCCTGAAGTTCAAACCTCAGCTCTTTGAGCAATTTACCTACCAATCCCATGCCTCAGTTTCTTCATCTGTCAAATGTCAAATCTATTCATAGATTTCTAAATTCACTGAGGTACTAATAAGCACTACCCACCAATAAATGAACATTAAGCATCAGTGATCAATAAATACTGTGTTTTTAATAATATTGCTATTAGAATCCACAGAACTCTATTCATGTCCCTGAAGATTAGACTTCCAGACTTAAAGCAGGAATAATAACCCTTTACAACTTCCTAAAATGTTTGAGACTCAAATGAGATTATTCACCTGAAAGTACTCTGTGTTATACAGAGGGTTAAAGGCATCATTGCTGCTGGTATTGCCTTCACTACTGGAGTTGGGAAACAGGGGAAATAAGTGTGTTTATGTTGACTTAGCACAGCAAAGACAAGACTCTGCTCAGACAAAGCCTCTGTACTTTAACACTTATATACTCAAGGAAAACATGGGAATAAGAACTGAATCAAGCAAGATCTCTTTTCTTACTATTTTATCAGGCAAGTCCTTTTTACAACACACATCAGTATACTGTGGAATTTTTGTGTCTATGCAAACTGCCCAGTCACATGCTACTGCAAAATTTAAATGTGACTTGTGCAATTTGGGAACTATATTGGTCATTTATTTTATTTTATTTTATATGAATTTTACTAGGCACATGTAGCTAACAGCTACCACTTTGAATAGCAGAGATATGAATGTCTACAGAAAGTCTTCCAGCCCTCAGATATGTGTTAATGGCATGCCACTTACAGTTCCATAGTGACTGAATTTAGGTTGAGAATATACTATTTAAAAATTCCATTTAAATGCAACCTTCAACAAATAATATGTTTATAATTGATATATACCCATAACACATAAACAAACTTAGATTTTTTTTCAGCTAAGAGTGATGCATGCTATTTTATTTAAATCAATTATGTATGAAAAAGCATAACTTAAAATGCATGTTATATTGTTATTTGTAGTCAAGCATGCAATAAATGTCTGTTTTAACTATGCATAGATTGGTTGGTTAGCAAATACAAAGTCGTAACCAGATAGGAAGGATATGTTCTGGAACAACACAGAAGGGCAATTATGTTTAAAATAACACGTGTTCCAAAATAGATAGAAGAGATTTTGAATATCTTAATCACAAAGAAATGATGTTTGAAATGACCTATAGCCTAAACATTCTGAATTGATAAATACATTATATATAACTACACCAAAACATTACATTGTATCCCATAAAATGTACATTATTTTAATTGAAAAATATAGTAAATGTAGATCTATATTATAACAAATAGTGGGTTAAACTATTTTATCATGGCCAATTCTTCCATAACTAGTGATTAGGGTGTCACTCAACATTCAGTGGAATGACAGAATTACATGCACAGACCCTCACAATATTATATAGTCATAAACTGTAACACTGACTTCATAAATTTTTTCAAAAGTAATAACTTTTGCTTTTTTCATTTCTTGTTTTATTTATTTATTATTTGAGCATTGTGTTGTTTGCTTGATTTTGGTTTTGGTTTTTAACTAGGGTCTAAAGTAACCTAAATAGCTTCAAGCTCTGTGGGTAGCTGAGACTGGTATCAAACTCCCAATTCTCTTGCCTCTACTGCAAAGTGCTGGGATTATAAGCATATGCTATGGCATGCATGGAAGGTGGTGGACACCCCACTATGATGAACAAGTAACGTGGAAGAAAGGTTTGTGCACTATGAAGAGAAGAGGAACTAGAAACTGATGGGTGGTGAGAAACAGCCTGACATGAGTGCCCTTCACTGCCACATTGAAACCACAGTGAAGTCCCTGTCTGTGATACTACACAGGCCAGGTAGCAACAGGGCATCTGTGGCCCATGTTACCACCAAAGACCATGTGAACATCCCTGGTCTAAGCTGCCTCCTGGGGCCATGTTGATGTACAAAGGTTGTACAGAGATAGCCTCATCCCTCGCCAGCTGAGGCACTAGGGAGAGCTGTCCCTGCCCCTCCTTAGCCCTGCAGTAGCGTAGGCACAGGACAGAGGCCCCAGTAGCCCCTCCCAGCTTGGCATACCCCTCACCTGAGCAGCATGTGAGAGATGGCTCCGTATGTTACTGGCTATAGCACTCCAGAGAGTGGCCCACACCTCGGCTGGGCAAAGCAAAAGATCTGGTCCTGGTGGCGAGGGTTCAGGAGACCTGGAGGGCTGATAAACTCCATTTCCACCCAGACCCAAATCTGAGTTGGCCCACCCTAACATCTACTCCACCTATTAACTGCTGGAGCATGTGCAGGAGCTGGTCCTTTAGATCCAAAGCTGCAGGACCTTCATGACACAGGGCAACAACACACTGAGAGAAGTCCTAGTGAGAAACTAGTATTGACAGTATAACAGAAGCCAGAGGTCTCGAAACAGACCAAAAATTCATTGCAATGAACATTTGCAAGCAAAGCTGTTTGGGCAAAAAGGTATACTGTGTGACACACTATGGCACACCACAGCTTCCACGGTGAGATTTATTTGTTTGTTTGTTTTCTTTTGTGGGGGAGGTTGCAATGTTGGAGGGTAGATATGGAGGGATGGGGAAATGAGTGTGATTGGGGTTCATGATGTGAAATTCACAAAAAATCAATAAAAAGTTTTAAAAACTCAAAAAAATGGTATATGTGTTTGTGATATGGTGTGGTAATTTGATACAAGTATGTAATATACTTTGATCCCACCAGTGTGACCAATATTTTCATCCCCTTAAATATTTGTCACATATGTATTCCAAACCTAACAGTGCTTGATATTTAGGATTTTTTATGTGATATGTAGTAAGTTTCATACCTGTAATCTACAGCTATTGTAGAACACTAGGAATGACTAGTCTTACCTAACTGGATTTTGGTGTCAGGTCTCCACCTCCCTCTCTCTCCTCCTCCCTTTCCTTCCTTGACCCTGGGAATCACTATTCTTCTTTTCTCCATGGGCTCAATTAGAATTCATCTGATTCCCTTTAATATAAATTTAAACAGACACCACCTTTGCTCTTGATAATACAAGTTCCTTGAGCAACTCTATTTTCCAAAATTTCTAAATCTACATTTAAAGAATGGCTATCAGGTATTAAGGAATTGCTTAACCTTAACAGACTAGTCACCCTAAAAGGTCATTCCCTCTGCTTTGGACCCATAAAAAAAAAAAACAGCCTGGAACCTGTATAGATAATTTTGAGTAGGCTTCCAAGTTTCTATTTACAAAATAGCTTTACTATTCTTAAGTCTGCTGTAGTTCCACAATGTTTTAGAATCTGATTGTAAATTTAACTGAAAAAGACTTCCAGGAGACTGTCCTGGATGATGAGGAATTAGACCATGATTGGCGTTTTATAGTAGCAAGTCTTTCTGTCCATGAGCACAACATATATATATATAACTTTTTTCAATATTCATATATCCTATATGTATGTTTTAGTGTATTATTATTTTATATTTTGAAAAGACACTATGCTTGATGAGTTTTTATGAAGACTCTAATGTTGAATCTTGCCAACTACTATCTGTGCATCTGAAAGGATAACTATATTATTTTTCTTGTTTAATCTAATCTGTTTGCATTAGATTCAAGAGTTAAACAATGGAATACTATTCAGCTATCAGAAACAATGAAATCATGCAATTTGAAGCCAAATAGATGGAACTAGAAAAGCTCATCCTGAGTGAGCTAATCCAGACTCAGAAGGATGCATATGGCATCTATTCACTTATAATTGCATTTTAGCCATATAGTACAGGATAACTATACTACAACCAACACACCAAAAGGAACAGGAACGTAGACTTTGTTGATAAGACACTTTGCCCTAGTGGTGCTGCCATGTATATGAGGAGGCTCTTGGCCCTCGTGTGACTGCTGAAAAGGGGTGGGGGGACTGATGTATGGGGACACCCCACTCTGGAGGAGTAGGATGGGAGGGTGGGAGAGTGGGACTGGGAGGGGTGGAGGGGGGCACTGTGAAAGAGATGTGGCTTGAAGTAGTGAATAAACATTAAAAAAATTGTGTTTCAAGGAGGTAATCATAGTATATGAAATACTGACATAAATACATTAAAAAGAGTTAAACAAAATTTATATTCCAGTTTTTAAAAAACATTTAGTTATTTACTCCTTTTAAGGCACAGTTATCATATTTTGTTTTCTTTTTTCTCAAATTGCAATTATAGAAAATATTTTTGTACTTTTGTATAGTTCTGGCATTAATCCAGATACTAAGAGAGGAGTGGCATGTAAAACTGCTGAATAAAACCCCTGCCCTTTTCAAACTTACACTTCTTGGGGAGGAGAAGACTAAACAATAAAAAACACGTACACAAACACACACACACACACACACACACACACACACACACACACATACACACCACTTTTAAAACTGTGAGATAGAGAGACAGATAATTTTCAGAACATATAATCTGCTCTAAAATCAACTTAAACAGTAAGGTAGTCACTATCTCATGACATTTCAAGTTTAGAGGCGAGATGTGCTCAGGATCCACATTAACTATCAGCTCAATAAAACCCTTGAAACCTGAATGCCTTCCCTGTCTATTCTGTGTTCTCTGGTGCTGTCTTTACTTAAGATGGATTTCCCTGCAGTCACTACTAGACTTCCAGTGAGCTCATTCTTGTGGGTTTCTTTATTTAGTTTGGAGACCTTGGAAGACTAAAATCACCCCATGTCTTTACAGCAACATTTCTGTGAGTTGTTCAGTTCTGAGACTTAGATTCATTTTATTTCATTTTGGAAAGCAGGAGTGAGACAGAGTATATATTCTTCCACACTACTTGGCTGTTTCTTCTGATGAGCACAGTCACTAGAACATGAGTTTTCTCTAAAGTTGGGGCCATTTTCCAATTCTCTGGTTTAGAAGTTGTGGAACAGCATTCACTTCATTTGTTTAATCCATAAACCAGGGCTGTGATTTCCACAGCCTAGCTCAAGTTCAGAGGTGACAGTAGTTTCTTTTTTTTTTAATTTATTTATTTATTGCTTCAGGTTACATCTCCATCATAGTGTCCTCTTTCTACCCTTCCCATTCCTGCCCCCCCCCACCCTCTACCCCCTAACCCTTCCATCTCACTCCTCTGGAGTGGAGTGTCCCTACATAACAGTCCCCCTTGAGGGACAGTAGTTTCTTAATTCTGACACAGCTCCAGAAGTGGTCTGAGAAGTACAAGCTGTCTTGGTGGGCTGATGCCCTATTTGACTGAGAGTGGTTTCTGAAAGGCTAGTCTAGAATCTTCTTTATATTTAAATTAAATTCTTTATACTAAATTTCTTTCTTCACAAAATACTCACTGTAGTTGCCTTCAAAGAAAAGCAGTTTGTGTAAGATCTAGATAACCCCACTATGTGGCAAGTAAGCTTACTGGCCCCAATAGAGAGGTCTTTGCCTTTCTGGAATTCTTTGCAAAAGGGAAATACAAATTCTCAAAGAACCTATGAAGGTGTTTGAGGAAAAAAATCAGCTCTGGGCCTGAACCATGCTTACAAAGTCCTGAGAGATCATGAATAGTGCTGGGTATGTAAGAACTTTATTGCTTCCCTTGCCTCATTTCCCTCCTGGTGGCCCCTTTTTAGTGCTCAAAAACTGAAATTACCAAAACAGAAGAGGAGCAAGCAAGCAGGGCAGAGAGAACTAAACCTTGCAGCTTCTATTCTCTTCCCCAGTTACAATGTGGCTGCTGTAAAGAGCTAGAGTTGTCTTGAGTTGCATTTCTCTAATGATTAGGGATGCTGAGCATTTCTTTAAGTGTCTCTCAGCCCTTAGGGATTCCTCCTTTGTGAATTCTCTGTTTACCTCTGTTCCCCATTTTTTGATTGGATTATTTGGTTTCTTGGCATTTAATTTCTTGAGCTCTTTGTAAATTTTGGATATTAGCCCTCTGTCAGATGTGGGGTTGGTGAATATTTTTTCCCAATCTGTAGGTTGCCATTTTGTTCAAATGACAGTGCCTTTTGCCTTACAGAAGCTTTTCAGCTTCATGAGATCTCATTTATTGATTGTTGCTCATAGATCCTGAGCTGTTGGTGTTCTGTTCAGGAAGTTGCCACCTGTGCCGATGAGTTCTACGGTTTTCCCCACCTTATCTTCTAATAGATTTAGTGTGTCCAGCCTTATGTTCAGGTCTTTGATCCACTTGGACTTAAGTTTTGTACAAGGTTGTAAGTATGGGTCTAATTTCATTCTTTTACATGTAGACATGTAGTTGGACCAGCACCATTTGTTAAAGATGCTACATTTTTCCATTGTACAGTTTTGGCTTCGTTATCAAAAATTAAGTGACCATAGGTGTTTGGGTTCATTTCTGGGTCTTTAGTTCAATTCCATTGATCCACTGATCTGTTTCTATACCAAAACCATGCTGTTTCTATTACTATTGGTCTGTAGTACAGATTGATATTTGGGATGGTGATACCTCCAGATGTGTTTTTGTTGTACAGGATTGATTTAGCTATTCTGGGTTTTCTGTTATTCCATATGAAGTTGAGAATTGCTTTTTCCAGGACTATAAAGAATTGTGGTAGTATTTTGATAGGAATTTCATTGAATCTGTACATTGATTTTGGCAAAATTGCCATTTTTATGTTGATCCTACCTATCAATGAGCCTGGGAGATCTTTGAATCTGAGATTTCATTTCACACCTGTTAGAATGGCTAAGATAAAAAGCTCAAAGGACAGCACATGCTGGTGAGATTGTGGAGAAAGGAGAACACTCCTCCATTGCTGGTGGGAGTACAAGTTTTTACAACCACTATGGAAATCAGTCTGGCAATATCTTAGAAAACTTGGAATAGCTCTACCTCAAGATGCAGGCATACCACTTCTGGGTATATATCCAAATGATTCCTCACCAAATCACAAGGAAGTTTCCTCATCTATGTTCATAGCAGCCTTATTTATAGTAGCTAGAAACTGGAAACAAGCCAGATGTCCCTCAACCAAGGAATGGATAAAAAAAACTGTGGTACATCTACACAATGGAATACTATTCAGCCATCAGAAACAACGAAATCATGCAATTTACATCCAAATGAATGGAACTAGAGAAGTTCATCCTGAGTGAGCTAACCCAGACTCAGAAGAATGCAAATGGCATCTATTCACTTATAATCAGATTTAGCCATATAGTACAGGATAACTATGCTATAACCAATGTACCAAAAGGAACAGGAACATAGACTTTGTTTCCTGTCAATGAGACACTTTGCCCTAGTGGTGCTACCTTGTAGGCCCCCGGGGTATGAGGACAGAAGGCTCTACTTTGAACCAAAGTTAAATTCATTAGTATTATAATGGACATAACTATTGAACTGTGCTGTTTGGCTTAAACTGATCTTTGGATTTTCTGTTATGTAAGAATAAGAATAAACAGAAATGTTATCAATCCTGCTAGAATCCAAGTGAGATGGTAGAAAAAAATCCATGTGTTAAGCTTGAATATTAACTCGGGCTCTGAAATAAAGACTAGTTTCATGCTATGCACTGTGCTTGCTCATTTTCATGACAACAGCCTTTAACTTCCTGGTAGTTACCCTATTAAAAAGCACAAAATACAATGCACTTATACAGTGTGCCATATTTCCCTACATCTCTTTTTCCTACATTCCTTTGCTCTCTATTAAGATAAACTTGTGAAATTATCTAGCCTTTGAACAATTGCCTGTTTCAAGGGCTGTTCATTTACTATGGGATCAGCATCTACCCTTAGCATCTTTTTCTCATTTTAGCAGAATACCAATGATGCTGGTTCTATGGCTCTGAAGTGAGAAGCTGCAGCTTGCTGTTGCAGTTGCAGAATGAATGCTGTGATGAAATGATAATATCTTCTGCTATCAAGGTCAATTGCTACCTTCAATTGTCAAGCATCAAGGTGCAATCAATAAACTCTTCTCATAAGATTGCTGTGTGTGTTATGTTGATTAGTATTTGAGAAGGTGCTTTGCAGAGATCAAGACACATAGAGGCCTCTTGGTTGACTATGAGTCTGATCTGAATGTCACTAAATGCAGCTCTATCTCTAAACCCCAGACTATATACACCAAAGGTTTCAAGGCACAAAAAATAAACCATCATCTAACCATCAAGCATCAAAACTCTCTTGGATTAACTGTACCTTATGTGACAAAAAGAAAAATAGATGCTAGGAAGGAAATAAATGTTTGTAAAAATTAAGCCAGATGGTAATCAATAGTACAGCTAATCATTTCTCATGAAAGAAATTTAATTTTTACTGAAAATGAATAAGTTGCTGTTAATGGCATGAAGTATCACTGTATTAATATAACTTCAGTGAAATCCCATTAACTTTCTCTGCCTCACTTCCACTATCTTTAAAATGGTGGTTATAGTTCTACTTGATGACTTTTATGACTGCCAAATTAAAAGTTATGTTCCCTGTGGGAGAGATGGACTTGTGGATTTTAATAACATCGCTCTCTCCATGCAGCATTGCTAGCAACAGGAAGTCCCTAGGACCTGCACATGGGTACAAATGCATGCTGGTGCAATGGAGATTATATTTATGAGTTTGTAAGATAACATTAATAATGTCCCTTGTCTACCATACTGTCCAAAATGTTTTCCTTCTATAGTTTGTAAAAGGAAATTATTCCTATAACTTTGTGAACAACCTTCAAAACTAATTTTAATGGGATCAAGGAGGATTGCAATGATAATAATGGACATTTAGGGGGTGATTTAGAAAATCAAGTCTGAGGTTTCATGATGGTAGAAATAAAAAGAAGTCTTGGGTATGGCCAGATTGTGTGTGCAAAGAGACCATGACCATATGAAGCAGTTACTCAAAACTCCCACGAAAGTTGTTTTCCTCAATGCCTGGTTTCAAAGCAAGAATTACAACTAATGAAACTGACCTTCAGCTTGGTAAGCATATCTACACTTGAAATTGGCATGTTTTCCAAGCTCTGATTTTGTTTGGGGCTTCCTTTGTATGTTATCCAATGTACTTAACACTATGTTTAGAAACAAACATATTCTTCTGAAATTGGGTACACTGATATTTGCATTTCATTCTACTACAAGTTAGATGCTAAGGGCTGAGAATATATGGTCAGAATCCTCAGATGGCTTACAGAGTGATATCCACAGACAACCCTCTCAGAAATACTAGAATGCTGGAGAAGGTTGCTAGGAGTGATACATATAAACTCCTACTGGGAAGCTACAGTAGACATTGCTGTATCCAGATCTCACAATTCTTTTTACTCTCTCTCTCTCTCTGTGAACCTCTTCCCCAGCTTTATAATACTCTGTTATGTAGAAAACATTGTGATAAATAAAATATTCGGTTACACTGTTCCCAATATCCTGTTCTATGGTACTGACTTTAAAGGTTTTTCAGCGACTTCTAAAGCCACTTTATTCAAGCATACAGAGCCAGAAGTGGGAAGGAATGCACCTCTTCAGATGAAATGTGTGACTAAGGGTACAGGAGTAAGAAAGCTCAGCCCCTTTGCTCTGGAGCAAGACAACATTGAAAACTAAACTATAATCCATCTTTTCCTGTAGGATCAGCTGCCATTCCCTTCCTTCTTCAGGGTTTCCAGAAATTGCATGCCTGCTTGGGATTTGCCATTTGTGCCACTGTCTTACTGGGAACATGCCTTTACATCTTCATTTGCACAAAACTTCTCATGGTACTTTGAATGGGAATGGTCCCCATATATACATATGTTGGAATTCTTGGTCCCCAGTTAATAGAAGTGTTTGGGAAGGATTAAGAGGTGCAACCTAGTTGTAGGAGGTGTCTCAATGTGAGTGGGCTTTGAGGTTTCAAAAGCCCTTACCAGATCCAGACTGTCTGTCTATCTATCTATCTATCTATCTATCTATCTATCTATCTATCCATCCATCATCTATCTATCTATCTATCTATCTATCTATCTATCTATATATCTGTCTATCTATCTCTGCCTGTGGGTCCTTCCGTTCATCCTTTCGGCTGCCTATGGATCAGTATGCATAGCTCTCAGCTACTGCTCCAGCACCATGCCTGCTATATACTGTCATGCTCCCACCATGGTGATGATAGACTGACTAGTTTTTCACACTATAAACAATTCCCAATGCAATGCTTTCTTCTACAAGTTGTCTTCATGGTGGCATTTCTTCACAGTAATAGAACAGTTAATAAGACAGCCTTGCTCGAGTTCTTTAGTTATTTGGTTTTGTTGGGGGTGTTCTTGCTGTGTAGTGCATTCTGCCCTCCATGTGACTGAGTCTGAACTTGAATTCATGTTTCTCCTGCTTCTACCTTTCAGGTTATGGGATTGTAGGCATGTACCACCATGCCCAGAATCAAGATCTTAGGCAGAGATAAAATAGATTGTGGCTAAACTCTTAGGAACACCCACTGATACAAAGACCATGGTTTCATGGTCATCATGAAAAAAATATAAGGACATGTTCAAGTTCACAATGCCATTATTCATAATAGATGAAGTGTAGAGCAATTTATGTCTTGTCACAAATTGATAGATAAGAAAAACATGGTAAATATACATTACACAATAGCTTCTTATACAACTCACACATAGAACAAAATTCTAACATATAAGAATGAAATATTATAGGATAAAATTTGAGAATGTTAAGTGAAATAGGCAAGTAATAAAATACCAATTACTGGATGTGGTGGTTTGAATGAAAATGGTCCCCATAGACATATATATTGCATAGCTGGTCCCCAGGACCAACAGAGGTTGGACTTGAACTCCTGTTCCTCCTGCCTCTACATCCCAAGTTCTGGGATTATAGGTATGTACTACCATGCCAGGTAGAACTGTTTGGGAAGGATTAGGAGATATGGCCTTGTTGGAAGAAGTGTGTCACTAAAAGTAGGCTCTGAGGTTTCAAAAGCTCATATCATTCCCAGTTAGCTCTCTCTGTCTCTCTCTCTCTGTGTCCCTGTCTCTCTCTCTCTGTCTCTCTATCTCTCTCTCTGTCTCTCTATCTCTCTCTCTGTCTCTCTCTGTCTATCTGTCTCTCTGTCTCTCTCTCTCTTTCTCTCTCTCTCTCTCTCTCTCTCTCTCTGTCTTGTGTTTGTGGATCAGATGTAAGCTCTGAGATTCAGCTTCAATACCATGTCTGCCTGCTTGCTGCCATGCTACCTGACACATGGACTAACTCTCTAGAACAATGAGTCCCAAATTAAATGCTTTCTTTTATAGGTTTCCTTTATCATGGTATTTTGTTATGGTGATAGAAATGTAACTTAGACATTGCATGATTCATTTATATGAAATACTATGGAATCAAATTCACAAATTAAAAAGGTAGACATGTAATTGCCGGGAAAATGTGAGTTATTCTGTACTGAGAGTTTCAGATTGCAAGATGAAATGATTCTCTGGAGGAATGGTGGTGAAGGATGCACCACAATGTGAGTATATTTAGTATTAATGAATTAGATCTCAAAGATAGGTAGGATGGTAAATTTTATGTTATTAATATTTACCTCAATAAAAACAAATGAGGAAAGGTGAGCTATGTACAAAATATGCAATAATTGACTTGCAGAAAACTCTTGTAGACTGTGGCTCAAGTAAATAGTTGCATTAATCTCAGACTCCAGAGCAGGAGAAAGACAAGAGCTTAGCACATTTTATTGCAGTCAACAGGCTTCTTAATGTGGCTGGGATGCTATGTCACAGGAGCAACAAGAGACTCAGAGTGCCAGGGCAGAGTGGAAGGAAGTCAGACACCAGCTACAGGACAAAAATTTAAAACCAGTTTACTATCATCTCTAGTGGTACAAACTGAATGTATGTGTAGACAAAAATTTTATGTCAAGATCTAATTAAAAGTGTGAGAGTGGGAGGAGGTGAGGATAGAGATGACTAAGCCAGCCATTACCTTATCAAAGAAGCTCAAGAGAGTTTTGTTGACCAAACCACCCCATGGAGGTCTAGCCAATATCAACAAGGAAAGGAACACTCACCAGATTCCAAACCTTCTGGTGTTCTGATCTTGCACTGATAGGCTCTAGAAGTGTAAGACACAGTTCTGTTGTTTATATGCCCACCTAGCTCATTAGTTGTTTGGTAGTCTGTTACAGAAGCCTGAACAGACTATGATAAATAGCCAATGGGAACTTATGAGTCACCCAGAGATAGGCTCTTGGGAATTCACCATCAAAGAAGCTCAGTGCATGACAGCTATTACATCTTCTAGGAGAGATTGCTTGCATACAAATCCCCGCCCCCCAACACAAAAGCAAGCCATGACACATACCCTATATAATATATAAGCAAGATACTGTGAAGATACAGACTAGAAAGAAACTGCTTCCAAACGAAAAGCTTGCAGCAGCTGGAGCCATGTGGACAGAAGCGTGTGAATGGTGTTTTGCAGAACATAATCACATAGAGATTTAGGAGGAACCCTGTACACATTATAAATGCTGTGGTGTGTTGGTTAAAGCATTTGTCAACTCCAACTCTCTCCTGGACTTGATCAAGTGTTACTCACACTTAAATCTCACACAGAGATGCTCAACATTGAAAATATTTCCAGGACACACAGAGTGGTGTTTTACACATATTCACAGGTACACTCACTCCCATTTAGAATTTTTAAGTCTCCGTCTCACTAGACATGCCTATAATGCTGAAGGAGAGTTTTGAAAAAGTCAGATGATTCAATTTCTTACATAATCTTCCTCTCTCATAAAAATGCCTAAAATCTGTGGAACTTAAAGAAAAACCCCAGTCCAGTCCTGTTTTATTGTTCCTCGTTTACCATCATGAAGTACATGCTAACATGCTATCCAACCATCCATAAACCCACAAGGGCAATAAAATCTCCCCCACAAAAACTAGCTTCTGCTGGACTTCATAATACCCATATTGATCACCGTGGCCAGGTTTTCTATCACATATGAACTCAGAACATAAATTCCCAAGCTCCTTGCCGAACATGCATAATCCACTGACAGTGACTAATTTGTAATAAAGCCCAAAGGAGTAAAAAACTCTTTAACTTATTTCTTCCCTGTCCTTTGTTGGTTTCTTGTCCTGCTGAGTGGCACCACATTCTACTCACAGTTCAGTAAATCTTCCAAGTCACCATGGGCTCTTGCTTCCCCTTTTCACACACATCCAGTTAACCGCTGTATCCTGGCATGCCTGCCTTATTTATATTTCTCACTTAACTCATCTTCCCACCTTTTCATACCTATTGCCTTAGTTCTGGCATGACCACTGCTCAGTGACATAACACTGACAACTTCCAGGTCCCTACTTACTCAGACTTGTAACTGGAGTTAGGGCAAAATCTCTAGCTGTGGCAGATCCAACAGACCAGGCTCAGTCAACTGTCCTAACATGTCAGTTAAAGGGGGTGATAACGATGAAGAGCAGAGAGGGGAGACTTACTCAAAGTGGCCTCATTTGGAAAAACAGGTAAAGGACTCCAGTGATTCCAAGTCCCTCTTCAGGATGCTGATATGAGCTTTAGGTTTTGATAAAGGTACAACTGGGGTAGTGAGCAAGAGGCATGGATGATGACACAGTCCTAAACAAGGTGTGGTCCAGTTGGTCACTTGGCTTTGCTTCTGCAAGATGGTCTGAATAAATCTTTACTACTTTCATCACTTGAAGAGATCAGTGTGATTTCTTTGAGATGATCACTTCTGCTCCAGGATACAGCCTCATCCTTATTGATAATGACCTTCATCTGTGGAATGGTCTGTCCTGCACGATTTTTCTATTCTTGGAATAAAAAGAAATGATTGCAAGTATAGAACAATGACTTATCTTTAAGTCTTCATCTTTGAAAGATGATGTGAAAAATAGGTTGTGTAGACATGCCTCCTTAGTGATGAACATGCTAATGCATGGAATCAAGAGACTAATCCAAAGTCACAACAGCACAAAAGAAAGTCCAGATAACATGTTTCCATCTTGCTTTTAGTTACCACATAGAGCCACGTGATGGATCAGCTAAATATTTTTAGCTAAAGCGGTTTCTAAATATCTATTATAAACCCACTTCAATTGGATTTACAAATGTCACAGTAGATTATGAAAGCAAAGAAAAACAGTAAAAGTTTAAAAATCAGCAATGATTCTAATTTGCACTAATTAATCTTATTTTGTCCTCATTTTACACCAACTTTTTAGTCAAATCCTCATCCATCTCTTGTCTTCTCCAACATTATTTTTTCTGAGTTCCTTTGTCCATTAGAAGTAAATTAAGCAAGAGATAATACCAAGGACCTCTGCAATGAACTTGCTCTGTGGAAAATCCTGGAGACAGTATAATTAGCGGTATTCCCCAGAACAATAAGCTGTGACACTTCTATTCCCACTTTGCTTGTTGTTGTTTGTGTTGTGGTGGTGGTGGTGGTGGTGGTGGTGGTGGTGGTGGTGGTGGTGGTTGAGACATCCACAGTTGATGCCTGAGCACTTTCCGCTTCCCATCTGAGTAGGATAGCCACCACTCAAGAATCCAGGCACTCTGGAATTGGTCAATGACTGCTTGTAGCTGGTGAAACTGTTACTTGCTTGGGTTTGTGACACCAGGAGCCCCTTTGTCAAAATGAGTTCTAAGCTCTCATCCCTTTTGGTGGTGGTTTCTTCATTGCTGTGACAAAATGCCTAAGAAAATCAACTTAAAGGTTTATTTTGGCTCATGAAAAAAAGAAGAAGAATCCAGGCACTTTCTGTTGAGAGCGAAAGCTCACTTGGAGTCCAGGGGTACAAGAAAGGCAAGGGACTCAAAGCACCTAGGCATAGCACTAACAGTGTCTGCAATAAACTATTGTTCAAAAATCCAAGATTTTTATTTAACTACTTGAATAAATTGACCTAAATGGCTCCATGGGTGTTTCTATGGTCACCAGTCTGGCAACCTTGCTCTTAAAAAATCAGTAATGTTTCTAATTTTTGCTAAGTTGAATGACTATTTTATTTTATCCTCATTTCACACCCACTCTTAGCCAAGCCCTCTTCCCTTCTTGATGTACATTACTCTGTCTTCTCTAACATTGCTTTCTCTGGATTCTTTTTTTTTTCCAATAAAGCCAAATGTTAGAGCTTATTCTCTAGCTGTTCTGGTTTATGCATATCTCTCTTGATCTCATCTTTCTCCACAGCTTTCGATGCCCTAGCACTAGCATCATCTCATTTTATATATCTACCCTGAACTGCTCCTCCAAGCTTGAGTCTTGTCTCTCCAACTACTTACTTAGCACCATCACGTGAATATTTTTAAACCCATATCAGTTTCAAAGTACCCAAATTAGAACCTCTCCCAATCTGCCTATCCTATACTTCGCATCCGTATGATCAACACTGTGCCTAGGACACCACCTGGCTGTTTTCTAAATTCTTCTATCAGTCACACTGTATCGCATGTGCACTATGCTTCCAAAATACAGTGTGGATCCCTCCACTTTTCATGCACACTATTAAACAGTGGAGAAACCTTAATGCTTAGGTGGACTACAGACATCACCTTGCTAGTCTCCCTGCTTCATTTCTGTAGCCCTAAAAGTCAATCTCCACATTAAAGGATGATGATTAAAATTGGATTGTGCCATTTCCTCCATTAAAACATTTTACTGGCTTCCTGTGATAGTTTAAGCCCTGTCATTCCTCTGATTAAAAAAAAAAAAAAAAAAAACATTTGAGTGTCTTCCCTTGGCATTTAAAATTGAATCCTGTAATGATTTATGTCTTCTGCTCTGTGCATACCTTTCCCATCCCACTGCATAGTCTCTCTGCTCATTTTGCTTTGTCACATGAGATTCTGATATTTTTGCCTATATATTTCTCTCTATACTGGGATAGAAGCCCTTAGTCCTGGCTCTTCCCATAGCTAGATCCTACATACTTTTCAGGTCTCAGGCTAAAATGTTACCAACAAAAACTTTCTACCTCATTTACTGTTCTTCACCTTGTCATGGTTAATGGAAACATTTCTCCTGTAGCCTTTATCAGAATCAGTATCTATTGTTTGTTCAACTGCTAATCTGTTCCTTTCTCTGGAAGGTGTGCTCCTGGAGGATGGGTGCCAGATTTGGTAACTGCTGCAACCATAGAATCAACACTACCATATTCATGTCAGTTGCTGAATAAAGATTTCACAGGGGAATGAGCAGAAGAAGCAAGGGGCTACTAAATCTTGCTTCAATTTTATTCCTAACAAGTTGATAAGTTGAGGTCATTTAGAACATAACATTATGTTGAAGACCAGATCAGATCTTTATCATGGTCAAGAAACAAATTTGCAATTCTGGGGAGGTAAAACCAATTCTTTTTTCCCCAGGTTGAGTTAAACAAGGTTTGTGTATTTCAGGAGCTTCTCAGAATGAGACCATAATAGTCTTTTTCAGCACCATGCTGTATTGACCTTAGATGGGAGAGCAGCTATTTTCATTGTGTTTTTTTTTCTAACTGTTTATATATACTAGATCTCATCACATCTCCTTCCATATCTCTAATAGAGTCAGAGAGACTAACCTAGATTGACCATTTCTTTAATCTCGTTGGTAGTATCTGATTTTTTTAAATCCCCCCTTGAGTATAATTTTAGTATCTTAAAAGAAGATTCAATTTAGATGTTTGATTTGTGGCCCAGTTTTTATATGATTCAATTATACAAACTGGATGTGTTAAATGTGTGAACACTTTAAGAGGATGCAGCTGACACTCTCGTTTCTAGAAAATACTTCACATAAAGAAGTATTTTCTAGAAACAAGAGTGCCAGCTGCATAGTTTCTGGATAGATAGTAGCATATTGTACTAATAAAAATATATTCACCTACATGTCCCACCTAAAACTCAGCACTGTATTTTGCTATATCTTTCTATTCATTTACATGTAAACAACCCATTCCTTCCTTCACCCATCCAACAAAAAGTCCCAAGACTTCTCTCATACATCAAAAATATATTTAGATGTTTCTGAACAAACAGACAAGATCTATATTTTAGCAAATCATTTTTGTCCTCTAGCTCTATGTTCAGAGGAAGTTCCTTGAAATATTCAGAGCCTTCCCAGGGAGCAATGTTCCTTCTGCTTGGAATATGCTCACACCCTCCTGTGACTGGCTCTTCTTCATTCTTTAGGTCATTGGTCAAAAATTTTCTCCTTTAAAAGGTCTTCTCAGTTAAACTTGCACTGGAAGAGGCAGGGTTTTAAAAATACTCAAGATATGTCAGTCAGTGATAGTGACTACAAAGAATGCAGAACAAACAACATGACCATACAAATCACGAAGCAAAAGAATGAAGACTGACTACTTTGCAGTGGTTAACTGAGAAGACTTTTTTAACATTTATTTATTACTTCAACTTAGGTCTCCCTCACCGCCCCCTCCCTCCATCCCCTCCTGGTCCCACACTCCCACCCTCTACCTCCCACCCATCTCATCCCTTCGATGTGGGGTGCCTATGTGTATCAGCCCCCTCAGTTTGTTAGTCACATGAGATCTAAGAGCTTCCTCTTGCATCGGAGGCATACATGGCAGTTCCACTAGAGTGGAGTGTCCCACTAGCAGGTGGCCAAGTCCATGTTCCTGTTCTTTTGGGTCAATTGATTGCAGGATGGTTATCCTTTAATATATGGCTAAAATCCAGTTATAAGGGAATATATGCCATGTGTATCTTTCTGAGTCTGAGTTAGCTCACTCATGATGAGCTTTTCTAGTTCCATCCATTTGGTTGCAAATTGCATCCTTGCTTCTGATACCTGAGTAGTACTCCATTATGTAAATGTACCACAGTTTTTTTTTATCCATTCTTCAGCTGAAGGACATCTGGGTTGTTTCCAGTTTCTAGCTATTATAAATAAAGTTGCTATGAAAATAGTTGAGGAGATGTTCTTATGGATTGGTGAGGAATCTTTCAGATTTATTCCTAGAAGTGGTATGGCTGGGCCTTGAGGTAGAGCTATTCCAAGTTTTCTAACACATTGTCAGACTGATTTCCACAGTGGTTGTACAAGTTTGTATTCCCACCAGCAATGTGGGAGTGTTCCCCTTTCTCCACAACCTCGACAGCATGTGCTGTCATTTGAAATTTTGATCTTAACCATTCTGACAGGTGTGAGATGGAATCTCAGAGTCATCTTGAGTTGCATTTCTCTGATGATTAAGAATGTTGAGCATTTCTTTAAATGACTCTCAGCCATTCTAGATTCCTCTTTTGTGAATTCTCAGTTTAGAAGCCAAAACCATACAATTGAAAAAGGATAGCATCTTTGACAAATGGTGCTGGTCTTACTGGATGTCAACATGTAAAGGAATGAAAATAGACCCATGTTTATCACCTTGAACAAAACTTAAGTCCAGGTGGGCTTAACATAAAACTGGACACACTAAATCTAATAGAAGAGAAAGTGGGCAAAGCCTCAAACTCATTGGCACAGGTTACAACTTCCTGAACAGAGCACCAATAGCTTAGGCCCTAAGACCAACAATCAATAACCAATAAGTGGGACCTCATGAAACTGAAAATCTTCTGTAAGGCAAAGGACACTGTCATTATAACAAAATGGCAGCCTACAGATTGGGAAAAGATCTTCACCAACCCCACATCCAACAGAGGGCTAATATCCAAAATTTATAAAGAACTCAAGAAATTAAACACCAACAAGCCAAGTAATCAAAACTGAGAAGACTTTCTTTTTACTTTATTTTTTATTTCTTCAAGTTACATCTCAATCGCAATTCCCTTCCCTACTCCCCCCTCCAGTCCCATCCTTCCACTCTCTTCTGCCTCAACACCCCCAACCCCTTCCTTTTTTTTAAGTTTAAGGTATATCTTTTTTCCCCAACAGCTCCCCCTTTCAGTCCAACAAATAGCTCTTTCTCTTATAATAATAAATACAATACAATACAACAGAGGTAATTAGGCCACAATTATGAGAGTTATATGGCTTAGCATACATTCCCAATGTCCAATTCATATGTATTTGGCACTTGACTTTAATGTTCTACTATTTAACCATCTCTATGAGTTTAAAGTTCTATATCTAACTCAGCTTTCATACTAACTTGCATCACAATTTTAAAAACATCTTCTTAGATACATAACACTCTCTTGATTCCTAAACAACTCAAAATTTAATTATGAGACTCTAGCTATCTATTCTTCAACCACCTCAGAGACCTGAGAGGGATAAATATATTTGATTATATAGGAAGTGCAGGGCCTGCAGCTTCCAAAACTAAGAAATAACATACCAGTGGCTGCCTGGACAGTTCCCATTTTCTCTCCATACATTACAGCATCACTCTTCAGTCGTTTGGCCCCGCTTCTCTGACAGACATTGATTGTAGAGCAGGGGTTATGAAGGACTTACCTACCCTGTCTTGGCAGAGCTAGGCTGTCGACTTACCTGCTTCCAGGTTTTGTCCTTTTTGGACAGCATTCTGTCTACAGTTGGAGCAAGGGGCTTTTCCTACCAAGAGATAGGCTTGCGACTAATTCAGTCATCTCCCACTGGAGATTCTTCGATGCTCATCTTCTACTTGGAGGAGAATAGGGGGTGCTGTCAGGAGTTGATATGTCTTGATATAAAAAAATCTAAAGTTAAGAAAACAACTTTGAATGCCATATTCTGCATATCTGAGAAGACTTTTTAAAGGACAAAATATTTGGCCAATGACCTAAAGAATGAAGAAAAGCCAGACACCGGAGGGTGTGAGGATATTCCAAGCAGAAGGAACATGGCTCACTGGAAAGGCTCTGACTGTTTCAAGTAACTTCCCCTGAGCATAGAGCTAGAGGACAAAAAATGAAGAAAATGTTACTCACTCTGCACCTTAACCAGCCTTACATACACTTTTCATGACTTTTTGGCCTAGAAAGTTTAAATTTGTGATTTTCCCTATTAAAAAGTCTTGTACCTAGTCATCAATAAGAAAAGACTCACTAATATTACTTTAAATACTTTTGTATGTCATTATTTTCAAAGTTTATTAAAATATTTGGTAAAGGAATTTAAGTGACCTTTTTCTATACGTAAATCATTTATATATGAGCACATTTTGAATAGTTCTTTTTTTTTCTCTTCTGACTTTGATAGCACCATTATCATTTATGGTTCTCCTTTATATGAAATGGTTTGGTGCATATAACCAAGGTACAACCTCCTCAGAACCCTTTAAATAATTTATTTGCAATAACTAGTGCAATGTAAATGCTATGTAAATAATTGTTATACTGGGTTGGTTAGGGAATAATGAGAAGAAAATGACTGCACATGCCCAGTATAGGTGAATCCTTTAAAAACTATTTTCCATATGTGTCTAATTGAATCTGCAGATGTGGAGCTGATAGCTATGAAAAACCAACTGTTCTTATGTTTAAAGAGAACATCAATCTGAGAAGAATGTGCTAAACAGTCTGTTAGGACATTTATTTTGGCAACAGTTTGAAGGAAGAATTAGCTGTTCAGAACCGGGGGAGGTAGAAGGCTAGTTGGAAGGCTCTAGTAGTCATCTATGAAAAAGGACTTGAATAAGAACCTTGAGATTGAGAATGGACAGGAAGCCATGAGTAAAAAACAGGGAGAACATCATACAACCTGAACTCACCAAATAACTGGATGGGTGGCAAAAAGGCAATAGGGTTGGAGAAAGGAATCAATAGTAAGTGTAAACCAATGTGAAAATATTTTATATTTTGATTTGTGGTTCTTACTCAGACTAAATGGTCACTATTACTCATGTACCTGAAGCTCAAGCAAAATATCAGGACAAAGCAAAAAATCCCCTACCCTATCTTCTCAGCATACTGAAAGGAAAAGTGACAGGCCCCAGTTATAGGTTGTATCCCATACTGACTTTAAGGACTCTAACTTTAAAGTCATTCATCTACCCTCCAAGACCTTCCATCTCAGAATTGCCTCAGGGACTGAGATAGGCTTATTTCATTTCCAGCTTTCCCAATCTTCACTTCTGCTCTTTTTTTTTCCTACAGGGAGAGATATGCAGCTCCCCCACCACCACCTGCATTAACCTCAGTACGAATAGGAAGTCAAGCAACCCTTAGCACTGTGATGAATTCTAAGATGCTTCAGTAACCTTCTGCTGTCTGATACTTTCCAACAAACTTGATCCAAGTTTTTATGAGCCTCCAAACCAAAACATGAGTCTCCTGGTACATACACCTTGCAGAAATCCCAGCACATTCATTTAGATCAGATACTTCTTCCCAAATGTTCTTCCCAGTGCTTTCAGACATGAAAGAGGCTGTCTCTTATCTCTTCTGAAAAATCAGTCTTTCTAGGCAAAATTACAAAACACTTTAATAAAATTACAAAAATTGTGTGCTGATACCTAATTCTGTTTTCTGCATTATAATATAAAGGATTTTGAAACTACACTGCTTGCCATATTAAGATAAATAGCAAATTGTGCCAGGCATGATGGCTCACACAATGACAGAATTCGAGGCTGAAGATAATAGGTTTGGGTAATAATAAGTTTGAAGTCAACCTGGGCAACATAGTGAACCTCTAAAGCTACCAGGGAACTGACTGATCAACAAGTATAGAGCTTTCACTTCATTTCATATCATATCATATCAGAAAAGGTTCTGAAAGTTGGTAGTCATGAGGGTGCACAGGAATGTGAATATTCCTAATAACTTGTATGATTTAACATGATTAAAATGACCATTTTGCTGTATTTTGTTTCTCTCTGTGTGTGTGTGTATACATGCTTGCCTGTTCATGTGCATATATATGCAAGTGCTCAAGTAGATGTGTATGTATATATGTTGATCAATGTTCATATCAGGACTCTTCTTTGTTATTCTACCTTATTCTTTTTTAAGAACAATTAGGCCACAATTATGAAAATTATAAGGTATAACACACAGTCTCAATATCCAGTCCATATGTATTTGGCAACTAATAATAATATTCTATTATCTATCTGTCTGGATGAGTTTAAAGATCTAGACCTAACTCAGTTTCCATCCTATCTTGCATTACCAACTTAAAAACATCTTCTTAAACCTAGAATATCCTTTTAATTCCTAAACAACTTAAAATTTAACTGTGATACTCTAACTATCTAGTCTTTAACCACATCAGACACCTGAGAAGGATAAATATATCTGGTTATACAAGAAGTGAAGAGGCAGCAGCTTCCAAAACTGAGAAATGACAGACAACTGACTGCCTGGAGAGTCCCAAATTTCTCTCTATAATGTTGGAGCATCAATCTTCAGCCTTTTGGCCCAGTATCTCTGACAGCCATTAATTTTAAAGCAGGAATTATGAAGGACTTTCCCACCCTGTCTTGGCAGAGCTAGGCTTTCGACTTAACCTGCTTCCAAGTTTTATCCATTTCGGACAGCATTCTGTCTACAGTTGAAGCAAGGGATTTCTCTTGCCCAGTGGCTAGCTTGCCACTAATGCAGCCATCTCTGAAGGGAGATTCTTCAATGCTCATCATCTACTTGAAGTAGAATGGGGGGTGCTGTCAGGAGCTGACATGTCTCAATAACAAAAAATCTTACATTAAGAAAATATCTTAAATGCTATATTTTACACATCTCTTGAGGTTTTTGAAGAACATCTATCATAAATGTTTTCTAAATCAATCAAAAATCAAGTTGCTAAGAGAAAAGCATCATTTGCTTATTCAAATATATGGAGATAGATAAATGGTCTACCTTATTCTTTTGAGGCAGAGTCTCTCAAACCCAGAGTCTACAGATACAGTCTGGCTATCCAGCTTGTTCTGAAGAAAAAATTAATTTTGATTAACTGAGAAAACAGTCATACACATAAAATAAAAATAAAATTTAAAAAGTAATACTAGTCATGTGTGCTACAGATAATATCTAATTTGTTACTTTCTTTTCTTCCCTCTTTATATTTTGATGGAAAAAGTCTTTTAGTATATCTGAATTTATAAACCTTCTCTTCTCTGATTAATGCTTTTTAGGTTTTATGGATTGATACCAAACTCTATTACCATCCACATAAAAAATCATTTTTCTTAGATATCATTTACAAGATAGATATCTTGTAAATAGGGTAGCTTCATTTCTTTTAAATTACTCTTATCTTTTGGGCAGTATTTATTTATTAAATTATATTCTGAAGACTACCTGATTCACAATTAGTTAAAATATTTTAATACATTAATTTTCGGGCTTAGTTTTTCTTCCAGCAAAAATGTATTGTATTTATATGTCAGGTCTTAACCTGAGCCTGATGAGACAGAAATAAAGAAGAAGGTAAAATGCATTGGCAATGACTGATCCATATGAGGGAAGAAGAAAGGCATTAAGTGGGTAAGGGTCACTATATGGCTTCTTTCTCCTTGTTTTCCTCCCTGCTCCACCACGCCTAACTTTTTGACTCTGGCTTTTCATTCTTCTATAATGACCTTGACATCTCTGCATATGCAATCAGAAAGTTGCAGATGTGACAGAGATTAATCCTTGGAGATTTTATTCTAGGAAGAGCCACTAACTGGAGCAATAAATAGAACATCAGTGAGCCATGAACTTAAACAGTTTCTAACAAGTACAGCAAGGTACTTCCAACAAATTGCCCTACACTTAGCAGAAGCCGACCATCTGAGGTTTGGGAACCTCACTGTAGTAATATTACACATACAGCAGCTATTCCAAATTCTTGGTCCCTGCCTTTTCTCAAAAAGTAATTAACTTTCTTTCTTATTTGAAAAGTTATTGTTACTATAAACCTTATGCTTTGAACTTATAATAGAAATATTAAATCAAAATTACTTTGGTTAATTACGGAAACTGTGCTTTGGGAAAATTCAATATAGAAAAAAGATCACATGTCTCATGCCACTCGGAGGTTCTGTGCAGACTCTGTATTTGAAATTTAGCTGCCAAGTTCTCCCTTTATGCTCTCACCTGAGTCCCCCAAGACTAGAGACTGAGGACAGTACTTTCCAGAACCCTGGAACAGAATTGCGGTTTAGAGACTGACAGCCACGGGCTGTTGCACCTGTTACAAAGTATGGAAAACAAGAGAGACAGCGTTGGCGTCCTAGGTCCCAGCTGCAGTGCCCCTGGCTCCTGCCTGTGGAGAGACATTTCTAGTTTCTCTGAATGTTTCCTGGAGTCTCCTAATGTGCTGATGTAGAATTTTCACAAGGTTTCTTTCTGTAACTTACTGATTCTCTAAGTGTGGGCGGTATATCGGATCAATGACTTCCAGTGACTGTCCGTATTCCCCATATCCGTGATGGTTTTCAATTGGCCTGTATTGAATTGTTTCTCACTTGAAATGCGTAGAGCGGTTTCTGTTTGTTATACTAAACCCTGAATAATACACCATACCACGTGCATCAGTTTGACGTTGCTGTGGAAACATAAAAATACCAGACATAACAATTTAAGGCACTTCATAACTGTAATTTTGCTACCATTATGAATAAGCAACTCAAAAAAGGGGTCACTAATCACAGGTTGAGAACCACAGGTTTATAGGGAGGCATTTTTTGTTATGGTTTATGGGCTTGGAGAGTCAGTCCATAGTTATCTATCGCCCATTTCTAGGTCTGTGGTGATCACAACAGCTCATCATGGCAGTTTGAGTATGTGAGAAAAGTTGTTCAGGTCAGAGAGAAAGGGAAGCCATGAGAAAGGAAGGGATTAGGAACAAGCACAACCTTTACAGGCACAGCCACAGAGACCTGCTTCCTCCAGTTAGGATCTGCGTGATAGAATTTCCAGAACCTTCCAATATTTCACCACCAGCTGGACACCAAGTATTTAATATATGAACCTAGGCACATTTGACAAATTCCATACTCAAACGTTAACTCTATTCTACTTCATTTCCTACCCTTTTGATAGCTAAGTCTTCATGTTAGAATTAATTTTATTAGCAAACCTGAAACACATTAAAGAAGGCTCTTCCCCCTGGTTCCCAAACTGGGGACCTGAAACCCTTCAGATTTCCATTTAAGTAAAATTATTCTGAACTCAATAAAACTTTTTCACTGTACAGGAAAAATCTATAAGAATCTGTATCCCATCACTTGTCAGGGTTGAAGGCGAGACTCTCATGAGTTCAAGTCTGCCATCGATACACAGCAAGACTTTGTCTGAAAAACAGAAAACAAAAGCTTTGTAATTCATTTCATTATTATTGTACAGGAACCTTAGTTTTTGTAATGAATTTGTAGTTCATTTCATTATTATATACAGAAACCTTGGTTCATAAATATGTATATGTATACACAGATAAAGATGGCCTTTTAAAGAATAGTGTTAAGAATCCTATGTTTCTAAGATCTGATTCAGGTATTAAATTGGGTAAACTTTAAAGGTCATATTTCTACAAAAGGCTAAGTTACTGAATATCAGATATATCTTTTTCAATTTACCAGTTACATTAGTTTTCTAGGGCTATTGTAACAAATTACAGCAAACAGTGGCTTGAACAATATAATTTAGGCTGGCTAGGTGACTCAGAGATAGAGGCGTTGGTTGCCAAACCTCAGGACCTGAGTTCAATCCTCAGGACCCACATGGTGAATGGAGAAAACCAACACCCACAAGTTGTCCTTTGGCCTCCACTCTATGCAGTAGGGAAACGAGCTCGTCTGCCAACAACAGATATGGAATTTCTACATGGGAGAAACAATCAGATTAGAAAAGATGGACATAGACTCGATATAACTCTTTACCAAAGGGGGCTTTCTATTCCAAATGATAAGAGAAGCTATTGTGAAATATGTGGTGGGAATACACTTCAAAACTGTGTAACGCTACACAATTCACTATTGTATACTTTTGTAGACTGACTTTGAATCTGTTTTAAATGTTAATAATAACAGTAGCTTCTATTATAACAGCTCCCATTTACCTGATAATTTTAAGTTACTGTCTTGATTCTGAATATATATACATATATAACAAGTATATGTGTGTACCTTTGTTGCATATAATATGTGTTTGTTTTGAGAAATTTAAAGTTCAAGGGGAAGAAGTCACAAAATTAATTGAAATTCAAATATAGGCTTCAAACCAAAAATATCTTTGTTCTCTTTTTGCTTTTATATCTTGTCAAAATTTGTGTTGTTGTTGTTGTTGTGGTTGCTGTTGTTTATATGTGAAGAGGTAAGGGGAGGGCTTCACATTGTGACCAAACCTTATGTTATGTTGTATAATTTTTAGCTCTAATGCTGTATAATGAGTATTTTTCTGACTTGGTAAATATTCCTCTCCAATATCACTTTACAGGCCTACATAGAACTCTACAATATGGAGGCATCACCATTTACGTTAAGATTGCAGGCTATTTTCATCCTTTGTTATGGCATGAAAGAACATAATATCTGTCATGGAAGGTAAATTTTGATATATCTATGATAACATCCTGTTAAGACCTATAAGTAAAAGTGTCATTCAAAATATTAGCACATTTTCATGTGAGAAATGTATTATAAAATCCCCCTTCCAACTCTTTTCATGGTCACCAAAATGGTTATCTTTTTCTTTCATCTTTGAAAATTAGCTAGGTAAAATAAGGTATATCATAGTCATTTCAAAATGAAGCTCTTTGATTATAAGAAAATTACATTTTCTTTAACAAATGTTTCTATCACCAACTTGCAATTTTTATGTGCCATGAAATGTTTACCTGCATTGGAAGCCATTAAAATGCTATCTTCTCATACTCATCATTGTAACTGCACATGTACTAAGGATTCTAATGCTTCATAGATCAGATATGTTGCACAAAGCTCCAAGGTGTTTGTGTGTACTACGGTTGTGATAACATTATAATATCCAGAAACTTTACATTTTTATGCCAACAAATGTGAATATCTTTATGACTCTTCAGGTTTAGAAAACACTGGCTGGTTGAAGGAAAATATATTCTTAGCATTGTTTGTTCCTATGTTGCATTCAGATCCTTTCTTTAATAATGAAATCTGTATGTGATCTTGAAAGCTTAACCACATAGAACTGAACATGGATAAATGTCTTACTTAAGAGCCTCTCTCCTCAACTTCAACTCTGATGTCACAGAGGTCTACTAAGAATATATCTTTCAATGCATCAAAATACATTAAATTGTACATTTACATATTTAAATAAAATATTTAAATATGTATTTAAAAGTTCTCTTATTCTCTTATTCTCTTATCTAATTTCCTAAAGCGTCTAAATGAACACATAATACTTTTAAAAATAAAAATAAGGTTTTGAAAATGAGACAGAAATCTGATTCCAGGACATCCTAGGTAGGTCTCTAGAATTTTAAGTAGGAAATAAGACAGAGACCCTTACTGGGGGAGAAAGGCGCCTTATTTGTCTGAATATATTAATAGAACTACCCACTACATTCTTTACCAATTAGGTTACTATTCAATTGGAAAAAAAACCAGCTAGTTCAGTTCTTGGCAAAAAATAGCTGCTCAACAAACATTAATTAATTAATTAGGCAATAGAGCAGTCTCCAGGAAACACTGGGGACTCATAAGCCTTGACAAGGAATCTGAAAGACACAGGTGGTGTTGTCACTTCTCTGTCCAACTAACAGTTGGGCATTTCAGAGAGAAAGAAGGCCACAGGAGGTGAAAAGCTGGCAGTGCAGATGGTGTCAGAGAATGAAATTTAGATTTTTGGATCATGGTCTAAATAACACCAGAATGATAAGCTTTGGGCTAGAAAAGAAGCACATGCTAGCAGCACCAGAAACCATATGTTTGTCCAAAAATGAGCTATCCTGGTTAAAAGGTCCTGAAAGGGAGCATGTGATCTGGACACTGGTTGAAGCTTTTCCCTTCTCAATTAAGCAGACTTAATTTACATCATAAAATTGCTTAGATCCTGTCACTTTTAAAATGAGAGGACAATGTTTTAACGCCTTCTATTCTTAATAGTCAATGTATCCATAAAAGAGAATTAAAAGTTGGGCTTTATGTTCACTTACTGTGGAGACCCAGCAAGTGCAACCTATAAGGAATTCTACTAATAATCAAGAAATTCAGTGCTGACAACAGAATTATGATTAAGAATAAACAGTGAAGCATGAAGTAATGGTCATGGGTGACAGATGACTATGTACTATTATGTGGAGTATTGTAGAGAACAAAGAAATCTTGATATTATAAAAACCAAAATGTAGTAAATGCAACATCATGGTAGTCATTTTCAAACACAATAGGAAGCTACACAGAAGTGGAATAGTCTGATTAATGTGAAGGAAATAGAATCAGGGTGTGTATAGCCAAGAGAGTCTTAAATGTTAGAGTGAAAGCATTCAATGGAATACATGGATGGTCATAAGGAAAAGGCTCAACCATAATGATTCATTTAGCAAGTCATTTATTCAGGCCGTATGAGATCCCAAACAATTGACAGTGTGGTACAACCAATCTGAATATACACCTCCATTAACTATTCACCGCCTGTGATCAACTATTACAGTGTCATGGGATACCCCAAGCACACTTGTTGTCTGTCATCCCTGTTCCAAACAACTGACTAGTTAGACTGGCACGGACTCACACTTGTGCGTGCAAAAACACACAGAGTGAACTTTAACACACACATCCCACTTGGCATGATTTCTTGAGTCCACATTTCTGCTAATAAAGTTCTAAGAGTGTATGTCCTGTCTTTCAAAAATTGTAATCTGCACTTAATTCAAATACTCACTTTACTAGAAGTGTTTGGCTTAATTCTGTGACTTGCTAGTTAATAGCTCCTTGTGTATGAGGAAATGTCTTCTTGCCTTTACACATGAAATCTAATTTAGATAGGTGTTAGATTAGTAAACTCTCATAGAAATTTGAAATAAATGATTTATTGTTGCTCAGTATTTATCCTCGCTAAGAGGAATTCTGAGTCATTTAGAATTTATTCTTTTATTGTTTTGTTTTGTTTTGTTTCAAGACAAGGTTTCTCTGTGTAGCCCTGACTGTCCTAGAACTTGCTGTTTAGACCAGGCTGACCTTGAACTCTGAGATCCACCTGCCTCTGCCTCCTGAGTGCTGGAATTAAAGGTGTGAACCACTTTTTGTTTGTTTGTTTTCTCTCCCTGTCATTGAGACACTTTTCCCTGGTGGTACTGCCTTGTAGAACCCCACCATATGAGGAGGCTCTTGACCCTCATATGACTGCTGAACTGGGGCGGGGGACTGTTATGTAGGGACACTACACTCCAGAGGAGTGGGATGGAAGGCTTAGGGGGTAGAGAGTGGGAGAGCAGGACTGGGAAGGGTGGAAAGAGGACACTATGATGGAGATGTAACCTGAAGCAATAAATAAATAAATTTTTTTTAAAAAGGTGTGAACCACCACTGCCTAGTCCCCTTCTTTCTTTATATGTAATCATATTTTTTCTTCATCTGAATAAATGTTGCCAGTAATTATATAGCCATGAGTCTCTTTTTATTTTTATTAATTTTCTTCCATTTTACAGATTCCTTAAAGGAAATTTTCTGTGGCTCTTTGATCTAGGTAACCCAGGCTTAGGAGACTCTTCCCACTATGTCTCTAGCCTTTGTTTTATTTCACTTTCTCTACTTTTTTCTTATGCTATTGTAGTTTTGTTGTGGCAGCACTAGACATGGAGTCCTGCTTCTTTCCTTTTTCCAAAGACCTACAATTATTACCATTTTTCTAAAATAAATAGACATATTTCATAATAAACATATATGCATGTGGTTTGACCTCAGTCTCTGAGGCAGGCTTCCTGTCCTGGCTCCTGTGAGGATTTCTCATTGGTCCCCTGCTGCTGTGGTAGATCTGTTGTAAGACTGTTGTTTTCATCATCAAATGACAAGTAGCCTCCTCAGACATATCGTTTACCAACAGGCAGGTGTTGGGTTATTATTTTCTTCAGTTCCTTGCCTTGGGTACACACGTGGATATTTTTCAGAACTAGGATAGGAAGTGATGGATGGTGGGGGTATGACATGACATGTGAGGGCCCACCTCATCAGAAGAGAAGGAGAGTACCAAGTAGAGGAACAATGAAGGAGGGAGAGAGGGAGAAAGGGAGGGAGGGAGGGAGGGAGGAAACTATATTCTAGAAGTAAATAATACTTTTTTAAGAAAAGAGTTAATAAGCTTAAAAGTATAATAAAAATACAATATAAAATTTTCAAACTATAATTTACCAAAGATATACTTGCCTTACTGGCATGAAAGGAACATGGCCTTAATTTCAGATTAGAATGTTAGACTTCAGGTGGCCACATAGATTACACAAACTTGATAGCAACTTAAAAGTTTTGTTTTTTGTTTTTTGTAGAGGTATAGGATATTTCCATGGTTTGGCATTAAAAAGCAGGTAACAGGTTTAAAACACTGTAAATAAATTAAAGGTTACAGCTGTTCAACCTGGTTTTACAAACCTCCAAGAGTTGAAAAAAAAAACTTAGAGCTAAGGTAAAATACATGAAATGCATGGTGTTAGCCCATGCCTTTACCTCCAGCAGAGACAGGAGGATCACTATAGAGTTAGTTGTCTTATAAATTCTAGAGTTACAAGGAACTGGGTGGTGATGGTGCACACCCTTAATCCCATCATTTGAGAAGAATACACCCTTAATCCCAACACACTAGAGACAGAAGCAGGCAGATCTCAGAGCTCAAGGTCAGCCTGATATAAAACAAACTCTAAATAGAGAAAAACTTTGATCCAGGGGTGGTGGAGCACATCTTTAATCCCATCAGTTGGGAACCACATGTCTTTGATCCCAATACTTAGAATGCAGAGACAGGCACATAGGATTTGGAAGGATTTAAGTTTAAAAGCTACTTACAAAAGGCATGCTGAAATTCAAACAAATTGTCCTCTGGGATATCAAAATATATACACTAAAGGTTTGTTTAGCTCCAAAATATCAAAATAATTTCTTCTTTAATCCAGATTGAAAGGTAATACTTTATATATTGTCAAAAAAACAAATTTGCTCCAGGAAAAATATTACCTGACCCCCCCCCCCAAAAAAAAGGTAATTGCCCCAGAGTTAGGATTAGTGCAGGGCTCTTTTCTTATCTTTCCAGGAGATTTAAAGCATCCATTCAAGGAATCCAGGGACAACTGGACAACGGAAACCTCAGCAGAAAACAGATCAGACACCAAAGAAGACGAGTGGCCCAGATGATCCAGCCTTGCAGACTTCCTCAATAGCAGTTTCCTCAAAAGTCTACAACCACAACAACTCAAAATCGCTAAGCTCGTTCAGCTCCACAGATTGCTCCAGTCAGACTTCAGTAAAGCTCTGAAGATCAGCTTCTGTCTACGAACTTCTTAGGACATCTAAATAGCTAAGCACAAAAGGACTGAACATCAAATGATTTTATTAACATTTTTAACCATTTTTCCATCCCTATTTGGGCCCCAAACAGGTTTACTATGTTCCAAATCAGCAGGAAGTCATTTTAAGAGAACAACGTCCCATCCCCAGAAGGTGGGGAGGGTGCCCCCCCCCTTTGGTTATTTGATGGATAACAGAAAATTTTGTTATTTAGGGGAAGAGACTACAAGCTGTCAAATGGTCTTGTTAAATGGGTTTTGGAGGTTAGACCCAGGGACTTCTTTCTTTTTCTTTTCTGTATCCTTCTTTCTCTCCTATGTAGGAGTGAACAGACTTGAGAAAAAAATGGGACATAGACATAGTATAGGAAAGATCAAGAAAAAAGGACAGATTATTGAATATGGCCTTATACCTTTGTATACTGATAAAAAATTAATATTATATTTGGCTAAATTGGTACTGATCATTGTATATTAATGCAAAATTAAGATTGTATTGGACTACATCGGTATTGATCTTTGTATATTGATACAAAATTAAGATTATATTTGGCCACAATGGTATTGACCCTTGTATATTGATGCAAAATTAAGATTGTATTGGGCTACACAGGTATCAATTTTTGTATATTGATACAAAATTAAGATTATATTTGGTCACATTGGTATTGATATTTGAATATTGATACAAAATTAAGGGTAATGCTTCTTAAAGGTATTGTACCTAGTAATGCTTAAAAATGAAATGTAAAGTTTTGGCCTCTGGTTGCCAACTGTCATAAGCTGTTTAGGATAATTAAGAAATGGAAACTAATAGTTATGCAAGCGTGTCATTTTGTTAGTTACTATGACAATCTATCACAGTTATTTTCTAAGCTACTCAGAAATCAAGTTGCTAAGAGACAAGCAACAGTTGCTTACCTAATATAAGAGATAGATAGGACATCTTCAAAAACCTCAAGAGATCTGCAGAATATGGCATTCAAAGATGTTTTCTTAACTTAAGATTTCTTGATATCACGATATGTCAGCTCCTGACAGCACCCCCTATTCTACTCCAAGTAGAAGATGAGCATCGAAGAATCTCCAGTGGGAGATGGTTGAATTGGTGGTAAGCCTTTCTCTTGACAAGAAAAACCCCTTGCATCAACTGTAGACAGACTGCTGTCCAAAAAGGACAAAACTTGGAAGCAGGTAAGTTGACAGCCTAGCTCTGCCAAGACAGGGTAGGTAAGTCCTTCATAATTCCTGCTCTACAATCAATGTCTGTCAGAGAAACGGGACCAAATGGCTGAAGATTGATGCTGTAATATATAGAGAGAAAATGGGAACTGTCCAGGCAGCCACTGGTATGTCATTGATTAGTTTTGGAAGCTGCAGGCCCTGTACTTCCTATAAAATCAGATATATTTATCCCTCTTAGGTCTCTGAGGTGGTTGAAGAATAGATAGCTAGAGTCTCAGAGTTAAATTTTGAGTTGTTTAGGAATCAAGAGGGTGTTCTGGATCTAAGAAGATATTTTTAAAATTGTGAGGCAAGTTAGTATGAAAGCTGAGTTATATATAGAACTTTAAACTCATGGAGATGGTTAGATAGTAGAATGTTAAAGTCAGGTGCCAAATACATATGGACAGGACATTGGGAATGCATGCTAAGCCATATAACTCTCATAATTGTGGCCTATTTATTTCTGTTGTTTTGTATTGTATTTATAGTTATAAGAGAAAGAACCATTTGTTGGACTGAAAGGGAGAGCTGTTGGGGGGAAAAAGAAATACCTTAAACTAAAAAAAAAAGGGAAGAGGATGGGGGGTTGAGGAGGAGGAGGGTGGAAGGGTGGGACTGGAGGGGGGAGTAGGGAGGGGATTGTGAGTGAGATGTAATTTGAAGAAATAAAAAATATATTATTTTTTAAAAAAAGAAATGTCACAATGAAACCCATTATTCTGTGTGATGAATACACACTGATGAACTTAAGTAAATACATTCAATAGCTGGTTAATATGCTCAATTATCTGATTAATTCAAGATTAGAGATTTAAAAAAACCATCTTTTAGGTCATACTTTTTCTTGATGCTACATTATAAGATTCCAGATATAAACAGTGTGAGGGTTCAGTGGGTTAAGATGGTGCCTCCAAGACTCAGGACCTGAGTTCTGTTCCAGGGCCCCACATGGCAGTAGGGAAAACTGAGTCCCACAAGGTTTCCTCTGCCCTCCACACAGGCACTGTGGTACATGAACACATACAATAAATAAATAGAAGTTTAGAAAGAATAGTCAAATACGTTCAGACATGGAATTGTGGCAAAGAAAATTCATGTCTATGTCTAACTTACAATGTGCCTACTATTCTGTAACAAAGCGGGGTTCCCAACAAAACCAAAACCAAAGACAGTTTGCTTTAAAAAAAAATACTGTTAGCAATTGTGGAGTGTTGAGGGCTTGTGCAAATAGCACTATACACTTACATAAATTGAAGGATTTTTTTCACTTTTATAACCTATGTTTAACAGTTCTCCTCCCTTTGGTATTCATATTTTCCCTGAAAAAAGAAAAAGCCTGTGAAGTTTTGTTGCCACTAGCAGAATGCAGCATGCAGGGTGATCTTCTGTATTACCGGAGGCACTGATGAAGTGCCCCTGTTTTCAGCAATGTAAACCGTTATTAAGAAAAGTCAGAGATTAAACATGGGATAACAACAGCTGAGCTAGGCAAATGAATAAATTGCTTTGACAACTCCCAAACACTTGAAAATGGAATTTTGCACTCGAATTAAAAACAGATCCCCCTCTAAGCACTTACATCAGTATGTATGATGCCCTGTGCTTCCTCTCCCTTGCGCCCTCTCTTATCCTGAAGTGGTGAGTGAGCCCTTCATGTGTGTCATTCATAGTCCTGACTCTGTGAGTACACAAGAACACCTTCAACTTTTCAGCTCTATGTAGAAAAGTCTGGAAGCATTTCATAAGATGCCATTACCCTGCTCCCTAGAGGTCTGTTAAGTATTTAATAGCTAATCAACTGTCTAAAAGCCAATGGGCCTGACCTCACAGACCTTGCAGGGTTTAATATGAGATTTTTCCGATTTCTATTTCTATTCTTTTCTTTTTCATTTTAACATTTTTTGCAGTGCTGAGTATTGAGCCCAAGACCTCCAACGTGCTAGGTAAGAGCACTGCCACTGAGCTACATCCTCAGGAGATTTTCTGATTTATAACTTCAAACAGACTGAGTTTTTTTTATTAGATTCTGTCACCTAACAACTGAAAAAAACATTGGCATACCCATCCTAAGATTATTTACCAAATACTTTATTTATTTTAATTCAAAGAAGTCCCTCCAAAATCAGTTAGATTTTAATATCCTAGTCTTTATTTTCAAAATATAAATTACTAGTTTAATAATGTTATTTAAATAAATTGAGAACACACAAATTTATGTGTGTAATCATGGTTAATTTGACATGATAGTCATTCAATATTTACTGCAACTTTATCATTTACACAACACTGTGCTAAATTATATAAGTACACTGGTGAGTAAGAATTCATCCACACCCTCATAGAAGGCACTGAACAGTCAATACAGTCTTGATTCACTGCTCCAAAAGAGTATTTCTGGATATTATAAAAGAATTAAATACAAAGTTCACCTAAGGAACTGATAAGTCTCACACAGGCAGAGATCTGCTTAGTGTTTTCCAACACTGAGTGGGTATGTGTAGATACTTTATTTACATATACATCTGTGTGTGTTCCATGAACAAACAAGGATAGAAATACAGGGAAGTAAGCAAAGTATAAGCAAAGTACTAAATTAATAATTTAAGATGTGGGCTGGCAAAATGGCTCACTGTATAACATAAAAGCACATGCTACCAACCCTGATGACCTGAGTTTGACCACACAAATCTACATGATGGAAGGACTCCTGCAAACTATCCCCCTGATACCATCTGTCACACACCACATGAATGCACACACCACACATACCACACATACACATGTGTACACACACAGGTATACACACTACACACATACCACACACTTATGTGAATGTACACACATACTATACACACATACACACACACAAGTTTAAAAATAGTTTTACAGAAATTAGGAATGTAAGAGTAATGGGAAACCATTAAAAGATTTTAGCCAGTGGTGGAACATAACCATATTTTACACACTTAAATCTTTCTCTAGTTATAGAATGACTAAAAGTACAAAAGATGACAGCAGCAAAACAATCCAGAAGCTGTCTAAGGAATCCACATGAAAGATGAGGGAAGCAGGGACTAGAGTATGACATTGGGGTTAAAGAAAAGTGAGCAGATAACAGACAACTGGGACATAGAACATATGACACTTGATCAGCAGCTAACTAAGAGAAAGGAGGAAGACACAGCAAGGTTCTGTTATGCCCAGTTCACAAAACCATAAGACAAGCCAGGAAGACTCCAACTTGATGCAAAAGCGAAAGGATCTTTAATTGGGAGTGTGAAGCAAGGCAAGGTCCATCACATGCTCTCCAGGCAGGGAGTCTGTGAATGGCCCCGAACCTGGAAAGTTTGATGCTCTTAAGAGCTAGGCAAGGGAGGCGGTGGGCAGTTAGGGAGGTGCATGTAACATACAGAATCACATTTGGCCTTGTAAGATGAGCTCAGAGAGTCCTCTGGTAACCCTGTCCTCAGGAGGAGAAGGAAACTCCCAGTTAACAGATAAGTCCTCTGGAAAGCTCTTCATTATCTATGTCTCTGTCCAGATGGTCACTCAAGGCCTCTGTGGGAGGGAGAACTAGGTTCTCAGGCTTTCTTTGTTATTTTACTCTTATGAGCTTGTTACAGCAGAGGGGGGTGGGTAAGAACTCGGAGAGGCCAGGAAGAGAGACTGGGGTTTTTTTTTCTTTCAGTTCACACTAGGATTTCTGGCTTTTTCTGCTAATGAGATGGAATAACACTTGCTGAAAAAGGAACACAGGTAGAACGTGGGGCCAGTAATTTAGGAATAAAACCTTGAATCTGAAGCAGATTTATGAGTGGGAACTGACTAAGACGTTACACTATAAATATCGAGTATTTGAGTTTGAGGTGCTCCTGGTGAAGCCATCCAACAGCCAGTTGGCATGCAGGTCAAGAATCCTGGGAGAAGACCTAGCCTCGGAATAGCCTTGATAGACAGCTGAAGGTGCATACTGAATGAAGTAGTGAGTGAGGGGTCACATTCTTCGGGAAGGAAGGAAAAGAAAGATTAACATAGATTCCTATGTTGTTACAATATTTAGGTCTAATTAAAATACGTGTTCCCACTGATTTCATTAAATTCCCAACTCCCCCCCCCCCACCATACCCTTACTGATGTGAAGTCTTTCTTGAATTCTAACAAGAAGGAAATATCATGGTCTGAGAAGCATCCACATAGAGTAACCCATCCCACAAACAGGTTGCTGTCATGGAAACCAAAGGGAGAAAAAAAGAAAGAAGATTCAGCAGAACTGAATACTGCTGAGAGGCCAATGAAGATAAGGATGGAAAACTGATTACAGGATTAAGTGATAGTGAGTCTGTTGGCACAGTTAATAAGTGTAGTTATGATGCCAGAAAAAAAAAAAAGATGTGTCAGAGAAGACCAAGAAAAGAAAAAAATGGAAACCACATAAAGGATTTTCTTTCGATTGGCAAACATCTGCACAGAGAAGTCTAAGGCAGGATGAAATGCTTTTAAGATGGGAAATACATTATCATCTTACACATATACTTAAAGTTGTAGCAACAGAGGTCAAGTTGAAGATTCAGAAACAAGGAGGTATAAGCCAATGGCCCCTAACGGAATGAGAAGCAAAAGGGACATCTGAAAACAGGTGGAACATTAGGTGAAAGGAAGTAAGACGCTTTGGACAGGTGAGGGGATGAAAAGCAAAAGAGAGAGTGAGGTGGAGCTTAACAGTGGCAGCAAATACACATTGGCAGTTTATTGAAAACATGGACTGTTCCTGGGAACTAAAGGGAATATGAAACCTCTGAGAGTTTGGGGACAGGGGCTAGGAAAATAGAAAATGATCACAGCAGGAAACCAAGGATAAGGAAGATAAAAAGCAGCTGTAGATTTAGTGTGTGACTTGCCAAGGAAACTGATGAGTGTAGACCAGCTAGGATCTATAATCATAGATTTATAGTGATATGAGTTTAGTCAGAAGAGGTTTGTTTTTTGTTTGGTTGGTTTTGTTTGTTTGTTTGTTTTTTGTTTTACTGACAGAAGATGTCTGAATGCAGGCAAAGCAAACACCGGCAGTTAGATTAATCCAGGTTATTACCTGCTACCAGACAGATACATCATACAACCAGGGGACATGAGAGCATAATGTATTCAAGATTCACCCATGCTGAGGCTTGTTGCTTTTAATTGCTGAGTGGCAAGTTCCACTCTCTATGCACACTGTATTGAGTTTATCCATATACTAGTTAACAGATACTATAATTTGGGGACTCTCAGGAATGTCATTAATAATGTCTCCTCATCTATGTTCATAGCAGCCTTATCTGTAATTGCTAGAAACTGGAAACAACCCAGATGTCCCTCAACCGAAGAATGGATTTAGAAAAAAAAAAAAAAACTGTGGTACATTTACACAATGGAATACTATCAGAAATGGAAATCATGCAATTTGCAGCCAAATGGATGGAACTAGAAAAGCTCATCCTGAGTGAGCTCACCCATACTCAGAGAGATGCACATGGCATCTATTCACTTATAATTGGATTTTATCCATATAGTACAGGATAACTCTACTACAACCAACACACCAAAAGGAACAGGAACATGGACTTTGTTACCTGTTAGTGAGACACTTTATCCTAGTGGTGCTGCCATGTAGACCCCCAGCACATGAGGAAGCTCTTAGCCCTCATATGAGGGCTGAACTTGGCTGGGTAGGGGGATTGATATGTAGGGACACTCCACTCTGGAGGAGTAGGATAAGAGGGAGAGGGGGTAGAGGGTGGGAAGGTGGGACCGAGGGGTGGAAAGAGAGCACTGTGATAGAGATGTAACTTGAAGTTATAAATAAACACATCAAAAAAAAGAGCATTTACATAAAAATCTTTCCTGGAGATGAAGGAGTAGAATTGCAGTGACATCTGAAAAATAGATGTTTAAATTTTTTAATAAACTCTAGAACCATTTCCTAGAATGGGTGTTTCCCTTCTCAATCACACTGGTAACACAAAAGGATTGTAGGGTCCTTCCTACTTACCAACACTTAATATTGTTGGCATATTTGATTGTTGCCATTGTACAGAGTATATAGTGTCATCTCTCTGTGACTTTCATTTAATAACTTCTAATATGTTTTAAGATGTGCTGTCAGCATTATTCCTCAACTTGATTAAGATGACTCCATTTTCTTCCATTATGTCATCAATCAGCTGTTGCTTCAAAAGTTCAGTCTTCTTTGGCAGAGTTGATTGCTGTTTCACTATGAAATTTATTCTTAAAACTGCTTTTTCTCTCCACACCTATTTTATTTTTCTTATTTTGCCTTCAGAATCACTTCATAACTTCAGATTCCCTTCTACTTTTTTTTTCTGTTTCATCCTTGGAAAAGGATGGCTTTAACCTAGACTGCTAGTTACCCCCTGTCAATCTGGTTAAATTCCCCAACTCCTCCCTGATAGCCCTTCTGGTGTTAAATCTCTTGATTTCTAACAATAAGGAAACCTCCATCGTCTTACAGTCTATGGGAAGGGGTTGGGGCTGGGGAACCCTCAGCAAGTGCATTTTGGGACTCACTGTTTTTGAGAAGCCACACTCACAGTGCTTTGATCCTCCTTTCACTGAACTCAGTGTGACCAATAGGGTTCTGTTCCTGACACTACGACCTAGGATTTGGGGGTCTGACCTCACCTCATTAGTGAGAAATCATGTCAAGTAAACATCTGATGTCTGTTGGCTTCCCATTTGTCACAGTCCTGTCCCTCTTGTAGCCCCATCACAGACACAGCCACACTGTACTGATCTGTGATGAATAAACAGTTCTGGGTGGCATGTTCCTCACTGTTGATTCCTTCTTTTTTCATGAAATGTACTCCTATCAGCAGGATTTTCATGTTAGGTACAGTAAGTACCTTAAACCTGCAGACTCAAGTGGCTTTCCATTAAAAATGTTTAATGCAACTTATTTTTCATGTGTCCTTATTTCAGCTTGTTTACTTGTGAAGGATGTGTGTGTGTGTGTGTGTGTGTGTGTGTGTGTGTGTGTGTGTGTGT
>CAJQZJ010032188.1:13030426-13058957 GCA_907164525.1 Lophiomys imhausi
TGTGTGTGTGTGTGTGTGTGTGTGTGTGTGTGTGTGTGTGTGTGTGTGTGCAAGATGAGGCTATCAGAATGTCAACAATGGTTATCTCTTTGGTGATACTACAACAAATGCCCTCCTTTTCCCTTATCTATAGTTTCCAAATTCTCTATAGTGAACATGCATTGGTTCTGTAATAGAAAAAATAAAATTTTAAATAATGAAATGACAAGGAGTAATAACATGCCCAGCTATGTTATTCACTTCTTTCTTATGATTCATCTTAGTGAATATTTAGGAATGTATTAAGAAAATCTTTCTGAAAATAATGTTTCATGTAAAAAAAAACAGATTACTTATTTTCATAATAGGTTCTCTCACAAAGCTTATCTGAAGAATTAATCTAACCAAGCATAAAAACAGCCAGAAGAATGAAAACAAAAGCAGAGGACTAAAATCCTTAAAAAAAAAAAAAAAAAAAAAAAATCCTTGGAGGCTCAGCTCTAATAAAAGCCGAAACTCTCCCTGCCTAATGTGTATGGGTATGAAGTTGGGCAGAGTGTAAGGAAGGCCCTCCTATCTGCATACCCTCTTCTCCTTGCAGACTCCCAGTCTCACCTCTGCCTGAAAGCCCTGGGGGAATGCAACATGTCCTGAGAGTTATAAAACTAAATGGCAAAATTGCTTCCCAGGATCGCCCAATTCCTACCCAGCATATAGTATGATACATAGCCAGTATCTAGTGCTGAGTCTCTCAAAGCAGACTGAATTTTAAGTTAGCAAATAGCTGTCAGAAAGGACCACATATTTGAGGCACTTAATACAGAATATAGCTAATTTAAGTCAAACGCATATTCAAAAGGTAAAACAGAGAGAGAGAGAGAGAGAGAGAGAGAGAGACTGAGACAGAGACAGACAGAGATAGAAAGACAGACACACACAGACAGCTATGAGGCACCTAGGCTCTGTGAAGTAATGACTCTCAATCATAATGAAAAGCAAGGTGGGTAATGCTGTGTGTCCCACAGAGCAAACAAACAAAAAACAAATCAAGGCTGATGGCAGAACCAGATTGGCACCAGATATTAAGATTGATGCTGTAGGTAAACAGGCCTGATGACTGCTGAATGTTGGCACTCGCCCTACAGTCCTCGGGCAGACAGTTCATACACTAGCTGGACATCATCATTAGATTTTAAGTAGCAGGAACAACTACAAGAGTAAAGCCTGAGTAAAAGAGTGAGATGGCCCAGCATGTCTGAAGGTCTGACCCAGGCAAAAGCCCTGAGGATCCAAGATAAGCATCAAATGCCACCTTCTTCTCCTCTCCTCCTCTTCTTTTCCTCTCTTCCTCCTCCTTTTGGTGGTGCCAGGATGGGAATTAAAGCTAGAGCCTCACATATGCTAACCAAGTGCTCTACCATTTAACTATATTCCCAGTCCTCAACTTATAAATTATGTATGTGTGTGTGCACATGAGTGCAGGTACCCTCAGAGGCCATAGACAATGGATTCCCCGAAGCTGGAGTTACATGCAACTCTAAGCAGCCCAGTGTGAGTGCTGAGACCCATACTCAGCCTCCCTGAAACAGCAAGTCAGTGTGCTTAAGCGCTGATTGTCTGGTCTCTCCAACGCCATCTCCAGCTCTTCCTCCTCCTCCTCCTCCTCCTCCTCCTCTTCTTCTGCTTTTTCTTCCTCTTCTTCTTCCTTCTCCTCCTCTTCCTCTTCTTCTTCAAGTTTCTATGACCAACATTGGGAAAAGACTAGAAAAAAACCAACATGAGCATGGTGCAGTAAGCGGTTCATGAGCTACTCTTAGCTTTCCTTATGACTTACCCTTTGAAATCAACATGTGACCAAGGTTAGGACTCTACAGGGCACTAGGATAGACTATGTCCCCAGCTTTATACTGTATCTAGAGACTGCTCGCCTTTCCTTCCTCCTGCTCATTCTTCCACTTGAAACCAGTAGCAACATACCCGTAGTCTCAGTCCAGCTTCTCCTTTCTCTCTGATGACAGCAGGGAAAGAGCCTCTACTTTCAAGGGCTCTTGTGATTAGATTGTCTCACACACATGGTCCTGAGTTCCAAAGTACCAAAAGCCCCCAGTCCAAAAACAAAGAAAGAAATGATGGAGGCCAGAGAAGCAGTTCAGTGCTTAGGAGCATTTGGTGCTTCAGGATCTGGGTTCAGTTCCCAGCGTCCACATGGCAACTCACAAACACTTGTTACTCTGGTTCCAGGAGTTTAGACACCCTATTCTGGCCTCCAGAGCTACTTCATCCACACAGTGCAAATGCATGCATGCAGACAAAAGGCTCATATACATTAAAAAATGAATAAATATTAAAAAAATAAATACACAGAAATGTTTATTGCCCTGACTTGATTAATTCATATTATATTAAAGTATTGAAATATCATGAGGTAATCAACAAATATGCACAACCATTACATGTCAATCATTAAAAAACCACACACACATTTTAACAGAATGAGTTACTCTAGGCATAACTGAAAATAGTCGATCTCCAGAAATCACTTTGTGTCACTGAAGCTTTATATCCACTTTAAATGGAAAGGCTTTATTTGTCCTTTCTCCCAACTTCTAGCAACCTCCTATGAGGATGACTAATTAGATTCTCCATGTAAGTGGCTGTTGAGTTTATGACTGGGTCATTTGATTAGCATAAGGTCCTCTCAAATTGTACATGACTAATATGCAGTTTTCTATACATGAGTTATACTTCAAAAGAGCTGTTTTTAAGATGACATATTAGCATATATAAGGCATTTAAAACAATACCTGGCGCATAGACACATTTCCTAAGTGTTAACTATACTTGCTATAACTGCTATTATCACAGTTCTCAACCTGGTCCTGGTCAATTAGCTAATAGAAATATAGGAGGGAAACAGAAGCAATTGTAGTTGCAAAATAAATTGCTGCTATTATTACTGAATTTTCTCCTAGCAAAAAGCAGGTGAGACTCGTGGTCAGGCTCCTTGCAGCAATGAATCTGAGTTTCACTTGAAGTTGGTAATTTTCCAGGCACACTGAGAGGCTGTTGATTCCTTACCCTGCCTAACACATAAAAATTGATGTGCAATATCAACTTTGAAGAACCTACCTTTTACCCACTGGATAGTTTCTTGGTGTTTAGTAATATAATAACGAACTTGATCATCAAAGCCCTCCCCCAGATTAAATTGGGGTAGAAATAAACATTTTGGAGCAGCCTCTACATGGCACAAGGTCATAAATCTCACCAAGGGCATTCATTATATCTTCATGACACTCTTGGAAGTCAATGTTAAAATGTCTCCAATTTCACGTAAAAACTGAGGTTGGAAGACATGAGATAATTAACCAGCCCAGCATAGCAAGGCTTAGTCAGAAGCTATACCATGTTCTTAGACCATATCTGTCTGGTCTTCTGACTCCGTAGCCCATGATCTTTTCATGATCCATACCTCCTTATGAACCCCTGGATGTTAGGAGATATGCCTCTGGCCAAACTCTGCCAAGAAGAAGAGAACTATGAGTTTGAGGATGTCAAAGCAGCTAAGAATTTTCTTAGCACATCCAAAGGTGGAAATAAGTCCAGTTAGGGATGTCAGTCTCAGTACAACCTAATACTTTGTACCCACAATTCTTTGTTGTGAACATTGTGGGAGTTGATCAGCATTCTTGGCTTCCCACTACCCACCAGATGCCAGTGGCAGCATGCCCACACCAGTTGCTATAACCAAAAATGTCCCCAGGGGTGATGTTCACAAAGGAACAAAGTCACTTCTCCTTGAGAAACCCTGCCAGGCTAGCATTTTGCAATTCTACATGGAGAAAGGAATTAACTGATGAATAGAAACAGCCTGGGTCAACATTAGTCTGAGGCCAATTAAGGACTGAACCAACAATGAAAATGAGAAGATTTGTTTCCATGTCCTGTCTTCTATGTGAAGCAGTACTGGCCCAAAGCTAAGTAGTAAATACCAGAGAGCTATTGATCCACACAGCCAAGCTGTGCTTTATTTAGTTTTCTAGTAAAATTACTGATGGTCGAGCAGACAAGTTAATCAGAAGGCTACTGCTAACAACGGTATTTTGCAAGTATTGCTGCCCTATTTATAAGTGCTAAGGGCATAAATATCCTTCAATCTTAATGTATATACAATCACATTTATATAATCAACACTTCTAGCTATTATATATATACTCACATATATGTATATATATATATTTCTGACACATGTATACATACGCAAACTGTATAATAAGCAAAGCATATGCATACTTACTATCAGCCTCTGGAGGCCATCTCACAAGGTGTCAAAGTAGTGTCTGTTGTGGTCAATAGCTCAAGCCTCAAAGTTGTTTTCCCTAACTGAATTGGCATTCTACCAAGTGACCTTTGGCAAGTTTATCAAAGTTTCCTGTGCCTCAATTTCTGTATCTATAAAATAGGGACAATAACAGAACCTCACCAGGACATAACAACTTCTCCCTGTAATTCCAGCACTTTAGAGGTGGCAGGCAGGAGGAACACAAGTTCAAGGTTATCCTCAGCTACATAATGAGTTCAAGGACAGCCTGGGCTATGTGAGATCCTGTCTTGACAAAACAAAACTGCAATTAATATTACTTACCCAATATTGTTAGCGATTAAGTAAGTAAATGCATATGCCTGACATGCTATGCACTGTGGAAAGTTCCTAACACATACCATGCAGTCAGTTTTCATTAACCATTGCTGTGATACTGACATTAAAAGCACTCTTTAGAGATAAATGCATTCCAACCAAAACATTGCTAGATATAAATATTTAATAGCCTAGTTCTTTTACTGGGTAGTATATCATAAACATCCCCATGCCTCTAAATCTTCTACATATCCTTTACAATATAGATCTATGCTGTCAAACATAAATTGCTTCTTTCGTGTGTGTGTGTGTGTGTGTGTGTGTGTGTGTGTGTGTGTGTGTGTGTATGTATGTGTGTGTGTGTGTGTGTGTGTAGTACGCATGTGTACAGATTCGTCTGTGTGCGCATATGTTTGAGGGTATACTCAACCGTGTGTGTGTATGAAGGACAAAGGTGGAAGTGGAGAGTCATCCTCATCACTCTTGTATGTTGAGGTAGGATCTCTCACGGGAACTGCAGCTGGGTGTGGACAGCCAGTGAGCCTCCAGAACTGCCTCTTTGCCCCCAGTGCTGCTGGGGTCGTTTGTGTATCATGTCCAGTATTTCACATGTGTGCTGAGCATTCACATTCAGGTTCTAATGCTTGCATAGCAAGTGTTTTACCGACTGAGCAGCGTCTCTGGCCCCTTGGAGCTTCTTGTCTGGAGTCTTGGAATGTTTACAGTGTGGCTGCTGAGCATGTTTGAGTCACCGCTTTCATTGCTTCTTTGGGGAGTAACTTAGAAGTAAAGTTGTTGGGATAAAAGGAATATTTATTTTGAAGCCCAATGATATAAGTTGTATATTGAGCTGCATGCCACCCAGAGTTCTCTGTGATATTTTACACTTGGCTTGTTATGAAGAAGGCATATGAGATTGCAGTTGAGTCAAAAAGAATAATTAATTCAAGACACTTAGCACCTCAGCTCTCTGAATAACAACTGGATCCTGAAATGCACAGTGTGGGAGATGTGAGCAGCCAGTGAAGGTGACTTGCTGGGGACGGGGGCTGGCAGTCATGCTAGCATCTCTCCAGCACCAGGCTATATTAGGTGTCAGCATTCTCTGATATATTTCATCTGGCCCCAGGTGTCAGGCATCCTCAGCCTCACACCATGAAGAACTGGGGAAGTCAGAGCAACGGCTGCACCAACACATATTTTCCAGGCTTTCTCTCCTCGTTCATTGCATTCATGGAGAGTTCCTCTTGGCAAGGTGTTTCTGCCCTATGTCAGCAGTCTTGTATAATTTTGAAGTGTGTTCCTAAAATAGCGAAAGGGTTACAATGTCTCAGAGGCAGGAAAATTGCCTGAAACTATTCCTCTGAGGGAAAGCTCCATGGAGGCAGCTGATCCCACTGAGCTGAAGGGACATGACACCACTGTCAGACTCATTAGCCCAGCACTTAATACCAACCTGCTGATGAAGTGGGATGTCTCAAGATGGATCATCAATACAATCATCATCTGTACCTTAGCATTTAAAGATGCAAAAGGACAGATTCATGAATCCTCAGCACTGCTTAGATCGTCAAGGTGAGCTACACTAGCTCAACAGTGACTGTCTGAAGAGCTGTTATCCAAATTCCATATCTGAAAACATTGAGTGATATTAAACTTCTGCTTGGATGTCCACAGTAGCAGACAACTAAACACTTCATGCAGGAGGCACTCTGGATAGAACTGTGCTCTAACTAGAATCTTCATCCTTCTCCAACTCTGAATTCCTAAGCAAAAAGTATCTTCAAAGCAGTGATGAGTGACCTAAGGTGTTTGAAAAAAATTAGTTAGCAATGAACGTAGGACTAATGTTGCTGTAAGAAAGCACCACAATTTTAAATTAAAATAGTAAAGTATTTTTTGCATCTTTTTATTTTGTGAATTTCATGTCATGCACCCTGTTCCCCATCATTTCCCACCTCCCTCAGACCCACCCTTCACCCTTGCAAGATCTCTCAACAACAACAAAATCTCATTGTGGAAGCTGTAGTGTGTCTGTGTCCCATAGTATTCCCTTTGGTCTACACTTTTTGCTTGAAATTTTTCATTATAATGATTCTTTGGTCTGGTACTAGGCCTCTAGATTCTGCTACTTTGTTAAATCTGGAACCTCCGTGGGAGTCTTCTCAGATATCTTGTTGTTATCTTGTGTCATGGAGGTCCTGAGTTTTAGGTCTGTGAAACTGGCCTCTTCATGGACTCCAGCAGTTCATCTATGGGGTAGATGCTGGGATGGACCAAATCAAAGCCCTCATTCTGGGCCTGCAACCTCCACATCCAGGGCCAATTCTACTGTGCTACCCAGGTTAGGTGCAGGGCCTGCTCTCCTGAATACTATAGCAAGTAAGGGGCTGGACCAGCTCTCCTGCTCTCATGACCCCATCGGGGCCAACTCTCCTGCCCGCTACATATAGCAAGTGCAAAAGAAAGTGGAGAGGATCTCGCCCTGGCAAACAGGTCTGCAAAGCAGACAAAAGGCAGAGCTGGCTGCCCTACACTCACACTTGGGGGTGGGGGCAGCTTACCCACAACTCTGGCATCCAGGGTCAGCTGCACTGCTCTGCCCAGGTGAGGTTCAAGGCCTGTTCTCCCAAGTTCTGTTTCTGCCTCCTGAGTACTGGGATTAAAGGTGTACGCCACCACTGCCTGATTCTTTTGTTTGTTTAGAGGGTGGTTTGTTTTGTTTTATTTATATTTATCTATTTTTTAATTTTCTCTTTCTTAACTGAGCCACATCTATGAAGTTCCCTTTGCCATGAAAGGTAATATTCACAGGTTTCAGAGATTAGGAGACTGGGGCTCTCTTCTGTTTTTAATGGAAGGAGAATTATTCTGCCTGCAAGTTAATTATTTTCAACCCATTTTATTTAAAATGGCGATAATAGCTTAAATATATCATTGTGTCTTCAAAGTCTAAACACTCTCTACATATTACCAAAAATTTCTCAAAAGTCCTACATAGCCAGTATCACTCTCCACTGTATACAGAGTGAAAAGGACATTCACAGGCGGGGAAACTACTCAGAGGCAGCACAGAGTAGTGTGCAGGCAGGCAGCCACTTCTCAATGAAACACCTGTTCCCTTGTGTAAACCTGCCCTGCAACCACACTCATCTGGAGCTCTCAGTGGCAAGCTTTTATGTGAGGGAAAGCCTTGCCTCTCCAGTCCCAGCCTAGAGCTTAAGACTTCTCTGCTGCTACAGGCTCCATTTGCACCACAAGTGAAATCTAGAGATGAGGATGTGAAAAGCATCCTCCAGCAAAATCTCTTGTAAACCCACTTGTGATTTCGGATAGTACATGACTGACAGGGTCCAAGGGCTAGTCCTTAGCAACATCCACTCTACAGCCAGTAACAACATGATTGTTTCTGTTGTCCTGCTGAGGCCTTAAACAGCACCTCCTAACAGCCAGGCTAGCTTTTGTAGATTTGGCTTTCTATTAAGAGGGTTGGAAGGCTCCAAGGCTATTGAAAATAAATGTTATAGAGTAAATGCTTGTGGACATTGGATTAGTTAAATTACTCTGAGGACACTGAGAACAAAAACCTGTAATTCTAAATGAAGTTTGCTTAAAATAACATCATATGTCAGACACCCAAAAGATTAATGTCACCTTTCTGCAAGATGCTGAAGTAGAAATGCATGTATCATATGAATATCAGGGCCAAAAAGTGACAGGATAAAAGAAAACTAAGTTTCAAAATACTGACTACCTTTATTGAGCACTTTCTGTTTGCCAGGAGCTTGGAGAAATAGGTATCATTTCTGGACTAGCTATAAATAATCTAGTGTTACTGACCAAGATCAAGAATCTTAGAAATTTTATAGGTCTGAGTTCATCCTGTAGGAAGTTGGTAAGGCCTGAGGTTGTCTCATTGTGTAGAGAACCAACTACACTACATATGCGCTGAAAGAGGCCAAGGGTACAGGGAGGACAAGAGTGCCCTGTTTCATGTGGAGGCAGAGTGACTTGGCAACAAGATTTATGTGCTCACAGGTTCTACGAGAGACCAGAAGCACTAAAGCTGATGTTTATAAAGACAAATATCTACTGTTGATTTAGCCCCAGGTATCAAAGTCTCAATGCACCTAACAGATTGGATGAGAGGGGCTGCTGGTACAGCATCCTCTCAGAGAGGCTCAGAGCTATTTGTAGGTTTATTCACATTCATCAGAATTTCTCAGCAGTTCTGGAGTGGACCAGACAGCATAAATACCTTGTTTACAAATAGAGACTACAGCACTTGTCCAAGGTCAATCGGGGACTGGAAAAACAGAGGACCCTGACTACCACCCAGGCTGCTCACCCATTGAAGTGCTGAGTGCACCGCAATGCCTGGGGCACATAGGCTCCTCTGAGACATCCCGTCAGTAACCTGGATGTACTCCATCCAATTTCTGCATCATGGCTTGTGTCCATTAGCATTTGTCACTTAGGTTACACTGTGATTCTTCCCTGTGATAAACAGCACGTTTACATTATCAAAAAACAATCCATATCAGCCAGATGAAGATGTATTAATCAAGGTGATTATGTAACTGAAGAGCCTTAAAGCTCTGGCCAGGGAGATCCTCAAAGATGTAACCCAGGAAGGAACTGAGAGTTAGGATCTCTCGTCTTGAGAAAAATACCCACTGAAGAAAGCATGAAAGGAAGAAAAACCAAAAGAGGCCTTGTTGAAGTTTTTCCCTATGTAGAGCTTGTTTTGTATCAGGCTGACCTTAAGCTCTAGCATCTGCCTGTTTCTGTCTCTAGTGTGTTGGGATTAAGGGTGCACTCTTCTCGAATGATGGGATTAAGGGTGTGCACCATCACCACCCTGTTCCTTGTAACTCTAGAATTTATAAGACAACTAACTCTATAGTGCTCCTCCTGTCTCTACTGAAGTTAAAGGTATGGGCTAACCCCACGCATTTCATGTATTTTACCTTAGCTCTAAGTTTTTTCGACTCTTGGTGGTTTATAAAACCAGGTTAAACAGCTATAACCTTTAATTTATTTACAGTGTTTTAAACCTGTTACCTGCTTTTTTTTACTTAATAAATTTATATATTGGTTGCTTCAGGTTACATGTCCATAATATTGTCCTCTACATAGGGAAAAATTGAGATGCAGGGGCGGGGGAGCACATCTTTAATCCCTTCAGTTGGGAACCACAGGTCTTGATCCCAATACTTAGTATGCAGAGACAGGCACATAGGATTTGGAAGGATTTAAGTTTAAAAGCTACTTACAAAAGGCATGCTCAATGTAAACAAATTGTCCTTTGAGATCTCAAAATATATACACTAAAGGTTTGTTTAGCTCCAAAATAACAAAATAATTTCTTCTTTAATCCAGATTGAAAGATAATACTTTATATATTGTCAAAAAATCAAATTTGCTCCAGGAAAAATATTACCTGATCCCCCCCAAAAAAAGAAAAAGGTAATTGCCCCAGAGTTAGGATTAGGGCAGGGCTCTGTTCTTATCTTTCCAGGAGACTTAAAGCATCCATTCAAGGAATCCAGGGACAACTGGACAAGGGAAACCTCAGCAGAAAACAAATCAGACACCGAAGAAGACAAGCGGCCCAGACGATCCAGCCTTGCAGACTTCCTCAATAGCTGTTTCCTCAAAAGTCTACAACCACAACTCAAAATCACTAAGATCGTTCAGCTCCACAGACTGCTCCAGAACTTCAGTAAAGGCCTGAAGATCAGCTTCTGTCTACAAACTTCGTAGGACATCTAAATAGCTGAGCACAAAAGGACTGAACATCAAATGGTTCTATTAATACTTTTAACCATTTTTCCATCCCTATTTGGGCCCCAAACAGGTTTACTACGTCCCAAATCAGCAGGAAGTCATTTATGAGAGCAACATCCCAGGCCCAGAAGGTGGGGAGGGTGTTCCCCCCCCCCCCTCAATTTGGTTATTTGATGGATAACAGAAAAGTTTGTCATTTAGGGGAAGAGACTACAAGCTGTTAAATGGTCTTGTTAAATGGGTTTTGGAGGTTAGACCTAGGGACTTCTCTCTTTTTCTTTTCTGTATCCTTCTTTCTCTCCTATGTAGGAGTGAATAGACTTGAGAAAAAATGGGACATAGACATAGTATAGGAAAGATCAAGAAAAAAGGACAGATTATTGAATAAGCCCTTATACCTTTGTATATTGATAAAAATTAATAATAGATTAGGCTAAATTGGTATTGATCATTGTATACTAATGCAAAATTAAGATTGTATTGGACTACATCAGTACTGATCTTAGTATATTGATACAAAATTAAGAGTATATTTGGCCACATTGGTATTGATCTTTGTATATTGTTACAAAATTAAGGGTAACACTTCTTAAAGGTATTGTACCTAGTAATGCTTAAAAAGGAAATGTAAAGTTTTGGCCTTTTGCTACCAACCACCATAAACTGTTTAGGATAATTAAGAAATACAAACTAACAGTCATGCAAGTGTGTCATTTTGTTAGTTACTATGACAGTCTATCACAGTTATTTTCTAAGCTACTCAGAAATCAAGTTGTTAAGAGACAGCAACATTTGCTTATCTAAACATAAGAGATAGATAGGGCATCTTCAAAAAACCCCAAGAGATCTGCAGAGTATGGCATTCAAAGATATTTTCTTAAATTAAGATTTTTTTGATATCGAGACATGCCAGCTGCTGACAGCATCCCCTATTCCACTCCAAGTAGAAGATGAGCATCGAAGAATCTCCAGTGAGAGATGGTTGTATTAGTGGCAAACCTATCTCTTAGCAAAAAAAAAAAAAAAAAAAAAAAAAAAAAAACCCTTACTTCAACTGTAGACAGAATGCTGTCCAAAAAGGACAAAACTTGGAGGCAGGTAAGTCGACAGCCTAGCTCTGCCAAGATAGGGTAGGTAAGTCCTTCATAATTCCTGCTCTACAATCAATGTCTGTCAGAGAAACGGGGCCAAACAGCTGAAGATTGATGCTGTAATGTATGGAGAGAAAATGGGAACTGTCGAGGCAGCCATGGGTATGTCATTTCTTAGTTTTGGAAGCTGCGGGCCCTGCACTTCCTATATAATCAAATATATTTATCCCTCTTAGGTCTCTGAGGTGGTTGAAGAATAGATAGCTAGAGTCTCATAGTTAAATTTTGAGTTGTTTAGGAATCAAGAGGGTGTTCTGGATCTAAGAAGATGTTTTTAAAATTGTGATGCAAGTTAGTGTGAAAGCTGAGTTAGATAGAGAACTTTAAACTCATGGAGATAGTTAGATAGTAGAATGTTAAAGTCAGGGGCCAAATACATATGGACTGGACATTAAGAATGTATGCTAAGCCATATAACCCTCAGAATTGTGGAATATTTATTTCAGTTGTTTTGTACTGTATTTATTGTTAAAAGAGAAAGAACCATTTGTTGGACTGAAAGGAGGAGCTGTTGGGGGGAAAAAGATCTACCTTAAACTAAAAAAAAAAAAGGGTAGAGGATGGGGGTGGTTAAGGGGGAAGAGGGTGGAAGGGTGGGACAGGAGGGGAGAGTAGGGAAGGGATTGTGATTGAGATGTAACTGGAAGAAATAAAAATAAATAAATAAATAAATAAGAGGCCTTGTTGAGAAGTGGACAGTATGGGCTATGCTCAAGGGAGCCTACTGCATCTAAAGTATTCCACAGCCCTGTCATGTCTCCCTCTGTGTCATCACTAATGACACGATTGTGTTCAATGATTGAGTTTGTTGCTCTTAGAGATTCTTGCAGCTGTAACAAGCAGTTTACACAGTTTCCCTAAAATCTAGTGTGTTGTCTAAAAGCCTAATGCCATTCACTGTAAACACAAGCGGAATTCTTTATGGCCTTAAAAAAAAAATGTGAGTCTTGCTCCAATTACCATTGCACTCACGTATACATCTCTGCAGTTAAAAATGCTACTCTGAATACAAGAATTAACATTTGGAATATACCACACCAATGGTATTAACTATGGTACTGAGCCAACCACCAAGCTCTTCTCAGCTTCGAGAGGAGAATTCAGGGGTCCCAGCTCTCCCCTAAGGCAAAAAGGAGGCCATTATGAAAACTGTCTGTGGGGATGCATGATTTGGGGGGAGTTACAGTATCAAATTTAATGAATTTAATTAAAATTCTATGTCATTGTACTTTATTGATTCTAGGTTTATTAAGGGAGACCAGAGGCTTTCAACTTGGCAAAATTTATTTCAACTTAACCAACCACTTCCCCCTTTTCAATGAAAAAACTCCAAATGAAAATAGAACAGAGATAAGGATCCAAGATGGCAGCGGCCTGCGCGGACGTATTTTGATTTCAGGGTTAACAGTCACAAGGCAGCAAGTGTTGAAGGACACTGTACAAAGGGCACAACCCCTTCTAAATCTCACCCAGCTACCCAGGTATCACGGAAGATCCCTGGGCAGGACACTCCTTCCCACTCTCTGACACGCAAGGAAGCCGCTGGACCCGGGAATTGGGATCACCCATCCCCCAACAGGAGAGACTCCCAGTAAGTTCCAACCTAATACCCAGTGGGCAGAATCAGAACCCACACAGAGATAATCCCCACCCTGCTGGGCACTCCCAGGTTTGACACAGACGATCCAACTATCTGGCAAAAGGTTGCGACCCTTGGAAGTGAGCGCAGCTCTGCTGCAAAGTGCCTTCAGACTGCAGATCCCAGTCTGTGACGTCACAGGCCAGCTTCCAAGCCTCGGGAGCGGCAAGGCTATTGGAGCTGAACTGCAGATTTACCCCCTACAGGAACCAACCCCAGGCAAACTGCGAGATATGTGAAACTGTTGTATATCAGACTTTTGTACTAGTATGGGCCCTTCCGGTGGGGAACCAGAGCTTACTTGTACACAGCTCCACCACCTGGATTAATTAGGTCTCCACCTGGGAGGCAGGGCTGAATGACTCACCTTATAGGGGTGGAGTAAGGCAATGCTACTCCTACACCAAAGCGTCCCCTTTGTACCCAAGTCCAAAAGAGAGCAAAAAAATTCCACATGGCCAGAGGCCCCAGAAAAAAAAAAAAAACAGAGTGAAATGTTAGCAACAAAAGAAAGCAATGCCATTCCATACAGCCCAAACCACCTCACCACAACTGAAACACATGAAAACGATGACAATTCTACATTATGGAAAGTGATAGAGTCCCTTCAAGAAGAACTTAAAACTATGAAGGAATTCAAAGAAGCCACAATTTTACAAGTCAAACAATGAATAACACCATTAAAGAGCTCCAAGCCAAGGTGACTAAGCTTGAACAGGAAAAGGACAAAGCAATGAAAGATCTCCAGACAAAAACAAGCAAACTGGAGAAGGAAATGTACAAAACGAACAATACCATTCAAGACATGAAAATAGAAATTGAAACAATAAAAAAAACACAGTCAGAGTTAAAAGAGGAAAAGGAGAATCAAGAGAAGAGAACAGGAACTATGGATGTGAGTATGAAAAATAGGATGCAAGAGATGGAAGACAGGATCTCAGGCATGGAAGATTCAATGGAAGAAATCAGTACAACATCCAAAGAAAATGAGAAAGCTAAAAAATTTCTCACCCACAACATCCAAGAAATCAAGGACTCAATGAAAAGATGGAACCTAAGAATTATAGGCATAGAGGAAAGAGAAGACTCCCGACTCCATGGTCTAGGAAATATCTTCAACAAAATCATAGAAGAAAACTTCCCAATCCTAAAGAAAGAGATGCCAGTAAAAATCCAAGAGGCTTACAGAACACCAAACAGAATAGATCAGAAAGGAAACTCCTCTTGCCACATAATAATAGAAACTCCAAATGTAGAGAACAAAGAAAGGATATTAAAAGCTGTAAGAGAAAAAGGCCAAGTCACATACAATGGCAGACCCATCAGAATCACACCTGACTTCTCCTCAGAAACTTTAAAAGCTAGAAGGGCCTGGACGGATGTCCTACAAGCCCTAAGAGAACATAGGTGCCCAGCCAGACTACTATACCCAGCAAAACTCTCTATCAACATAGATGGAGAAAACAAGATATTCCATGACAAAATCAAATTCAAACAATATCTCCTCACAAACCCAGCCCTACAGAAGATCCTAGAAGGAAAATTCCAACACAGAGAAGATAACTACACCCAAGAAAACAGAGGAAATAGAAAACTCCACAGCACCTAAACCAAAAGAGGCACAGGACAAGATCACCTATGCCAAAATAATGGGAAATAACAACCCTTGGTCACTAATATCCATCAACATCAATGGACTCAATTTGCCAATAAAAAGACACAGACTTACAGACTGGATCCGTAAACAAGACCCATCTTCTGGCTGTATACAAGAAACACACCTCATTATTGAAGATAAACACTATCTCAGAGTAAAGGGCTGGGAAAAGGTTTTCCAAGCAAATGGACCCAGGAAACAAGCTGGAGTAGCCACCCTAATATCGAACAAAATAGACTTCCAATTGAAGTTAATAAAAAAAGACAGAGAAGGGCATTACATACACATTAAAGGAAATATCCACCAAGAGGACATCTCAATATTGAACATTTATGCCCCAAATACAAAGGCACCTACAATTATAAAAGAAACGCTTCTAAAACTTAAATTGCACATTGATCCAAACACTTTAATAGTGGGAGACTTCAACACCCCACTCACAACTATGGACAGATCATCAAGACAGAAGCCAAACAGAGAAATAATGAGTCTAACAGAGATCATGAACCAAATGGACCTAACAGATATCTACAGAACATTTCACCCAAAAACAAAAGAATACACCTTCTTCTCAGCACCTCACGGAACCTTCTCCAAAATCGAGCACATAGTTAGTTGGACACAAAGATAGCCTCAACAGATACAAGAAAATTGAAATAACCCCTTGTATCTTATCAGACCACCGTGGAATAAAGCTGGACTTCAATAGCAAAAAAATCAACAGAAAGTCTACACTCACATGGAAATTGAACAACTCTTTACTAAAGGACCACTGGGTCAGGAAAGAAATAAACAAGGAAATCAAAGGCTTCTTAAAATCCAACGACAATGAAGACACAACATACCCAAACCTATGGGACACAATGAAAGCTGTGCTACAAGGAAAGTTCATAGCACTAAGTGCCTTCAAAAAGAAAATTGTGACAGCTCATATTAGCGAATTAACAGCTAAACTGGGTGAATTGGGAAAAAAAAGAAGCAAACACTCCCACGAGGAGCAGAAGGCAGGAGATCATCAAACTTAGGGCTGAAATCAACAACTTGGAAACAAAAGGAACTATACAAAGAATCAATGAAACCAAGAGTTGGTTCTTCGAGAAAATCAACAAAATAAACAGACCCTTACCAAATTAACTAAAAGACAGAGGGAGAAAACACAAATCAACAAAATCAGAAATGAAGGGAGAAATAACAACAGACATTGAGGAAATCAGAGAATATTTGGATCCTACTTTAAAAATCTATACTCCACTAAATTTGAAAACTTAAGTGAAATGGACAATTTTCTTGATAGATTCCACCTACCAAAACTAAATCAAGATCAGATAAACAGATTAAACAGCCCTATAACCCCTAAGGAAATAGAAACAGTCATTAAAAATCTCCCAACCGAAAAAAGCCCAGGGCCAGATGGCTTTAGCACGGAATTCTACTGGACCTTCAAAGAGGACCTAACACCAATACTTTTCAAACTCTTTCACAAAATAGAATCTGAAAGAACATTGCCAAACTCATTCTATGAGGCCACAGTCACCCTGATTCCTAAACCACACAATGATTCAACAAAGAAAGAGAAATTCAGACCAATCTCCCTCACGATATAGATGCAAAAATACTTAATAAAATACTAGCAAACCGAATTCAAGAACATATTAAAAGTATCATACACCATGATCAAGTAGGCTTCATCCCAGGAATACAGGGATGATTCAACATACGAAAGTCTATCCACGTCATTCACCATATAAACAAGATGAAAGAAAAAAAAAAACACATGATAATCTCGCTAGATGCAGAAAAAGCATTTGACAAAATCCAACACCCCTTCATGCTAAAAGTTCTGGAGAGTACGGGCATACAAGGGCCATACCTGGAAATAATAAAGGCAATATACAGCAGGCCAGTGGCCAACATCAAAATAAATGGAGAGATACTTGAAGCATTTCCTCTAAACTCAGGGACAAGACAAGGATGTCTACTTTCACCATATCTCTTCAATATAGTACTTGAAGTTCTTGCTAGATCAATAAGACAACTAAAGGAGATCAAGAAGATAAACATCGGAAACAAAGAAGTCAAATTATCCATATTTGCAGATGATATGATAGTATACATACGCGACCCCAAAAATTCCACCAGAGAACTCTTACAGCTGATAAACACCTTCAGAAAAGTGGCTGGATACAAAATTAATTCAAAAAAATCAGAAGCCCTTCTTTATACAACAAACAAATGGGCTGAGAAAGAAATAAGGGAAACAACCCCCTTCACAATAGCCGCAAACAACATAAAATACCTGGGAGTAACTCTAACCAAGCAAGTAAAGGACCTGTACTACAAGAACTTCAAGCCCTTGAAGAAAGAAATGGAAGAGGCCTTTAGAAGATGGAAAGATCTCCCATGCTCATGGATAGGTAGAATCAACATAATAAAAATGGCCATCCTACCAAAAGCAATATATAGATTCATTGCAATTCCTATCAAAATACCAACACAATTTTTTATAGACTTGGAAAGAGTTAGTCTCAATTTCATATGGAACAACAAAAAGCCCAGAATAGCTAAATCAATCCTGTACAATAAAAAAAAATCTGGAGGTATTACCATCCCAGATTTCAAGCTGTACTACAGAGCAATAGTTGTAAAAACAGCATGGTATTGGTATAGAAACAGACCAGTAGATCAATGGAATCGAATTGAAGATCCAGAAATAGACCCACACACTTATGGCCACCTAATTTTTGACAAAGAAGCCAAAACGGCATAATGGAAGAAGGACAGCATCTTCAACAAATGGTGCTGGTCCAACTGGATGTCCACTTGTAAAAGAATGAAATTAGACCCATACTTATCACCTTGTACAAAACTTAAGTCCAAGTGGATCAAAGACCTTAACATAAGGCTGGTCACACTAAATCTACTAGAAGAAAAAGTGGGAGAAACCCTCGAACTAATTGACACAGGCGACAACTTCCTGAACAGAATACCAACAGCTCAGGACTTGAGATCAACAATCAATAAATGGGACCTCATGAAACTGAAAAGCTTCTGTAAGGCAAAAGACACTGTCATTCGAACAAACAGCAGCCTACAGACTGGGAGAAAATCTTCACCAACCCCACATCTGACAAAGGGCTAATATACAAAATCTACAAAGAACTCAAGAAATTAAATGCCAAGAAGCCAAATAATCCAATCAAAAAAAGGGGGACGGAGCTAAATAGAAAATTCACAAAGGAGGAATCCCTAATGGCTGAGAGACACTTGAAGAAATGCTCAACATCCATAATCATCAGAGAAATTCAACTCAAGATGACTCTGAGATTCCATCTCACACCTGTCAGAATGGTTAAGATCAAAAACGCAAATGACAGTACATGCTGACGAGGGTGTGTAGAAAGGGGTACCCTACTCCATTGCTGGTGGGAATGCAGGCTTGTGCAACCAATATGGAGGTCAGTCTGGCGATATCTTAGAAAACTTAGAATAGCTCTACCTCAGGACGCAGCCATACCACTTCTGGATATTCACCCAAATGCCTCTTCACGGAATCATAAGGAAGTTTCCTCATCTATGTTTATAGCAGCCATATTTGTAATAGCTAGAAACTGGAAACAACCTATATGTCCCTCAATCGAAGAAGGGGTTAAAAAACTGTGGTACATCTACACATTGGAATATTATTCAGCTATCCGGAACAATGAAATTATGCAATTTGCAGCCAAATGGATGGAACTAGAAAAGCTCATCCTGAGTGAGAAAACCCAAACTCAGAAGTACGCACCTGGCATCTATTCACTTAAAGTATTATTTTAGCTATATTGTAGAAGGTATCAGTACTACAACTAACACACCAAAGGGAACATGGACATAGACTTCTTATTTTTAATTTTTATGTTTTATTTATTTTTTATATATTTTTATATTTTTTCTATTTTTTGGTCTTTTTTATCTATTGTCTGCTTATTGGTTTGTCTGTTTAGTAGTTCTCTCTCCCGGGCAACGAGACACTTTTCACTGATGGTACTGCTTCGTAGACCCCCAATGAATGAGGAGGCTCTTGGCCCTCATACGACCTCTCAACTGAGATGAGGGACTGTTATATAAGGACACACCACCCCACAGTAATGGGGTTAGGAGGTAAAGAAAAAAAAAAAGAAATGTGATGTTTCGGCCTTTTACTACTAATTGTCATAAACTGTTTAGGATAATTAAGAAATGCAAACTAATGGTTATGCAAGCCGGTCATTCTCTTAGGTACTATGACAGCCTATTATAGTTACTTTCTAAGCTAATCAGAAATAAACCTGCTAGGAGACAAGCAACATCTGCTTACCCTAATATAAGAGATAGATAGGGCCTCTTCAAAAACCTCAAGAGATCTGCAGAATATGGCATTCAAAGATGTTTTCATAACTTTAGATTTTTTTATATCAAGACATATCAACTCCTGACAGCACCCCTATTCTCCTCCAAGTAGAAGATGAGCATCGAAGAATCTCCAGTGTGAGATGGTTGAATTAGTCGCAAGCCTATCTCTTGGTAGGAAAAGCCCCTTGCTCCAACTGTTGACAGAATGCTGTCCAAATAGGACAAAACCTGAAAGCAGGTAAGTCGACAGCCTAGCTCTGCCAAGACAGGGTAGGTAAGTCCTTCATAATTCCTGCTCTACAATCAATGTCTGTCAGAGAAATGGGGCCAAATGACTGAAGATTGATGCTGTAATGTATGGAGAGAAAATGGGAACTGTCCAGGCAGCCACTGGTATGTCATTTTCTTAGTTTGGGAAGCTGCAAGCCCTGTACTTCCTATAAAATCAGATATATTTATCCCTCTCAGGTCCCTGAGGTGGCTGAAGAACAGATAGCTAGAGTCTCATAATTAAATTTTGAGTTGTTTAGGAGTCAAGAGAGTGTTATAGATCTAAGAAGATACTTTTAAAATTGTCTTGCAAGTTAGTATGAATGTTGAGTCAGATATAGAACTTTAAACTCATGGAGATGGTTAGATAGTAGAATGTTAAAGTCAGGTGCCAAATACATACGGACTGGACATTGGGAATGTACGCTAGGCCATATGGCCCTCATAACTGTGGCCTAATTACCTCTGTTGTTTTGTATTGCATTTATTATTATAAGAGAAAGAGCCATTTGTTGGACTGAAAGAGGAAACTGTAGGGGGAAATAAGATTATACATTAAACTTAAAAGGAAAAAAAAGGTAAGAGGATGGGGTGTTGAGGGTGGGAGGGTTGGACTGGAGGGGGAATAGGGAGGGGACTGCGATTGAGATGTAACTTGAAGAAATAAAAAATAAAGGAAAAAAAAGGGAGAATGTATCAAAAGACAAGGTAGACAGTGCCCAAGTAATGCTGAAGTTGTTCTCTAGCCTGAAAATATATGAATAAATGCACATATGTGAATACACACACACAAGAAAAATTAGTGGCCATGGAGGAAGAACTATAAGACAAATCCTCAGTCTCCTAAGCATTATCAAGTATAAATATAAATACATATATTATTAATAAAACATTTAAAATCTAATCTTTCAGATGTTAGAATAATATGCCATGACAGCAAAGGATTTATTCTAGGAATGAATGTAATTACGGTCTGATAGTAGGAAATCTATAATTTATCACATTGATGGGTCAGAAGAAAAGCCATATAACTGCTTCAATAGATGTTTTAAGCAGTTAATAAAATTTTAATTATATGGCCTAGAAATACAAGAACATTTCTTAAGAAGTTATACCTATAATCCAATTAATTAGCAACATAAAATTTAAATCTAAAACTCTTTCAATATTTTAATATAGAAAATGAGACAAAAATATTCAATATCACAACTAACATTGTAACATCTTTCTGGAAATCCTGGACAATTTCATGAGACCATAAAAGTAAAAGGAATCATACATATTAGGAAACAGGAAGAAAATTTATACCTACTTATACACAATAAAAATATCCACCTGAAAAAGTGAAAACAGAACATTGCAATGTTTCAGTATTTCCCATGTGTAATAAATATTGTGACTAATAGAAAAGTTCAGAAGTATGGCTATTAAAGAGAAAAAAACGCAAGTTTTGAACTCACCACAATTGAGACTTTTACCAGATCAGCCAGCCAAAATCCCAACAAAATGAGGGAGGGGTTTATGAAATCCCACCAGTCTTAGGAGTTATTAGCAGTTGATGGGTACTAAAAAATGGAAAGTCACTTTCTTGGGGGATTTTTAGCCCCAAGAAGTAACCCATGCTCCAGCAGCTGTTCCAATACATGTTCATACAATCAGCACTAAATTACTAGTGGCTATCACATGTTTTTAAAAGAGAAAAACCATGAGATTGGAAGTGGAAAGATGGGGATAAGAGAAGAATCAGAGGGAAGTCCATGGCAGTGGACTTCGTCCAAATATATTGTATGCATAGATGACAAATATTAATTTTTAGAAGTGTATGTGTATTGATAGACTTTTCTATATAACATTTAAAACTTCTTTTTTCCCAGACTTCAATTATATATTGGTAAGATCTAACATGGATTCCTTCTATCCTGGAAAAAAAATCCAAAGAAAAGTGATAACAAGAGAAATACATATGTATGAATGGCTCAGGAAAAAAAATTTTGAAACAAAATTTCATGTTTTATTGGCAACTGGTGCCATACATCACACATGTATGAAGGAGCACTAAACTGTACATTTATAATGGTTACACTGGTAAATTTTATGCTGTAAAATATTTAACCTCCATCTTAAAAAGCTTTATGAAACAATATTTACTTTTACTTGGTGCCATTTTGGTTCTGGTTTTTGGTCATTCTAGTTACAAGCATTTAAGTCAATCTCTGCTTTGCTAATGTTAAAGCTGCTACTGGTGAAATGCTGGGCTGACTGATGGGACACTGAAACTCCGCCTCCTTGTTCCCACATGACTCACTAGACTCTTTGCTTCCCCAAGGAGTTCTGACATACATAATTAAGTAAGCAAAACCAAGCTGATAGTCCATCTATGTGAAGAGACCAAAAAACCAATTCTCAAATTTATAACTTCATAAATTGCAATGACAAAAGTGAGAAAAGGTGAAGAAAGTTTCAAAGTAAGTACATTTGTGTGAAGAAATGGTTCTTTGTGAATAGGAAATGAACAGCTTGACTTTCTATGGTATTCTAAAGCTTTGTAGTGGATTAATCATTACCACAGTGTTCCATATCCATGCATCAAGCTATGGGGTTATGGAAGTCATGCCTAAGTCATTTTCCAGACCCACAAATTCAAAACAGGCAGCCTACTTTCCTGAGACCACGTTCAAGTTCCTCTATGCATGAGAAGTAGTTGTTTCTCCCTCTTTCTAAGCCTTGGAGTTGTTATTGTTTGCTTCTTCATTTGCTTGTCAAACCCTGATCTCAGCTCTTCCATGAATTAATCTAATTCATGAATGAGAAATGATGTTATTTTACTTTTATTTAGAATCTGAAATAGTGCTAGCCATTCAGGATCTTGGAAGGCTGATACCAAGCTTCCATTCATTCACATACTCACTTAACAACCGCCTATTTATTCCTAACCTCGGACCAGACAGGTTGCTGATGCCATCAACATGCCCAAATTGGAGAAAGTAAGAGCTCACAAATGCATTATAGTTCAATGGGAGCTTCAAAGAAGTTGAAACATTTAGAATACGATCCCTACATGTGTGCTAAAGGAAACATCACACCACTGCAAAAGACAGAGTCATCTGAGTCAAATTAAGTAGAGAGACTGGAAGATTGAGTGAGTGTTTAAAGGAAATGGGGGCTTGATAAAGAGGAAAGAGAATGACTCTGCTTACCAACTTCTTACACCAAAGGCAACCACCTTCTCAGTTAGCATTCTCAGCTTACCAATGGGTAAGCTTCCACGAGTAGGGAGCTGGGCTGGTTGGGGCAGATCGTATATTACATGTCATATTTTATGGATCCTGGGAGTGGTGACAGTATTTTAAATTATCCTTTCAGAACTAGTAGAAGTTTCTAGTGTTTATGATGAATTCTGGGCAGTGTGTTTAAGAATCTCTCCACCCTTGGTGGCTGAATCCCCCTGCAAGGGTTTGCTTCATCAGTCTTCCTTGTTACATAGCAGCCCCATGGCTCCAAGAATGAGAAAAGTATATATAAAGAAACCATTGTTCCAGTCCTCAGTAAATGTTTGAACTCCACTGAGTCTGACAGCAAAACCCTGAGGACAAAGATCAACTTCCTGATGTGAGCTTTTCCCACCAATGCTCATGACTAACTAAATTTTCTTAGGCTTGAATCAGGGTCTGCTACCATGGTCAGCATTTGAAGTATGTCACACAGAAAAGAGCAACAGAGCTGGAAAGATCTTACTAGCTTTTGTCCAAAGGAATGTGAATAACATAAAGCAATTGGTTTTTTTTTTTTTTTTAGCTAATCTCCTGAGAACCAGGACTTTCTGGCCATCTCTCACTGATCTTAACTACTGTGAGTGCCACTTCATCAACATGCTCCTCTTTGAGCATTGCTAAAAATTTAAATTAAAAAGATATTTGTTATGAGGGACCGTAGTTACTATGATGTCCTGATTATTCCTACGTTGAATATGTATATGTAGGCTGCATCTTGAAAGGAAATAAATTCCAACATTATTCCTATAGCATGTTAATTTGGTTCCAAGTAATGTTTTAATTTAATTTTTATTAAACATGACATATGGATTGCTGGAAATGTGACATATTTGTTGATCTTCAGGAAAAAGGCAACATGAGTAAAATCTATATCAAAGAAAAATGAGAGTGTCTGCTTTTACCATGTCTATGAACATCACACAAAAAGTTCTGAGGAAGTAAAACTCTCTTTATCCAAAGACAGTATGACTGCTCTTGTAGAAAATACTAAGGAAGGAAGGATGAGAGGGAGAGATGAAGGAAGGAAGGAGGCAGACAGGCTACAACTGAATGAATTTACCAAAATCAACACTGAAAACCAATCATATTTTTGTACAATATCAACAATTGTTGTTTGAGTTAGACAAAAGGTGCTATGCAGGATTTTGAGTCAGAAAACAAATACACTCAGCTATAGACTCTTCCTATACCATGCTGAACTTCTTTGCAAGATATGCTCATTGCTGCATTAGAAGCATAAACATTTTGAGAATACCCAACAACTTCCTAATTGGCTTTGGGCTCACTCCATGGCAGGGAATACATGCTTGACACTGTGGGCCTGGTGAAGAACCTATGTCCAGGAAGGCCCCAGGCCCTGTCAGGGAAACTGGTCGTGATGTTTTGCCAAATGGGAAAGCAGTTAAATGACCATCTGATTATTTATGTTTAGGGCTGCAGGCCTAGGTCAGAGAAGCAGTAAGCTGCACAGTCAGGACTCCTAACTGGCCAGAGCTCTGAGAATAAGAGACTGACAAGTGCTTATCCCCGGACAGGACATCGGTGCCACTCCCTCCAAGGCCCATGGAGCCTTCCTAACAGAAGAGGAAGTGGAAGACTCTAGGAAGTAAAGAGTAAGAGGTGTGTAGTGGGGCACTGTCTTCTGGTTATAATAAGTTTATTTCAATAATGAATACAAAGCAGCTGAGACTGCCTGTCCAGGGCTCCAGAAAAGGGAAGGGAAAAAGGAAAGGAGAGACATGAGAGTAGAAGATTGCTACTTAGGAAGAAGGGATGTCAGCAGGAGTAGGAGAAAGTGGGAGAGGATAGTGCAGAGTGTGTTCACTATAACTACAGCACACCAGAAGACACTGTTACAAAAGTTGACAAACAAATGACATAATTCATGTGGACACTCCAAGTGACCTAGACTAATGACAACTGTTTAAGAACGGTTGAGAACTTGAGTTATCTGACCTTATGACTGACTGCTGAGCTATAATACTGAGAGTATGATGTGAGAATAGATAAAAACAAATAGTAGAAGTAGACTAGTAAACACACACATATGGTCACTGTCTTAGTCATTGTTCTATTGCTATGAAGAGACACATGATCAATGCACCTCAAAATGAAATAAAATAATTGGGACTTGCTTAAAGTTTCACAGGTTTAGTCCACTATTATCATGGCAGGGATCATGGCAGCACATATCATACTGAAACAGTGAGTGATAGCTACATCCTGATCCACAAGCAGTGACATATTTCCTCCAACAAAACCATACCTTCTAATGCTTCTTAAATAGTGCTACTCCCTGAGAAATACCCATTCAAATATATGAGGAAATTCTCATTCAAACCACCACAGCTACCATTAACAGAGATACAAAGACAGCCAAGTAGAAGACACAGAGTTGCCAACAAATGATGTTGAAATTATTTTGAATCCACATAATAGGAGTGAGAGAGATGGTCAGTGATTAAGAGGATCCAGGTTCAGTTCCCAGCACTCACATGACAGCTCAAACACTGCCTGTAACTATAGTTCAGTGAATCTGATTCCCTCTTCCAGCCTCTATGGGAACCAGACATGCATGTGGTACACTTGCATGCATATAGGCAAACACTCATATTCATAAAAAAGTAAATATATCAAAATAGAGTAAAATTCATATAAAAATGAACTTTCATGTATAACTGATAGCACATGTAAAACTTAACTCAAAATGAACCTATACATAAAACCTAAAACTAATTTTGTATCAATAAACAAAGATCAATACCAATGTGGCCAAATATAATCTTAATTTTGTATCAATATACAAAGATCAATACCAATGTAGCCCAATACAATCTTAATTTTACATTAATATACAAGGGTCAATACCATTGTGGCCAAATATAATCTTAATTTTGTATCAATATACAAAGATCAATACCAATGTAGCCCTATACAATCTTAATTTTGCATTAATATACTATGATAAATACCAATTTAGCCAAATATAATATTAATTTTCTATCAGTATACAAAGGTATAAGGCTATATTCAATAATCTGTCCTTTTTTCTTGATCTTTCCTATACTATGTCTATGTCCCATTTTTCTCAAGTCTGTTCACTCCTATATAGGAGAGAAAGGAGGATACAGAAAAGAAAAAGAGAGAAGTCCCTGGGTCTAACCTCCAAAATCCATTTAACAAGACCATTTAACAGCTTGTAGTCTTTTCCCCTAAATAACAAAAATTTCTATTATCTATCAAATAACCAAAGTGAGGGGAACACCCTCCCCACCTTCTGGGGATGGGACGTTGTTCTCTTAAAATGACTTCCTGCTGATTTGGGACGTAGTAAACCTGTTTGGGGCCCAAATAAGAATGGAAAAATGGTTAAAAATGTTTTGATACAAAATTAAGGGTAACGCTTCTTAAAGGTATTGTTCGTAGTAATACTTAAAAATGAAATGTCAAGTTTTGACCTCTCGCTACCAACTGACATAAACTGTTTAGGATAATTAAGAAACGGAAACTAATAGTCATGAAAACGTGTCATTTTGTTAGTTACTATGACAGTCTATCACAGTTATTTTCTAAGATACTCAGAAATCAAGTTGCTAAGAGATAAGCAATATTTGCTTATCTAAATATAAGAGATAGATAGGGCATCTTCAAAAACCTCAAGAGATCTGCAGAATATGGCATTCAAAGATGTTTTCTTAACTTAAGATTTTTTGATATCGAGACATGTCAGCTCCTGACAGCACCCCCTATTCTACACCAAGTAGAAGATGAGCATCGAAGAATCTCCAGTGGGAGATGATTGAATTGGTGGTAAGCCGTTCTCTTGGCAAGAAAAACCCCTTGCTTCAACTGTAGACAGACTTCTGTCCAAAAAGGACAAAACTTGGAAGCAGATAAGTCGACAGCCTAGCTCTGCCAAGACAGGGTAGGTAAGTACTTCATAATTCCTGCTCTACAATCAATGTCTGCCAGAGAAATGGGGCCAAATGGCTGAAGATTGATGCTGTAATGTATGGAGAGAAAATGGGAACTGTCCAGGCAGCCACTGGTATGTCATTTTTTAGTTTTGGAAGCTGCAGGCCCTGCACTTCCTACATAATCAGATATATTTATCCCTCTCAGGTCTCTGAGGTGGTTGAAGAATAGATAGCTAGAGTCTCATAGTTGAATTTTGAATTGTTTAGGAATCAAGAGGGTGTTCTGGATCTAAGAAGATATTTTTAAAATTATGAGGCAAGTTAGTATGAAAGCTGATTTAGATATAGAACTTTAAACACATGGAGATGGTTAGATAGTAGAATGTTAAAGTCAGGTGCCAAATACATATGGACTGGACATTGGGAATGTATGCTAAGCCATATAACTCTTATAATTGTGGCCTATTTATTTCTGTTGTTTTGTATTGTATTTATAGTTATAAGAAAAAGAACCATTTTTTGGACTGAAAGGGAGAGCTGTTGGGGGGAAAAAAGAAATACCTTAAACTAAAAAAAAAAAAAAAGAAGGGAAAAGGATGGGGGGCTGAGGGGGAGGAGGGTGGAAGGGTGGGACTGGAGGGGGGAGTAGGGAGGGGATTGTGATTGAGATGTAACTTGAAGAAATAAAAAATAAATTATTAAAAAAAAAAGAATCCACTTACACACGCAATGAATGGGCACCATGGGCCCTGAAAATCAACAATTAATTTCCAAATCTTCTATTACTTAGCAAAGTGTGTTTCTATTACTTTACTAAGTCCTGACCTCGATATCTGAAAGACATGTATACTTTATTTCATACAAAATGGGAATGTCAAGGTGGGTTGAGCTCATTTTCCTAGTGACCACTTCAGTGTTTCAATCATTGTATACATCTTCTCCCCTCAATAAAGATATATAAAAAGTTTTAAAAAACCTAAAACTATAAAATACATATGAGAAAAACTTTTGGTTAGCCTGTGACATGGTTATTCCTCATGGTGTTTAATAATATTTATAGTGAGAATTCAAAGCAAAAGATTTAAAGAAATGTGCAGTTTGGAAGTGGCAGGTATGTGAACATGGTTAAATTTGCAGAAGGGGTGAAAAAGCCAGGGTTATAACAAAACAGCTGTAATTGTTAAAGAAATTTAAACCACTATCATTAATGATCAACTTAATAGCAACTACAATCACCTAGAAAACAAACCTCTAGGCTCACCTGTGAGGCAATTATCTTGATTAGATTAATCGGCTGGGTGTCCCCCTTGCCTGGGCTTGTATCCTGAGCTGCATAAGACTGAGCACAATATTCATCTTCCTCTGCTTCCTAACACCCAATACAGTGTAACTATTCAAACTCCTGCTCCCGCCACTATGCCTTCCCCACCAAGATGGACTGTCACCCCTTGGAATTGTAAACCAAAATAAATTCTTTCTTTCTTAAATTATTTCTTGTCATGTATTTGTTCTCGATTAAGAAAATAAGTAACTCCATATATTTGGATAAGCAAATGTTGCTTGTCTCTTAGCAACTTTACTTCTGATTAACTTGAAAACATCTGTGATACACTACACTAGTACCTAACGACAAAACGACAAGTTTGAATGACTTTTAGTTTCCATTTCTCAATTATCCTAAACAGTTTGTGGCAGTTGCTATCAAAAGACCAAAACTTCATATTGCATTTGTAAGTATCACATAGGTACAATACCTTAAAATAGTTAACCTTAATTCTATATCAGTATACAAAGATCTCTACCAATGTAGCCAAATATAACCTTAATTTTATATCAGTATACAAAG